>JAZKJV010011847.1:600000-961616 GCA_037367405.1 Ottelia alismoides | reverse complement strand
TCGATGCACGTGCCCACAGCAAACATGGGTATAAATGCAAATCTGATAAACAGTAGGGTCCTTGGTGCAATTTTTTTACAAAACAAAAGAACTAAGCTATGTATTTACAGGACTAAAAACTAAATGCGAAAAGTAGAGGGGCCTAAGAGCAAATACCCCTGATTAAATGGTCGAAGGTCGGATGTGAGCCACGTAGCAGATCCAACGAGCGAGAGCGGTGGCACCTTTAACCTTGAAACACTGACCTGATCGAACGGGTGAGGGTCCTCCACGTGGAGATCTGTCGGTCCTCGTATGCCGTGGTTGAACCCTCGGTGGATCGACCGAGGAGAAGAGGACACGTGGGGATCTGACGGTGGAGACTTGCTGGTGCCACTTCCTCCGATCGTGCGGTCGCAATAAGTCCTCCTACATATCTGACGGTGGAGACGCTCCTGGGTGGACAGCCTAGATGCGAACTGGAGCGGGAGGACGATCTAACGACGCGAGCAGGTCCTGGGAAGAACTATCGGCCGGCAAACGTCGCCGTCTCGAAACTCGAGCGTGGGGATCCTCGTCGGCTGCTGGAAGGCTGAGAAGAAGCGTGGGAACCTTCCGCGTCTGATGGCAAGCTCGATGATGGCGGGGAGCTCTGGAGAGCTCCGGCGAAGCAGATGACCTAGAGCTGTTGTGCTCGATCCTTGGACCTCCAGATGAGGTCATTACGATGATCTGACCTGCACAAGCAAAACACAGGGTCGAGGGCAAACTGCCTCAACCCGTCAGAGCGGGAAATGGATGGCTGGTGCATCGAGATGATGGTCCTCCGGCGAGCGGCGGAAGGGAAGACCCGATGTCCCTGCTCCGGGGCGAGCCAGGGGGGATGGAAGGTTGGAGAAGGTGGAGAGGAGTCTGGCGGACGTGGTGGCGGTGTCGGATGGGTGAATGGGTGACCGGAGACTAAGGGCGAAGGCGGTGGAGCTACACTATTAAAAATGGAAATTTCTAATCTAAGCTAATCTACGAGCTAAGAAGGCTACCTGGTGGATGCTGTCGACTGGGCTGAAGCTCGACTAGCTTCTGGGTCATTGCCTGCAAGGAGGCGTCGTCTCCCGAGGCTGAGCGCGCTCGCGGCGGCGCACGGCGGTGAAAACCACCGGATCAGTGGCTCCCGGCTTCCCGGGCCTAGCTGTAACTCCCACAAGCTCCGCTATCACTCAGGCAAGGTGGAGGAGGTCACAAGCAACGAGGGGAGATCCAAAGATGCGGAAAAGGTCGCCGGAGGAGATGCTTTATATGCTCAGGGATCCGAGAAGAAAGGGGATCGGGTGAGTCGCTCGTGCCTCGGATCCCTAAGATCCACCCCGAGCGTGGGTCATGGATGTTCAAGGATCAATCGGAGCCCGGGGTTAAGGTGTTTGGTTGTCGGATCGAATGGGAAATAATTGGAGAAGTCGGGTTGGTCATCAGATCCGCAACTCAGTGGTCCAGGGGGGGAGTTGACCGGGGGTCAACATTCCCCCGTGGACCAATCAGAGAAGGCCACCTCAGAAAACATTGAAAATTCATTTAAAAATAGAGGATTGCCGAATTAAGAAAAAGTTAAAACATGAAAAATATTTATTTTATTTTTTTTTCTATTTTTTGTGATTTTTAATTAATTTTTCAAAATAAAAATAAAGTATTTACAATATAGTAAAATACATGGGTATATATACAATATTGAATTTTTATTTTTAAATTTTTTAATTAGTTATTTTATACATTTTTATCCCCATTTTATATTTTATTTATTTATATCATAAAATAAGGAATAAAAAGATATTTTTATTTTATTTTTATTATTTATATACAATAGTGAAATAAATACATATGTACATATATATACATGGTATATTTACAATGTATTTTTGGGTTTTTAATTTTGTTCTTTTTATTTTGTTTTTATTTTAATTGTTTTTATTTTATTTATTTACACCATAAAATATATATTATTTACAAATTTTGTGGAATTTAATTTTATTTATTTACAGGGTGAAATAAATACAAGTGAGTGGGCTATATACATGGTGAATGTACACAAGCGACTATTTTTATTTTCTTTTTAATTTTTTAATTTTTATCTTGATTTTATATTTATAAATATATACAAGTATTTACAAGCCTATTTTATTCTATTTTTAGAGGAAAATATTTTTATTTTATTTACATATATATTTACACACGTGAGCCCCTATCTCCCTCTACTTTGACTTTTATGCGGCCAGCCCCATGCTGAGCCCTCCCTTGGGTTAGGTTGCTCAATATTTATTCTAAATATTTCCCTCTTTTTCTTTTTGATCTTTATTCTTTTATTTTTGCACAAAAACATGCTAATTATTACTTTTTACACCATGCATGCTTTTGGTAATTATTTATATTTACAAATATACACATGCATTTGCAAAGGTTTTTGTAGCTAAAATATAAGAATGAAGAGTGTTGAATGAGTATTCATCACCTGGACCGCGAGCTCCACTCGGGCGGGAGCACGTCTTGGAATGTTGGGGGTCGGGCAACTGAGCTGAAGCTTCAGGTTGTTGGACAGTTACTCCGTGAATGGCGGACTTTGGAGCTTTAAATAGAGAGATTTCGTGCTCAACAAGCCAGATCGAAGGGTAGGCGATGGAGGTGGTTGTTAGGAGGATCAGATCGAGGGTTATAATCATCTGGAGGAGTAAGTTATGTGCGGGAAAAATGGATGAAGTCGGTTGATCAGAACAAGCCGGTTGAACAGCTTCTTTGAGGAAGATGAGCCAGGTGCTGACAAGTGTCAGCACCTGGTTGGCCAGTTATGTTTAATTCATTATAAAATCAATACTAAATAGTAAATAGAGTCATTTTAATTAGTTATAAGTACAAGAAATCTAAATAATTAAATAATCTCAATTATGGAATAAATACTTTTTATAAAAAATAAATATTATTCATAATATAAATATTATATTTATAAATATGTATTTATAAATAGGTTTTAGATTTTTAATTAAATAAATAAATAATTAAAATTAATTTTATATTTTCTTAATTATTAGAATAATAAATAAGGATGTGTTATTTTTATAGATTTTAATAAATTAATTTACATGTATTAATACATAAGGGTATAAGTTAGCCAGTTCATTTATACCTATAATTTAGGGTTTTGATTTTATAAAATAATAAATAAGATCCAAAAATTATGAAATAAATTACGGTTAAACTACAAGATCATGAAAACATTTAGAAATTATAAATTAAGAAACTATAAATAATGTCTGTTACATAAAATAAATAGCCTAGAAACCCCGTAGTCTTTTGGTCCCAAAACCGACTTTTTGCAAACGGACTCCGAATTTGATGAAACCACTTTATTAGTTAGAGAATATTATTTATGAACTTTAAAGGTGAGAGTGAATTGGAGTTCTGAGGATGTTATGATGATTGGAAGTTGAGATTTTGACAATTTATAGGCTGGGTTTCATGGCATATATACAACATAATATTTTTAACAAATTTTTATATTTTTATATACATTTTTAGGAATAATTAGGAAAGAGTTTGGTGAAAAATATAAACATACGAATTAATTGAAAATCTTTGAAGTTTTGTATTTATTTTATAAATAGTGAAAGGTGTATACAGTATGACTTAATTTATTTTTACAGTTTTCTTTCCTTATCTCCCCCTACTTTTTGGTTTGTCGACCAATCCATGCTGTCTTGGTCTCGGGGGTTAGACTATAAATATACCTTACAGTTATATTTATATTTTAAGTCATATTGTACATATATACATATATTCAATATGCCTTTTATTCTTTTCTTGTTCTTTATTTATTTACATGGTTTTGATGATTAAATGTGACTTTTTATTCATGAATGAGGATTTATTAAAAGATGAAAATTAATGAATATTTACATGTATTTGTTAAGGGTTTTAAGACAAAATGTGACAGAAAAGTTAATGAATCATGGATTCATCAACCCCCTATACTTAAATTTTGCTAGTCCCTTAGCAAACACTTATTTGAAAAGTAAGTGAAAAAGAAAGAAAGTTAGAATGAATTTGTTTTCCTAAACCAATTCATGAGAACAGACAAAGGATAGAGCTCGATCAGGCATGAAACAAGCATTTTGTCGGAACCTTAACTAGGATTAGGATTTTATCCTCAACAGTCCTCAAGTTCCAATAAATCCTTATTCAAGATCACTTCATCGACTAGTTCAGGCTCACTTATTCATATCGCAAACTCTATCATCCTTGAAGTCCACTTGTATAGTGTTTGAATTGATTTAGCTCTACCTGCTTAGAGAAATGAAGTAATCGTCCATCCCGGCTATAAACTTCTATGGCTTCCTCATCCCGCTACTCTTTCCTCGGGGAGGGAGGTATTCTCTTTTGAGTCAGTTCTACTATGTCCACAATCGAATATAGGGAGAAAGTAGAAGAATGAGAAAAGAAGTGGAGTGCGACCAGTGTAGACGCATCTCCTTGTGAAGCTCAACCAGTGTAGCTGAGTCTCCACTAAGATGTGCAGGCATTTTGATGGAAGCTTGGACCATTGTGGTCTTATTTGGTGGCTTCTACTTTGGTTTGACTTTGTAATTTGCTTGCACTGCATTCATCTTTTTGTGCCTCGATGGATATAGCATCTTTTTATTCCGTTCCTTTTCTGAGGTCTTAGAAAAATTGTGTCAGCAGATCCTTCCCTCATCCGAAGAAACTATCGCAACCCCAATCTCTCCCATCTTTAGACGTCAATGCCGCAAAGATAAGGATAGAAACGCACTACCAAGATGTACTACCCTTCGTAACTCCATGCAAGTCGAGCTAAGTGCATAGTGCATGTGTTCAAGATTGGTTCACTGGTGTAGAGTTGTACGGATGACTCCAAATGGTCTACTTAAGCACATATGACTTGATTTCTCGAATATGGTCTTATGGAACCCAAAGATTTTAAGTCAAAAAGACCTGAAGAGTCTAAATTCCAGATCATAACCAGGCTCCTTACAACGAAAGTTAAAAAGCCGTAATCAAGCTCCACCCTTTAGACTAGACTCAATCCTTAGTTCCAGAAATCAAACTTATTCTAAAAAATGTGAATGCAAATACAACCATGTTTTTGTGAAGTATATTTTCTGGATTTTACTCATTTTTATGGATTTTAAGGATTTTGTAATTTTTATGAATTTTAGGACTTTGTATTTTTTATGGATTTTATGGTTTTTATAAACAAGTTTTTATACAAGAATTTTACAAGATATATTTTATTCGAGTTAAGTATCTAATGTATTTTACATATTTTATTTACAAGGGATTTTATAAGGATTAAATGGTTTTTACACATGTTTTAATAAATAGGATTTTGAATAAGTATTATACAAATTTTAAATACAATTTTTAAATACATATTTTAATTACAAATTTTAAATACAAGTCTTAAACATATTTTACTTATTTACAAGGATTTTATAAGTAATAAATAGATATATAAGTGGATTTTAATTAACCCTTACCCACTTTTTATGGATTTTATAGCTATAGAAAATACAAAAAAGTATGAGTTATGGACAAAAGTATATATACAATATATACGCACCCCCTATACTTAACTTGTGCTAAGTCCTCATAGCGTAAAAAGAGAAAAAGGAGGGCATAACTCGTGCTAAGTAAAAGTGGGTGAAAAAAGAATATCGAGTACAAGTCAGTCAACCCCCCTATACTTACGATCAGGTCATCGTAAGTATCACGGGAGAGCAAAAACGAGATGACTGAATGAAAAAGAATAAATAACGAAAGTTCAAAAGGAAAAAAATACGAATTCAACGAAATCACTTGGTCCCCCCTATACTTAGGATAAGGCATCCTAAGTATGGAAAAGAGTGTAGCCAAAAATCAGAGACCAATGATTTGTGAAAAAGAAATGTTATACAAAAAAGATCAGAACACAAATAAAACGTGAATCAGTGGACAATTGGTCCCCCCTATTCTTAGGATCTGGTATCCTAAGCATAGAAGACGAACAAAAATGGGGACTATTGTGGTCTACGAAGAATATACAAGTGTTGTGGATCTCCAGAATCAAGTGGCTCAAAAGAATTTGTACAGGATGAGATGAAGTGAAAAGATGATCATGAATCCTGTACAAAATTGATCACTTCAGCCAGGATCATACTGAATTTTCTGCTTTTTATGTGTGTACTGATCGCTAGCTGCAAAAGTAGAGCCTCCTCTGTAAGTAAACTCTGTATATGGCATGCTCTCTTTTCTGAAATATGTGTCTCTGGAATCAGACTACAGAAGGTGTCTATATGTGTAAGCATCACACCATCCGACTCTCTACGCTGAATAGACTGTATGATCAGTGCAATATAATCAATTGACTCTTGTGCTGTAATATGTGTACTTTCAATCTGTGGCACTTAGATATCTAATGCAGGTGATTGCTTATCTGAATCTGATATGAAATCTGTCTCTGTATGTGAACAGTAATCTGAAGAACTAGGTACCATGTGATCTACCATATCTTCGTGTAGGATATCGTGGGTATCAAATAAATGCTCTCAAGATCAGGAGACTGTGTCTCATCTATGTTTTGATAATCTTCCGCAATACTGGTGTCCTCTGAAGTGAATGACAATACTGATCTAGGACTACTACATCCTCTCTCCATCTCAATGTGTATTTCTCCGTGTCTGTGCGGAATGATACTCTCCCAGCATCATAATCAAAGAGTGCTCTTGCTGTCTGCAAGAAGGGTCTCCCGAGAATGATTGGAGCAAGGTGTAACTGTGTAGGGCATGTCATGTCTAGGACGGTAAAGTCCACGAGAAACTGCAAGCCCTGAGCGGTTACGATAATGTTCCTCAGCACACCTCTAGGTCTCTTTATAGATTGATCTGCAAATTGAAGTATCGCTCGTGATTTATAGAGAGGACCTAGATTGAGCTTATCAAGTAAATATGTTGGAAGCAAATTAATCGAGGAACCATTATCTAAGAGAGCACGAATCTTTCTTCTTCTTAGGTACCTTGTTTCGAATTGCACACGAAGATGCCTTGGTCAATATATGCTTCTCAACTCATGATCTTTTCTTCCTACGTGTAGTACATTTGTTCCTCAACTAATTCTTGAGCGTAGGAAAATGATCCAAGGCATGGTGAGTAGAATCTTCAGAAAGATGTGATCTTTAAGTAGTTGTTCGGTCTCTGGACTCACAGCATTCTTTTGTTATTTTTCTTTCCTTTTCCAAACAAAGCATCTGGAAAAGGAACAATTTCAGGAGTCAGAAAGTCAGAATTTTTATTGATAGTAGAATCAGCTTGTACATCGAGAGTTTCATAATTATGTAAAAAACTCTCTAAAACAGGGAAAGAAATGTTTTGCTCGAGAATCTCTGCCTGAGCTGACGTGATGTCATCGTATGATTCGCCAATGTCCATATCTGTTGTGTCTGCATCGCTCCCGTCTCTTGAGTCTGCAGAGTGGTCCTCATCATCGTGCTTGTTCTCCTCCTCGTCTTCAGATTCTTGCGACTCATAGATCTGCTCGTGCTCCTCTGGTGCCCTCTCCTCTACTTCAGCAGGTGCTTGTGGTGATCTACCGCTCTAAGATGAATGAAGTTAGATAAAAATTCAGGAAACGAGATCTTACATGTAGTGTCTACATGATCTTGATGCCTCCTCTTGTTGTTCAGGTTTATCTAAGGCTGAGCTAGAAGAGTGGTCTTCGGCGTGGTTAACTCGTCCAGACACAGTTAACCTGCTCCATCTTAGTTTTGTGCACAATCTGGAGCGTACTCAGCATGTCCATGATTTGGTTGAGTGCTTGGGCCTGTGGAAGACATCTCTGATTCGGTGTGGTGGCCCTGGCTTGCTCCTCTCTCCTGACTTGGCATTTATTGCTGAGAAGTGGAAGGCTGAGAGTATCTCTGAGGTGTGGATGAAGACTGTTGCGGCTGCTGATAAGGATAGTTCTGTGAATATTGAGCATGATGCTAATACGAATGCAGTCTCTGGTGATAGACATTTGGGTGAGACTGTTGTGGCGTGAAGCTCTGACGGTGCTGGAAATTCGGACGTCCATGCTGTGGATTACCGTACGGATGCTGCTGTTGATTCGGTATACTCAGCTGCTGAATTGGAGTATATCAAATTTCATTGATCTTGATAGTGTATTGTGGCTCTACCTCCATCTCTGCAATGCTGGTGATCTGGCCAGGATTGGAATATGAGGCTGATCCTCATGCTAATCGATCTGCGGAATCTCGGACTCGCTCTGAACGTAGTGGATCTGACGGGTGGGTGGAGCAGGTGCGATTCTCCGTGCTGGTTGCGTGTTCGAAGAAGACTGGCTCTGCCGGTACTGGAGCTGAAGATCAGAGACCTTCTTCGAGAGATCACTCAGTTGTTGAGGTAGAAATGAGAGTTTCTCCAACTCTCGCAGCGATTGTAGGTCTTGGACCTGCTTCTTAATCACGTCCACCAACGTCAATTTCTCGCTAATATATCCCATGTTGGTGTTGGATTCAGAGTCTGAAATGTTAGCCACCTTGTGATGTTCTCGGAGATGTGGTGGCTGCGGGGCTTTCTGAAATGCCCGAGTAGAGTCCACGACTCTCGAGTTCTCGATCATCCCTTCGAAGATGGCCCAGACTGACTCGGCGTCTTTGTTCAAGTAGCTGCCACCACATACGGCACTCACAAGCCCCTGTATATCCCGCTGGAGTCCTCCAAAATAGTTTTGAACTATCACCTTCATCGGGATCTCATGATGCAGGCATCTCTCCGTAAGGTCCTTGAATCTATCCCATGCCTCATGGAAAGATTCGTGCGGGAGTTGTGTAAAGTTGGAGATCTAGCTCCTCATCATGTTCGTCCTTCCCAGAGGAAAATATTTACGCAGGAAGGTGGACTTCAGATCGTCCCATGTAGAGATTTCCCTCCCCAGATGACTCAGCCAGTAAAGAGACTTATCGGATAAGGCAAAGGGGGAAGGCCTTGAGGCTTACAGCCTCCTGTGTGACTCCTGGATAACAAGTCGTACCACAAATCATCTCGAATTGTTATAAGAAGGTAAACAGCTCTTCTGCAGCATTCCCATAGTACTTGGTAAGCAAAGAAATGAAGGACGGTTTCAGCTCGTATGGCCCTTGATTCGGCGGTAGCCGAATCCAATGGTGGAGCGTTCTAGCACCCGGGTCATACTCATCCCGTAAAGTCACAGGAACCGCAGGCGGTAACTGGTTCCCAGCCCCTGCTCCCAGCGCGGCTATTTCAGCCCGCAGTTCATTCTGAATTCTAAATTGTTCTCGAATCTGTAGATTCATCTGCTGAAGTGAATCGAGAATTCCAGTAGTAATATCTGCGGGTGGATCATGTCTTCCTTCCTGATGTTCCTCAGCTGGTGGCCTCTCATCTGCTACTGATCCTTTGCCGCGAGCCATCTGATCGTTTGTGAAATAAAAGCTCTCGTAAGAACTCAGCGAAAAATAAGCTGGAGATCTAGATGATGTATTGAGGTAAGGGTCTGCCTCAATAGTCTGGCCAGGAGGCTAGGGATTCTGGGTCTGACTTGCCTTGAGATCTAATGGGACCAGCTCACAAAGAGGGTCATCCCTAGCTTGTGAAGAAGTACGCTCGACGGTGGACGGTCGAAAGCTCACGGAGTTTGAGCAGAAAAGCCGTCGAGACGTCATCTTCGATGTCAAGAGAATTGATCGAGTAAGCATGATTTATGATTCAAATGAGAAGGATAGATGCGAAAGCCGCAGAAACTCACGCCCCACAAGCAAACACAAAGTAAACCCCGTGTTCACCAACTCAACCTGATGAAGACCGTAAGAGTTCGATCTTTTTATCTTGTCGGTTTTAGGGTTGTAATTAGCAAACAAGTATTGCGGTTATCGTGGGCTGAGCGAGCCAATAGGTGCCCGATGGTTTCTCCGAAACACTAGCCCAAGTCCTTACAAAAGATCACTTGCACACTTCCAGTATGGGAGTAAGTACGGACCGTTTCCGGTTACCCGTGTTACTTGAGGACGGTGCCTTCCGTAGTATCCTCTAAACCTCCCACTCTGCTAAATAAACCCGGACCATTTCCGGCTACCCGAGAGTACCCACTGAGGAACAGTGATCAGATGTATGAACTAAGTAGTATTTCGCGGGATATACGAGGTTTGGGCTCTAACCTTATGGGTCGACTCTCGCTCGCGCACTCTGAGAAGTTGTGCGGGGGTTACTCTCCCAAAATAGATGAATCGTTACGGCTTTTTAGGTCAGATATTTTAGCAGTCCCGATTTTATTTTGCGGTTTTGTAATTCTTTTTGGGTTTTTTCAAACAAACGTCTACCGATTTTTTTCTTTTATAAAAACCCTAAAATCATGCACGTAGGTTACGAGTCCTAAGACTAACTACGTAGGCACAATCAAATAGAATCAAAAACCTAAGCAAGCATCTAAAAAGCCGAGGAAAAACCAATAAGCGAGAAAAACTATGGAGGTGCTATGATCCCCCAAATACACGGTATCCGGCGAATCAGACCTCAAAAAAATGGGGGGGGTTTGTTTATTTTCTTTTACAGCTTCTCTCCTTTTCTCTCTCTTTTACAAAGATTACACTAACTAAATCTGCCCTCTACAGCCGAATCGTGAAAAAGGAGACGGCCTCTGCTCTTTCAACTGATTCGGCTTCCAAAGAAGCCAGCTGATCCTGCAGGCCCTACAAAACTTGATTAGCTATGCGAAAAACCATACGAAAATGATCGATAAAAGAGACGAGAAAAACGTAAAAAAAATACGAAAGAAACTACGAAAACAAAACAAGTAGAAGATCAAGAAAAAGCAGTACGAAATACCGTACGAAAATTAATGAAAAACAAAACAAAAAGAAGAGAAAATATAAAATCACAAAAAATGAAAAAAATCAAAATATTCTAACGCCTCCCCGGCAACGGCGCCATTTTGATATGAAGGACTAGAAGTTGGTTTATGACTTTTAGAAAATACGGTTGTCGATGTAGAAATCCGTAATCCGAATCCTAGCTCCGATCAAACAAATTCGGTTTTCGGAGGAAAACCTACACTATTTATTTTACCAGGTGAGTGTGCCTGGGTCGAACTTAAGGAGGCAGAATAGAAAACTTTGATTTTTTTAAGGAAATATTTTTGCGATTTTATTCTAACTCTTCTTAAAGTAATCAAAGGGAAAGGAAACTCTTTTTATTTTATTTTTATTTTTAATTTTTATTTGATTTTAATCTTTTCAAATTTTTATTTTAATTTTCAAAAGGGATATTTTTCAATAGGATTTATTTATTATATAATAGATGAATATAGGTAGATGATACTATATAATAGGTGGACGATTCGAGCAGCAGGCTCGAACTAAACACGAAAACAAAACAAGACGAAGTTGGTTTTCGAAAAATCAAAACACGATGAAAACATGAGAAAAAGACACGGAAATTTAATACAAATTTGCTGGGGTAGTTGCGTAACTACCCTAAAAAATCAACAAGAAACGAGGTCAAATGAGGTCTAAAGATCCACTATAGCCCAGGGGCATATGCGCAAGAAAACTTTAGAAATGGTTCTGCGGTTAGGTCCTCGTAGGGACTGAAATGAATAAAAAATACAAGTGTTTTACATTTAGGTCCCTGCGGAGAGACCTAAATATAATTTCTAAAACGTTCTGGAGCAGTACTAAATTTCTAGAAAGCTATTAGACTTATGATGCAATTGTTCTACCATTTCACTTCTGACGGCTGAGATTAGAACATTCAAGTGATGATCGAACGTCTCCATGCGTGACACGTGTCGCACACCTGTGCCTCGCCTGTTCTTGAATCTGTTGAACACCTGACGAATGAGCCTCCTTCTCCGAATTTTCACGATTAAACGATTACGTCGTGGGCTCCCCGGGGGGCAGAGGGGTGGCTCCTCCACCCCTCGAGCTCGCCCGGGGTAGGTGGCTGGCTGAGGCGGCTCCGAGCGGCAGTGGAGGCGCGATGAAGATGACGGTTCCTGACAATATTGCGCCTCTTTTGAATTGCGATTCTTTTGAGGATTGAGACTTCCAGATTCTTGATATTGCTCCTTATTGAAGATCAACCTGCAAATAAGCAATGGATATGCTCGATTCACGAAGAATCGGCCAAGAGATTAAAGTTTTGCAAGCTCAAAAAGTAAGTATAAATATGGTTTCCAGAAGAACTATGCGAGATATGTGAAGATGGGTTGAAACAAAATGTGATTCGAAGCGATTTTTAAACGATTGGAGGTGGGTTTGGATTACGTGCCTAAGTAGGATGATTAAGCGTCCTAATGATGACTTAATCTTGCTAATAGCTACATGCGAATCGAGAAAAGGAATTCGAAGATAATGAAGGAATAGGTCTGTGGAGATTCAAGGTATATTACCTCGAAACAAGCTCGACGGGCGACCTTGGCCGGAGCATGATGGGGCGATGTGCGGTGATGCAAGGCAGCGATTGGTCTTGGAACCTCCTCCGATGAATCGTCATCCACGCGAGATCGCTGGATTGGAGTTGTCACCTCCACGTCGGGCAGAGCGCGACTTGGAAAGTTGGGGGGCAGGCAACTGGAGCTGAAGCTTCAGGTTGTTGGAAAGTTAGTCCGCGAATGGCGGGCTTTGGAGCTTTAAATAGAGAGATTTCGTGCTCAACAAGTCGGATCGAAGGGTAGGTGATGGAGGTGGTTGTTAGGAGAATCAGATCGAGGGTTAAAATCATCTGGAGGAGTTAAGTTGTGTGCGGGAAAAATGGATGAAGTCGGCTAATCAGAATAAGCCGGTTGAACAGCTTCTTTAAAGAAGATGAGCTAGGTGCTGACAAGTGTCAGCACCTGGTTGGCCAGTTATGTTTAAATTTGATAATAAATAGTAAATATAGTTATTTTAATTAGGTATAAATACAAGAAATGTAAATAATTAAATAATCTTAATTATGGAATAAATACTTTTTATAAATAATTAATATTATTCATAATATAAATATTATATTAATAAATATGTATTTATAAATATGTTTTAGATTTTTAATTTAATAAATAAACAATTAAAAATTAATTTTATATTTTCTTAATTATTGGAATAATAAATAAGGATTGTGTGAATTTTTATATATTTTAATAAATTAATTTACATGTATTAATACATAAGGGTATAAGTTAGCTAGTTCATTTATACCTATAGTTTAGGGTTTTTTATTTTATAAAAATAATAAATAAGCTCCAAAAATTATGAAATAAATTAGAGTTGAACTACAAGATCATGAAAATATTTAAAAATTATAAAATTAAGAAAGCTATAAATAAGGTGTGTAACATAAAATAAATAGCCTAGAAACCTCGTTGTCTTACGGGTTTCTTTCCTTATCTCCCCCTACTTTTTGGTTTGTCGACCAATCCATGCTGACTTGGTCTCAGGGGTTAGACTATAAATATACCTTACAGTTATATTTATATTTTAATTCATATTGTACATATATACATATATTCAATATGCCTTTTGTTCTTTTCTTGTTCTTTATTTATTTACATGGTTTTGATGATTAAAAGTGACTTTTTATTCATGAATGAGGATTTATTAAAAGATGGAAATTAATGAATATTTACATGTATTTGTTAAGAGTTTTAAGATAAAATGCGACAGAAAAGTTAATGAATAATGGATTCATCACTATACGCAATCCAATATCGCCTCAATAATATGAGGACTCGATATTGGGATCCCTACGTATATGGTTGTACTCTTTCGAGAAGCTAAGAGCCCAATCCAAATGGCTTGTATGCAGGTGCTGTCACTTCGGGCAGGCATCTCCGACATACAATCTCTGGTGACGGAACCCTTCGCCTTGACGGGAGACCATAGATGTCACTTATGTGATCCTTCATATCATATTCAAATTCTAATTAATCGTTATGAATCACATTCATTATGATAAATTTTTCCGAGGGAAATAATACATCTATTTATAATAAAGTGTCTTAATTTTAATTGGATTCCAATTAGTCTAAACATATTAAATTAATGATCCAATTAATATCCAACAAACATACTTAGTTGTTACTTGAATTATGGTATTATCTCAAATACATATTATTTCGAATTTTAATAATTAGAAATACATCATGATTATTTAAGCATTATACCAACCCTATCCGCTATCATAGCCAGTACCGACGGGAGTGGGACAGACCACACACGATACAACATGCTACCCTAACGCTTCCCGACTAGGCACCATATTCGCCTTGGGAAAGGATAATGCAAAATAGATCACTTTATACTTGAAATGATCATCGGTTTTTCAACCGAAATTATATCATATAATAATAATAATGACTATTTTTATTAGTATTATAATGAGATTTACTAAACAAATCACAAATCCTATTCAAGCAACATATATGTTGGAATGTAGATCATGTAACCAATTTGTGATCTAGATCACATCTAATCAATAATTGGTTAGGGAAATGTCATTTATGGAAATAATTATCATAAAATATTTCACAAATATTTATGTACAATTATTATAGGAAATTAAACAATTTAATTTCACTAATTTCTTAAATGACAATCACTAGGTTCTTGATTAGGAAAGTAATTTCAGCAGTGACCCCCACTTACTAAAATTACAATATCTCAATCATATTAAATCCAAATTAAGCAAAATAAGTTTCTAAAGTTTTATAATTTGATTTATAACAGAACCTAAATGATTTGTATGTATTTCAAGGTGTTTCAAATCTATAATTAACATCTTAATTACGTCATGATCCGCAGTCCCCAAAACAGTGGATATATGGTTATTAAAAAGATCATATCTTGAGTTATCGGATTCCAAATCATGCAAACTCAAATCCTGTTGTTTTTTTATATAATGGGAAATATTATACAATTAAAAATTACGTGATTAAACATTTTAAACAGAACCGAAATTTCATCACAAGACAGGCTGCGAAAATTGAAATGCTAAAATTTTCGCGAACCCAAACGAGCCCAAATCTTCTTAGGTTCATGGATCTCATCCAAAACCTTCAACAACCTGGCTCTGATACCACTTGAAGGATATGAGTAAATTCCTCAAGCATATCACGGAAGCGTTATGATCGCATCGAATGCGATCGGGAGCGACTAGTCGCACTAGTCGCTCCAGGCAGCAGAAATTAAAATTTTCTATGTGACGAGGCCACATGATCCAACAACACTTCTCGGATCGTTTCGTCTAAACCATAAACAAGTAATAGGATTACCTCTTTAAGTGTGGTTGTAATCGAGTCTCTAAACAAAGAGACCTCCTGTCTCAAGTCTGATCCGACGGAGGAGACGCTTGCGAGCGCGTGGATGAGACGTATGCTTCTCGCAATCCATGTCGATGATCCAAGACACGGATCTCCTGACCTCGACAAACGAGATACAACGTCTTCTTCACGAGAAAGGTACGCCAAAGTAGACGGAGATCCACGAGCAAACAATCGGGCAACATAACGACGACGCTACGGCGATAGAGGATCTCTCTAGGGCATCCATGGTGGACGGCCACATGAGAAAGATAGAGAGAGTGGGCGTATGTAGAAAAAGATAGAGAAAGAGAGAGAGCATTCATTAATCATGTCCCCTAAAGAGAAATGGATGCCTCTTCTTATATAGTGTTTTGGGAGTCCATGGATCCCAATCCCTGGACAACACACAATCAATGGTTGAAAAAGTGATTGATTTGTGTATCTTTCAATGGCTATGATCTTGTTTTAAAAACACAACAAAATTTAATTTAATTGAATTTAATATATATTGATAAATCAATATATTTAAATTCAAATCAAATCTATTAAATATCCTTGGAGATAATGAGGAGATAAATCATATACCCTAAAAAAGGGGGATGGCTACCAACATCTCATGAGATACATTATCTCATGATATCTTCAGGATTTACAACAACAATTGTTGTAAATTATTTCACAAAAATAATTCGTAATTATATTGTGAAATATTACAATCATACCATTGGAAAAATGTGAATCACATTCACATCCAAAAACAAAATGTAAATTATATTTTAATTAATCATCCAATGTGAATCCAATTCATATCATTAATTAATCAACAAATATAAATCACAAATAGCTCTCTCTTATATATTATAAATCACATTTATAGTATATATTATTAATATGGATAATGCTATCCATATTATTCATATCCATGATAATTAAATCGTATTTAATCATCCTAGATCTCTATTCTCATGTGCCAAAATAATATGAATCACATTCACATTATTCACATCTTTGATAATTAAATCACATTTAATTATCTCAGATAACTCTCCTTATAATATGAAACAAATTCATATTATCCATAATAATTAAATCACATTTAATTATCAATTTTATCGATTCTTGGATATATATATATCAACAATGAAATTATCCATGAACTCTTTCAAGGATAATGCACTTTCTCCGCGGATACTTGGAGATAAAGACAGGGCGATTGTATTGTTCCACATATAGTGACTTGGATATTGAGATCACATCTCAAATCCAGATCTCAGACCTCCCATAGATGCTTAAATATAACAAGACCACAAATCTAATCTTCTAATTGCATCTGAATCACATTCAGATCAATGTCCAACATTTGGACCCAGATTAGATTACTTCTCTACTGAGAGGAGTCACTAAAATCCAGACCCGTTTCATCACTCCCTAGGAATGGAAGCGTCATGGTTATACAATCGTTTATGATGACATCACCCTCAGGTATTCCCAATACCTGTACATCATGCATACTGGAAGACGCAGAATGAACTTGAAGTATTAGATCAACTTTATACTGTGTACTTCATGGTTTTATTAGTAAGTTTCTCATTTGATCATTGGGAGTTGGTATCGATCATATACTTTCCAAAAGCATATATCATACCTAGGTCTTGATCATATACTTTCTAAAAGTATATATCAAACCTACAAATTCAGTCAAGCTTCCAAAGCGAGACGACCGTGCACGGAATTTGATTCTTCCCAATATCTCATGAGTGATCTCATGTCTTCCGGTTAAGTAGCGAACATATATGATTCCTTTGAGAGATCGTATTACTCATATGCCCTTATATGCACACCAGCGCGCCGGTGTATAGACCTTGGTTAGGACTTCAACCTATTGGTCTACCAAATGTACATACTCAGACATATAGAGACACATCTGTATCTGGTCAGAGGATGCGTTCCTATAGCATGATAGCATACGACATAGAACTTTGGTTATCTCGATCTCGTTAAGTCAACTCTTTGACATAACTAATCTAACACCTCTGAATCTCTATTCATATGCAGAGGACCTGCATCAAGAGGTCAGTCAGATATCAGCCAATGTGAGAAAGGATTGCCATCTCCTACTCAGGCTGGAGATCATCTCTTAACAATCATTTGACGGTGCTTGATGAGTCATCAATCTAACCCTTTAGATATTCATCCAAGCACCAGCCTCTCTGATTCAATTATTGAATCAACAGCTGTATGATTATTAAGATGGCCATGGTACTTAACCCTAATTGTACTAAGCGAACTATTATGCAAATTAGTTATTCTTCTTTTAAGATCAGGGAATGATATTCGCAATAACATTTATTGCATAATGGCCCGTTGTGGGTTCGCATGTCCAACATCCATCAGGTCTCTTTTTCTCTTAAATATTCAGTTGCACCCAATGGTTCCCTTAGGTGGATCCTCTAAGGACCATACACAATTCTTGTACATGGAGTCTATTACAAACTTCATTGCATCCATTTGTCCATGTCATGATCCGTGAGTGCTTCATCATATGAAGTAAGATGATTGTCAGACACTTTTGACTGGAATTTATACCTATCAGATGATCCAACTACCATCAAACTCTTACGAAGCGACACATGTGTTTCATATTTAATTAACTCTTCAATATTTAGTTTAGGAATCATGTTATCTTGGAGAATTTTATAAGTTCCTCTACTTCATTCTTGCATTGACTTTTAAGGAAATTATCTTACAAGATATTACATCCTTAGAGATGAATTTCTTTTGGGTTTGGGTAAGAAAGTTGATTTCTAAAACCATCCATTACATACCCAATGAAGTAACACCGTATAGTGCACGATTCCAGTTTACATGCGTTCTTGCTTTTGGCTTGGACTAACCTGAAATCTTGAAGTGTCTCATGGTGGTCTTGGTTCCAATCCAAAGCTTATGAGGGATTTTAGGTATTCATTTGCTAATAATCTTATTAAGAATATATATATATATATATATCATAGTCTCTAATATATATCCCTACAAACTAAGAGGCAATTATGCCTTACTCATCATTGATCTGACCATATCCATTATGGTCATGATGTGTCTTTCAAAAATACCATTTAGCTGGAGAATTCTAAGAGTGCAACTAGACACAATTCCTCCCTCTTGGAGGTATTTCTAGCATTCATTTGAGAGGTACCCACCACCTTGATCAAAGATGTATTCTACTGCTTCCCCATCCTAACCAAATTCACTCTCCCAATTTTCACGCAAGGATATTACTACGTAAGGCCAGGACCTTTTATAAGGATATCAGATAATTGTACCGGGTTTGTCACTAGCCTCCTTTGGGTACCTATCCATCATTATGATGTGATTCATTTGATCTTTCTATCGATTTGGTTCTTAACCAGAGTCATGAACACTTCCAACTTTTCAAAGGTTTCAGACTTGTGACGTAACATGAAGACAAACCCATATTGTGACTAGTCATCAATAAATGTCACATAGTATCGATATCCTTTATGTTTTACAGTATTGAAGGGACCACATACATGTAGATGTACAATGCCAAGTATACCTTCGCATTTTGTTTCCTCATTTCGGAAGGGTGCTCTAGTCATTTTGCTTTTAGTACAATGTTTGCAAATAGGCAAAATTTGGACTTCTAAAAAATCTAGTGGTCCATCATTCGCCAATATATTTGATCTAATCAATAGATAAATGATCATTCCTTTGATGCAAAATCATGGTTAAATGGTCTACATCCTCTCTAGACCTCTTAGAATTTCGATCAATGGTTGCACATTCATGATACAATCATTAGTATATAGTTCATATAGTCCACCAGAAGTTACAAAACCTTCTACAATATATTTATCATA
The DNA here is from genome assembly GCA_037367405.1 of Ottelia alismoides. Lineage (NCBI taxonomy): Eukaryota > Viridiplantae > Streptophyta > Magnoliopsida > Alismatales > Hydrocharitaceae > Ottelia > Ottelia alismoides. The sequence continues at coordinate 942,429 of JAZKJV010011847.1, read as the reverse complement.
ACAGCATATGACACTTTTACTATATAATAAAAATGTATATCCATGTTCAACTAGCTTAGATCCAGATATTATATTCCTTCTAACATTTGGATCATAGAAACACTCTCCAAGTACTAGGACTCTCCTACTGGATAATGATAGTTTGCACATCTCGACGATGACTACTACATCTGTTGTATTAGATGACATTTTGATTATTATCTCCCCTTCATCAAGCTTTCTGATTTCCCTGAAATATATGCAAAAAATTGCATACATGAATAGGAGCACCATAATCAATGACCCAACTACCTTCTCATCCTAGAGAAATTTGATTTCAATGATGAAAGTAGATTTATACCTAGTAAAGGTTACATTTTCCCTTATTTAAATTTTTCAAATAATCTGGATAGTTTCTCTTCCAATGACCTAACTTTTTGAAGTGATGATGGACATCCATTTCATTGGATGTCATATGTGTGGAAGCTTGAGAGGATGAGCCAACATGTTTTGACTCGTCTTCTTTTTCTTTCGAGCGAGACCCTTTTGGGCCCCATGCTTATGACTGCACTTCTTCCCGTTGACTTGTGTAGCTACTACACTACTAGTAGGATTCTCTTTCTTTGTGACATCCCTTGCGGATTTTAGTGAAGCTATGAGTTCGTGTTCATCTACCTCGACTTGTTTATGTGGTGGGATACCACAAAGTTCTTGATACACTTGAGTAGAGATATCAGAATGAAGTTGGAATGCATATATGCATCCACTAATGCCAAAGGGGTTTCCACCTTAGAGAAGATAGCCAAACATTTTGAGTACATAGTCTCTGACCAAGGTCCTTCTTGCATCTTGAAAAGTATAATTTCTATCATAAGATTGTATCATTATGTGTGGTTCACATCACCGAGCATCTCCTTTACACTAAATATTATAGCATGGGCATTCTTGATATCCACATGTTACTTCTGAAGTACATTAGACAGAGACCTCAGAATATTATTAACAATGGGCCAACGAGTGATCATCTTTATATTTATTATTAAATCTAATTCCTTCCACCGACAAAGAGTTCTCATACTGTGACTTAAGAAAATATTCAATGCGCTCATCTGAAAGAACATGTTCCAAATTACGGATCTAGTACAAACAATTTGGTCCCACCAACTACTGGACCTATAGAAGCTTGTTGAGTGAGTTCTTAGATTTCTTCTGAGATTAAGAAATTCACTTTCGAGTATATATGTATATGTACATTTTCTTTGATTAAAGATTTAAAAGAAAATTGTCTTGCCTTTTGATACTTTAAAAGTTCATCCCCTTATTTAACTTTAAAAGCAAGAGATACTTACTGTTATATCTCTAACAAGATCTATGATCTCCCTTCCATCCTTGTAACACACCTATTATATGATAACATGAAACTTTAGTGAGGAAGAAGAGGGAACGCATCCATGATGAATACCCATTCATCACTCTTTATTCTTTTATTTTAGCTACAAAACCTATGCAAAACACATGTAGATAGGTGTGAATAGCAATAATTACAATTCAGCATGCATTGTGTAAATATGCATTATTAGCATGTTTTTGTGCATAAATAAAAGAATAAAGAAATAAAAGAAAAATAAGGAGATATTTAGACTAAATATTGAGTGACCTAATCCCAAGGGAGGGCTTAGCATGGGCCTGACCGCAAAAGAACTCAAGTAGAGAGAGATAGGGAAGCTCATATGTGTATATATACCTATATATAATTAAAAATATTTTCCTCTAAATAAAATAAAAATGCATTTTTGTGAATATGTATATATTTGTAAATATTAAATTAAAATAAAATTGGGAAAAATAAAACAAAAATAAAAATAAATAAAATTGCCCTTCATCATTGTATGTATGCCATGTACGTAGAACCACTCACTTATTTATTATCACCTTGTAAATAAATAAATAAAAATACAATAAAAATATTTTCTCATCCCATATTCCATAATGTAAAAAAAAATAAAAATATATAAAATAAAGATAAATTAAAAAGAAATATAATAAAAACCCAAACCCACCTTGTATATATACCATGGATGTATATAAATAAAAGTATTTATTTCACCCTTGTAAATAATTAATAAAAATAAAATAAAAATACCTTTTTATTCCAGATTTTATTCTATAAATAAATAAAATATAAAATTGGAATAAATTGTATAAAAATAATTAATTAAAAATCAAAAATTAAAAATACATATTGTATATACCTATATATAATAATAATATATTGTAAATACCTAATTTTTATTTCAAAAAATAAATAAAAATCACTAAAAATTAATTTAAAAATAAACAAACATTTTTTATGTTTTAAGTTTTTTGAAATAAAGTCATTTGCTATTTCTTATTTAATTTACAAATCTTTAATAAGTCGCTGCACGTGATTGGTCCACGGGGAATGTTGACCTCCGGTCAACTTCCCCCCTGGACCACTTTTCCAGCGGATCTCGCATCTGACCCGACTTCACCCATTTTTTGAGCGATGGTCCGACTACCTCCCACCTAAACCCCGGGCTCCGATCCTGCAGGAGACATCCGCGATTCACGCCCGGGGTGGATGCTAGGGATCCGAGCTTCACAAAGCCATGCCCGACCTCATCTTCTCGGACCCTCCGATGTATAAAGCTCCAGCTCCGGCCGCAATTTCACGCCATCTTTGGCGCTGCCCCTTCTTCCCGTGACCTCCACTAGACTCCCCAGAGTGACAGCTGAGTGAGGCGAGTGTCGAAGAGAGGAGAGGACCCCTCCGCCACTGATCCGGTGACCTCCTTGTCGCCGTGCGCCGCCGTGAGCAGCGCCCGAGCCTCGGGCCTCCGACGACCCTCAAGGCGACGACCAGAGATCCGCGAGCTCATCCCCAGTCGATCCCATGCATCAGGTAGACTCGATTCTTCCTATTTTTCTTGAATTTTTGATTACCCCCAAATCGCTCCGATCATCCATTTCGTCGATTTCGGCCACTCCGATCATCATTTCATTCATCTGACCTGACCATCACACTCACGAGATCCCCCATCACGTTCTTCACCCACGTATCCCCCTTGGTTCCCCCAGAGCCAAGGCTCGACCTCCCTCGTTGTCACTTCTCCGGAGGTCTTCGCCGCGACGCACCCATTTCGCCACTTACAGGGTCAAGGCACTTTGCCCTCGACCCAGCGTGCTTGTTGTGCTATTTTTCAGGTCAAAGGAGACCCATCTAAGGGTCTAAGCATCCATGCACAGGAGCCCAGCTCTGCCTTCGTCGCCGGAGCTCCTCGGAGCTTCCCGGCATCATCGGAGGAGCTCATCAGCTGCGGAGCATCGAGGCGGAGCCATTCCACATCTCAACAGCAGCAGTAGAGGTCCAGCACGCCCGTGGTGCTCTGGCGAACTTCACCTGAGTCGAGTTCTTCCAGGACCTTCAGGAGCCGTCCATTCATCCCCGACGTTCCAGACTTAATCCGGACCGCTCGATCAAGCGAAGAGGAGGCCGATATCCACCACCGTCTGATCGACACGTGGCCTCCTCATCGCATCCATCCAGACGAGGGTTGCCTGAGATCCAGCACCGTCAGATCCTCCATGTGGCAGACCCTCAGCCGTCAGATCCGAGCTAGACTTCTTTGCAGAGGTGCAGCACCCCTCAACCGTCCGATCTCACACGTGGCGCGTGATGACACAAAAACCCGAGCGACTAAGGTAATCAGGTAACTGAGACGGTCGTTGCGACCTCAATCACTCAGTTGTGTATCAAGAAAAATATCAGACCACTCGAAACAAATAAAATCAATCAAGCACGAAGAAAGGAAGCGGTCCTGCTAAATGTTTAACCTGGTATAGCACCCAGGGTCGAACTCGAGGAGCACGGGTTGGCCAGAGGCCTAAGAAGTAGTAAAAATGAAATCAAATAAAAGACAAAATATTTTTAATGCTTTTTAATGATTTTTATATTTTTTGAATTTTTAATATGTGAAGAAAACAAAAGAAACACAAAAGCAAGCACACTTTGGCTAATTATTTAATGTGTCAAAAATCAAGCAAAAATTCAAATAAAAATATTTTTATGTTTTTAGTGTTTTTTAGTGTTTTTGGTTACTTTTTGTAATTTTTCTGATATGTATTTTATTTTCTAAAAATCAAACAGTAGCAAAGAAACAAGATACTGTCCAGCCAAGCCTAAAGTCCCTAGATAAAATATCTAAAAACCTCAAAAGGGCCTGGAGGTATTTTTCCTGTAAACTAGGTAAAACAAGGAAAATTTGAGTACCAAAATTATTGTTTTGGGTTTTTAGATTATTTAATAGAATTTTTATGGGTTTTTAGGTGTTTTTAAGTTTTTATGGTTTTTAATTAGTGAAAAATAGCCAAAATTGGCTAGAAAATAAAGGAACACAAAATAAACAGTACCTAATTTTTATAGAATTTTTGAGGGGGTTTTTATATTTTTTTGGGGTTTTTAAAACTAGACAGTGGCTAAAATGATGGTTTTTGAATTTTTAAAAATAACAAATAAACTCAAAAATGTCCTCAAAAACTCTCAAAAATCCTACAACATGGCAGGAGCCATGTGTCAAATTTTCATCGAATTTGGAGGTGATTTGATATTTTATTCAAAAATCAAGAAAAGCAACAATGCACAGGGACCTTTCTGCAATTAAAAGAAAGTTCTGGACCCCTGGGACAACAAGCTTGGAAAGCTTAGGGCTGGAAATGCAAATTACCCCCAAGGCCACGCACGATACACGTGACTCAGGCCTGGGGGGACCCAATTGCAATTCCTATTTCTATAAATGCAAAGCGTAACAAGCCAAAAACACAGGGCCAAAAATGCAATTACACCAAAATATCACGTGTCGATGCACGTGTCCACCACTGGCAGGGGTATAAAGGCAAATAACATAAAAGGGAAGGTCCGCAGTGCAATTTTCACAAAAACAAAAGAACTACACTGAATATTTACAGGATTAAAAACTAAATGCAAAAAGTAAAGGGGCCTAAGACAAATTACCCCTTTTATTAATGTCGAGGGTCGGATGCACGACGCGTGGCAGGTTGGATGGCTGGGATGGTGCGCCGCACACCAGAGCAACCCCTCGAGTCGATCCGACGGCTGGTGTGTGTCCACGTGGATGATCGGACGGAGATGATGCAACGTGGGTTTTCGAAGAAGTCCGGGCTCGGATCGGATGGACGAGGTGCTGCAAGAACTAGTCGCCGGCGAGCTTCGCCGGCCCTCCGTGCGCGCGATGGTCCTCGTCTGATGCTCCTGAGGTGCGGGAAAGCTTCGCCGTGAAGCCCCGCACCCGATGCTCTGCTCCGATGGAGACGAGGAGCTCCAGAGAGCTCCGGCGGCGTGAAAGGACTGGAGCTGCTGTGCCCAGAAGTTTCGACCTCCAGATGAGGTCGATTGGCCTCGAAACCTGCACAGGAAAGAAGCTGGGTCGAGGGCAAAGTGCCTCGACCCGTCAGAGCGGGCGGAAGGTGGACGGTGCGTCGCTATGGAGGGTCTCCGGCGAGTGGCGGAGGTGAAGACCCAATGTCCTGCTCCGGGGCGAGACAGGGGGAATGGAAGGTCGGAGAAGGTGGAGAGGGGTCAGGCGAAGGTGGTGGCGTGGTCGGATGGTCAAATGGGTAGACGGAAACGGCTGGCGGAGGCGGCAGAGCTAAGCTACTGAAAATCGAAAAATCCTATTCTACGCTATTCTACGGGCTAAAGGAACTACCTGATGGATGCATTCGACTGGGCTGGAGCTGATGGAACTCCCGGTCATTGCCTCAAGGGGCCATCGAGTTCCCCGAGGCTGAGCGCGCTTGCGGCGGCGCACGGCGGCAAGAACTACCGGATCAGTGACTCCCGGCTGCCCGGGCCTCGCTGCAACTCCAAGGGGCCACGGTTGTCACTCAGGGACGCTGGAGGAGCTCACAGGCACCGAGGGGAAGATCAAAGATGAGTGAATTAGGTCACCGGTGACGACGTTAAATATGGTTCCAGGTCCGAGAAGATGGCGATCGGGCGAGTCAGGCGGAGCTAGGATCCAGCAAACCCACCCCGGGCGAGGGTCCTGGATGATCGGTCAGTAATCGGAGCCCGGGGTTAAGGGGAATGGCGGTCGGGTCAACCGTGAAGAAATTGGAGAAAACGGGTCGGGCAAGGAGGACCCGGCTCTGGTGGTCCTGGGGGGAGAGTTGACCGGGGGTCAACAATCCCCCGTGGACCAATCAGAGCCCGCCAAGCTTTGAATTTTTATTTGCTTATTTTGGGCCAGAAAATGACCGAATTTTCAAAAACTTAAAACATGAAATATTTTTATTTTATTTTTTTCTATTTTTTGGTGATTTTTAATTATTTTTTGGAAATAAAAATAAGGTGTTTACACTATATAGCTATGTATAGGTATATGTACAATGTGTAAGCTTTTGATTTTTGATTTTTAATTATTATTTTTGTACAATTTTATTCCTATTTTATATTTTATTTATTTATAGAATAAAATGAGGAATAAAAGGGTATTTTTATTTTGTTTTTATTATTTATATACATAGGTAAAATAAATAGATATATACATCTATATACATGATATATGTACAATATAATTTTTGTATTTTTAATTTTGTTATTTTTATTTGATTTTTGTTTTGATTCTTTTTATTTTATTTACTTATAATATGTAACATAGAATATTTACAAAAAGTTTAGAAGATAATTTTATTTATTTATAAGCTTGAATAAATATAGGAGTATGGTCTATGTACATGGTGAAAGGGCATTTTTAATCTTTTTGATTTTTAACTTTTTATTTTGTTTTTATCTTTTATAAATATATACAAGTATTTACAAGCATATTTTTGAGTGAGGAAAACATTTTTATTTATGTACAAATATTTACACATGAGCCCCTATCTCCCTCTACTTGGCTTTTATGCGGTCAGGCCCATGCTGAGCCCTCCCTTGGGTTAGGTTGCTCAATATTTATTCTAAATATTTCCCTATTTTTCTTTTTGATATTTATTCTTTTATTTTTTCACAAAAACATGCTAATTATAGGTTTTTACACAATGCATGCTTTTGCTAATTATCCCTATTTACACATATCTACATGCATTTGCAAAGGTTTTTGTAGCTAAAATATAAGAATAAAGAGTGATGAATGGGTATTCATCACCCCCCTATACTTAACTTTGCTAGTCCCTTAGCAAACACTTATTTGAAAAAGAAGTGAAAAAGAAAGAAAGAAAAAGAAAAAGAGGATGTACATGGATCAAGGTTGATTATTAAACTTGCCTTTATTAAATTGAGGTATGGAGCTCAATCAGATCTTTGGATTATTAATGTGTCGGAACCTTATTTAGACTTAAGCTTAAAACCTAACAGCCTCTAAGTTCCACTAATCTATAACCAAGACTCCTCAATGCTCCAGATCAGAACAAGTCATCAATCACAAACCCTGAAGACCATGAATCTTTTCTTGTCATGTGAAAGTGAGGTCTAAGCTCTCCACCTCAGAAATGGCAACTTGACAACCCTCCTCAACAAGGTAACTCTATGACCTCAATCTGGCCACTCTTTCCTCGAGGAGCGGGGTATTCCCTTCTAAGTTCAAGTTCAACCGGCTCAAGAAGAGGGGGAAGAAGAGAATGGGTCAAGGCCAGTGTAGCCAAGTACCCTTGGGAGCTTGACCAGTGTAGCCAAGTCTCCCTGCTGCAAGCTACAACAGGTGGATCATGAAACCAAGCTTTGCTTATTGCACTCTATATACATACTCCGGTGGGATTATCATTTTCTCTCAGACCCACCACTTTTTTGGAGTTCTTTTCTTTTTGCACATTTTTTTTTTCGAGTGCATCTATACAACATATACATGTGCAACATATATACAAGGAGTTTTTCCTCTTGAGCCAGTAGACTATCCCTCTTTTGAAGCTTTATTGCAACCCACAACTCCCGTCGTTAGACCTCATGGCAACCTGACCAAGTTGAGACGCACTTCCTTCACTATAAGAAGAAGAGAGGTTCCGCCTAGAAGTACTACCCTCATATGCTACCCCAAGTCAAGGAAGACTGCCTCCTCACCACCTCATCCGTAGAGAGCTCGGTGCATAGTGCTGGTGTCCAAGTAAAGTCATAATCCCTATGAGTCATGTGTTGTTGTTAAGTGCTCTACTTAGGCTCATTGAGATGACATGTGGTCATAGCCTAGTGGACTCAAAGAATTAAGTCACCATGGACCTGAAAAGCCTTAAACCTAAGCCTTATAAGGTTCCTCTTAGAAGTTAGGTGGATTAAGATCTTAATCAAGCTCCATTTCTCAATTTGATTCCAGGCTAGTTTAAATGTCAACTATCATCCAGAAAAACTATATACATATGTACAAAAAGATGCTTATTTACACAATATTTTACAATCATGCAAACTTTTTGAAAAATGTTTTGAAATCATGAATGATGATGCATGAAGTGCAAGTTTTGCAAAAAGATATTTACACACATTTACACAAGATTTTTGCAAACTTTTGATTTTCAAAACATTTTGGAAAAATTTTGTACTATATACATAATTTTGATAAGAAAATACTTACACAAGCTTTACACAAAAGATTTTTCAAATCATTTTTACAAAAATAATTTGTACACTAGCTATGTATGTGCAAATAAAAGAAGATTATGTACATGAAAATTTTTTTTAATTTTTGTGGTTTTTAGCCATTTTATTTATTAACACACTCACACAAAGTACGAGTTATGGCTAAAGTATATATGAAATATATACACACCCCCCTATACTTAGCTCGAACGATGTCCTCAGAGTCAAGAGCGATGAAGAAGACATAACTCGTGCTATGTATAGGAAAGTGAAAAGAAAGGCTATACAAAAAGGAAATGAAAAGTCAAGAGGTACCCAGGTCTCCCCCCTATACTTAGGATCAAATAATCCTAAGTATAGCAGGCTGTATACTAAGGGTAAACCTGAGTGCAGAATGTACAGGGTCTACCCCCCCCCCCCTATACTTAGGGTGGAATATCCCTAAGTATAGGCAGCAAAACAGGGGTAGCAAGACACGAAGAATATCACGACTATATACAAGAAGGAGGACATCACTCCCCCTATACTTATGGTGAAGAACCTTAAGTATAGGCAACGACAGAAGTGATGGAACAGAACGAAGAACAACCCGGTGTTTTCGCCCCCCCCTATACTTAGGATGAGCAATATCCTAAGTATAGCAAAGATATTCCTAAGCGAGACCTGGGGTGAAAACAAGAACGGAAGAAAGAAGGATCAAAGTAAGACAAAACACGTATATACAAAAGAGTACAATGTTGAGGTGCCTCTCAACAAGCGCTAGTTTTTACGCCCCTAGCTGGGCGCAAAGTCTAGGATAATGCAGTATCAAGGTTCAGGACGGCATCGGTAAGTTGAATGTCGTACTGTCGTCGTAGTCTCGGTATGAGAACAACGACGAACTCAACAGTGTAAAGTAAGACACCCAGATATGCAATCAGGCGGGTGTCTGCTACCGGCCAAAGATATGGGAAGAAATGATCGGGATCCGGTAACACAAAAGAAATCATCGGCTCTGGTTTAGACTGGAGTGAGAGTGTAGAGCCGACGGAATCAAACGTGGAGAAGGATGGATCAGTAATAGAATCCTCCACGTCAATCAGTGTCTCAAGCAGGTGTGGGCAAACAAGATCAGGAGACTCTTTAAACAAACTGATATCCGATGCATGACATAGAATCATATCAGGCAAATCATCGAACATCTCCAGAATGGGCTCATCCTTGCGAGGGTTGTCGAGGTGAGAAGACTCAGAATCAGAAAGATCTAAAGACTCGGTTTCGTGCTCCGTCAGATCGGAAACGCTCTCAGAAGGTGAAACCGAGTACTCATCATGTGTTGCATTCTCCCGCAGATAACCCTCGGGGAGAAATGCAAGATCAGAAGTGACAAAGAGAGGATCAGGATCTAGAAGGGCATCTGCGCTGCTGTCAAGCACCCACTCTGTACACCAGGCTGCATCATCATCTGAAATCTGGCTCTCGAAAATCTGAAAGCAGGAGAAGGTACTGGTCAACACCGCGGAAGCTGGCAAAGTGTCTGCGGCTGATCCTCGCTCTACGGCTATGCTGGCTGCCAACTGGTCCTCAGCAAGTGTGTCTGTCTCGTCAGAGTGGAGGACAAAAGACTCAAATACGGGACTCTCCATGTCTGTACTCTCAAAGTGCTGTCCCATATCGAACTGTAGCTGCTGGGTTGAGTCATGAAATCTGTCGGTCTCCGAGAAGTATCTCTGCAGAAAGGAAGCTGACTCCTCCGGGACTGGGAACTGAAGTGGCTGAATCAATGGCTGCAAAAGCGGGGGCTCCTCCGGCTCCTGGAGCATCAGAAGATCTGATATCCAAGACTCGTCAACTGGGAACTCTAGGGCTGACTCGAATTCCAGCTGGAAAACCAACGGGAACTCAAGTAGACTCTGGGTCCGAATCTCTGCTATCGCGGTCATCTCCTCTGTCAGTGGTGCTGCATAATCCAAATCCTCGTGCTGGTGTGTAGAAACTATATAATCATGTAAAGTGACACACCACACTGGTACAACATCGTCCACATGTGTCGTCCCGACTACGTCATCTCGTGAAGAAGATCTCTGTGAAAGTAAACTCGAGATGGTGTCCAGTAAGTAGATATCGGAACTGCGATGTGAACCGCCACATGTGGTAATCACCAGTGCTATCTGCTCTGCGGTCATCCCCCGCATGGAGATCTCTATAAGGTCTGTCACTGGAAGTCCGTGGTCTGGAAATCTCCTGAAGAGGTCAAGAATCCTTGGCCATGCCTCATGCAGTGGCTCCTGGGGGTCTACTGAAAAGTTGGTGATCAAAGACCGCATAAACTCTGCTCTACGCGGGGGGAAGTATCTCTGTAAGAACTCTCGGCGTATCTGTCCCCACGTATCGAATGTCCTACCCAATCGTCGCTGCCATCGCATGGCTCTGTCGTGAAGCGTAAATGGAAAGGTCCTGCTCATCAGCTCCTCTGCGGTGACGTATGAATATCTCTGTGCTCTGCAAAACTCCTCGAAAGCTGACAGGTGAAGATAAGGCTCCTCGTGCGCCTCCCCTGAAAATGTCGGCAATCGCTGAATGTAATCCAAATCCAAGACGAATGGACCTAGTGTAGAAGTTGACTGAGCTCCATGTGCTATCTGCTCCTCCTTCAATCTGGAAAAGGATCTGTCTGCTCGTCTCCACTGCTCTCTCTGGTCGCCAACGGAGTACGCTCTCAACTCAGCAACAGCATCATCCGGGTCTCGCATCTGCTCTGTCTGATATCCTCGGACGTCTAACACAGCATGCCCAGAGTAATGAGATGAAAGGGAGGGAGGGAGCGGGGGGTTGGTCGGAGATCCGACCTCCCTGGAAGGTGGACTGGAGTGATGGTCAGAGGATGGAGAAAAAGCCGTAAGAGTCGGCTCGAAGTGAGGGGGATCCATCATCCAGGGATAAAGACGAAGAAGAAATGAAGGGAGGTGAGGGAGGGTGATGAGAAAGGATCGAAGGGATCTGGCAATCAAACAAGATGAACAAGCAAACCCCCAATTCACCTACGCACACAGAGCTGAAGACCGAAGGGATTGGTCAATTATCTTGTCAATTTTATTTAGGTGATCATCCAGTCTATCAGAGCGATTACGTGAGGTCAATAGGTATCTAGATCTTTCTCAACCGACTGTCCCGTACTGAAAGCCGGTAATCAGTCAAGAAAAGATCGGAGGCTCTATCCTAATGTGCGGATCACTCTCTCGCTCATCCAAACCAAACAAGGAGGGGGTTACTCTCCCCAAGACAGATTTTTCGTGAGGTGTCTTTTAGGTCAAGTATGATTAGCAGTCTCTATTTTATTGTTTTTGTTTTTAGATATTTTTTAATAAAAAGAAACGCCTAACGAATTTTTCGGTTCTCCTGGTTATTTAATCAAAAGCAGGGGGGAGAAAACGAAAAAGCCGATGCACGATAAATCAATGATGCATGCAAAGTCAGAAATGCGTACCTTGCCTCCCGCACTCTACATGCAAGATGATCCGTGCATAAAAGTAAAGACGGAAATAAAACTACCTATATGGTGCAGCGGGAAAGCCGGGTCCTAGACGAGCAACTTCTAGCGAAGAACCGTCTAACCGGTCACCGACCTCCAAGCCAAAGAGTCCGGTCTTGGCCCGTCCCTCCTCTGTCCGACAAATCGGGGGTAGGAGTAAGCGCTTTACAGGACGGGCTGCGGCACGTAGGCTACGGAGGCAAATGAATCGGTTATTTTTATTATTGATTTTAAGTAGGTCCAATTATCGATCTATAGGAACAGATAATCAATTAGGTGTGTGGATCCTACTAGTTACGGCACATTCACCAGAAAATCCTAAGTCTAGGGGCTCGAGCAAAAACCGCGAAAAACCAGAAAAGACAGAAATAAAAGAAAAGAAAACCGCGAAAAAGCCGCGAAAAACCGCGAAGGTCCTAAGGGTCCCCCGAGCACACCGGTGCTCGGCGAAATAGACCCGCTACAGTCAAGTCACAAATGTCCAAGCAGTCCAAGTCCTGAGTTCTGTATTATTACAATAATAATGAACACAAATAAATCTACCCTAATCCTCACCCACTCAGCTCTCTCTCACTCTCTCCTGCGGCTCCGCAGAAAGGAGCCGCCTCCGAATCCCGCGGTTGCGCCGGCTCTCGAGAATAGCCGCCTCGGTCCTCGGGCCCTCGCAAGAGAAAACAAGTGGTCAGAACCAAATAATATCAAAGAAAATAAAGGCAGATGAAAAATAAGGGTATATGTGCAAAAATGTAAAATAAAATAAACACAAAATTAAACAAAAACAAAAATAAAAGAAAAGGAAAATAAAATCAAACAAACAAAATATAGACAAAAAGCCGCGAAAAGCCACGAGCTCCGAAGAGCCGCGAAAAGCCGCGAAAATAAAAAAAATGAAAAGAACTACTAAGCCGTGCTCCCCGGCAACGGCGCCATTCTGATGACACAAAAACCCGAGCGACTAAGGTAATCAGGTAACTGAGACGGTCGTTGCGACCTCAATCACTCGGTTGTGTATCAAGAAAAATATCAGACCACTCGAAACAAATAAAATCAATCAAGCACGAAGAAAGGAAGCGGTCCTGCTAAATGTTTAACCTAGTATAGCACCCAGGGTCGAACTCGAGGAGCACGGGTTGGCCAGAGGCCTACGAAGTAGTAAAAATGAAATCAAATAAAAGAAAAAATATTTTTAATGCTTTTTAATGATTTTTATATTTTTTGGATTTTTAATATGTGAAGAAAACAAAAGAAACACAAAAGCAAGCACACTTTGGCTAATTATTTAATGTGTCAAAAATCAAGCAAAAATTCAAATAAAAATATTTTTATGTTTTTAGTCTTTTTTAGTGTTTTTGGTTAATTTTTGGAATTTTTCTGATATGTATTTTATTTTCTAAAAATCAAACAGTAGCAAAGTAACAAGGTACTGTCCAGCCAAGCCTAAAGTCCCTAGATAAAATAACTAAAAACCTCAAAAGGGCCTGGAGGTATTTTTCCTGTAAACTAGGTAAAACAAGGAAAATTTGAGTACCAAAATTATTGTTTTTGGGTTTTTAGATTATTTAATATAATTTTTATGGGTTTTTAGGTATTTTTAAGTTTTTATGGTTTTTAATCAGTGTAAAATTGCCAAAATTGGCTAGAAAATAAAGAAACACAAAATAAACAGTACCTAATTTTTATAGAATTGTTAAGGGGTTTTTTATATTTTTTTTGGGTTTTTAAAACTAGAAAGTGGCTAAAATGATGGTTTTTGAATTTTTAAAAATAACAAATAAACTCAAAAATGTCCTCAAAAACTCTCAAAAATCCTACAACATGGCAGGAGCCATGTGTCAAATTTTCGTCGAATTTGGAGGTGATTTGATATTTTATTCAAAAATCAAGTAAAGCAACAGTGCACAGGGACCTTTCTGCAATTAAAAGAAAGTTCTGGACCCCTGGGACAACAAGCTTGGATAGCTTAGGGCTGGAAATGCAAATTACCCCCAAGGCCACGCACGATACACGTGACTCAGGCCTGGGGGGACCTAATTGCAATTCCTATTTCTATAAATGCAAAGCGTAACAAGCCAAAAACACAGGGCCAAAAATGTAATTACACCAAAATATCACGTGTCGATGCATGTGTCCACCATTGGCAGGGGTATAAAGGCAAATAACATAAAAGGGAAGGTCCGCAGTGCAATTTTCACAAAAACAAAAGAACTACACTGAATATTTACAGGATTAAAAACTAAATGCAAAAAGTAAAGGGGCCTAAGACAAATTACCCCTTTTATTAATGTCGAGGGTCGGATGCACGACGCGTGGCAGGTTGGATGGCTGGGATGGTGCGCCGCACACCAGAGCAACCCCTCGAGTCGATCCGACGGCTGGTGTGTGTCCACGTGGATGATCGGACGGAGATGCTGCAACGTGGGTTTTCGAAGAAGTCCGGGCTCGGATCGGATGGACGAGGTGCTGCAAGAACTAGTCGCCGGCGAGCTTCGCCGGCCCTCCGTGCGCGCGATGGTCCTCGTCTGATGCTCCTGAGGTGCGGGAAAGCTTCGCCGTGAAGCCCCGCACTCGATGCTCTGCTCCGATGGAGACGAGGAGCTCCAGAGAGCTCCGGCGGCGTGAAAGGACTGGAGCTGCTGTGCCCAGAAGTTTCGACCTCCATATGAGGTCGATTGGCCTCGAAACCTGCACAGGAAAGAAGCTGGGTCGAGGGCAAAGTGCCTCGACCCGTCAGAGCGGGCGGAAGGTGGACGGTGCGTCGCTATGGAGGGTCTCCGGCGAGTGGCGGAGGTGAAGACCCAATGTCCTTCTCTGGGGCGAGACAGGGGGAATGGAAGGTCGGAGAAGGTGGAGAGGGGTCAGGCGAAGGTGGTGGCGTGGTCGGATGGTCAAATGGGTAGACGGAAACGGCTGGCGGAGGCGGCGGAGCTAAGCTACTGAAAATCGAAAAATCCTATTCTACGATATTCTACGGGCTAAAGGAACTACCTGATGGATGCATTCGACTGGGCTGGAGCTGATGGAACTCCCGGTCATTGCCTCAAGGGGCCGTCGAGTTCCCCGAGGCTGAGCGCGCTTGCGGCGGCGCACGGCGGCAAGAACCACCGGATCAGTGACTCCCGGCTGCCCGGGCCTCGCTGCAACTCCAAGGGGCCACGGCTGTCACTTAGGGACGCTGGAGGAGCTCACAGGCACCGAGGGGAAGATCAAAGATGCGTGAATTAGGTCGCCGGTGACGACGTTAAATATGGTGCCAGGTCCGAGAAGATGGCGATCGGGCGAGTCAGGCGGAGCTCGGATCCAGCAAACCCACCCCGGGCGAGGGTCCTGGATGATCGGGCAGTAATCGGAGCCCGGGGTTAAGGGGAATGGCGGTCGGGTCAACCGTGAAGAAATTGGAGAAAACGGGTCAGGCGAGGAGGACCCGGCTCTGGTGGTCCTGGGGGGAGAGTTGACCGGGGGTCAACAATCCCCCGTGGACCAATCAGAGCCCGCCAAGCTTTGAATTTTTATTTGCTTATTTTGGGCCAGAAAATGACCGAATTTTCAAAAACTTAAAACATGAAATATTTTTATTTTATTTTTTTCTATTTTTTGGTGATTTTTAATTATTTTTTGAAAATAAAAATAAGGTGTTTACACTATATAGCTATGTATAGGTATATGTACAATGTGTAAGCTTTTGATTTTTGATTTTTAATTATTATTTTTGTACAATTTTATTCCTATTTTATATTGTATTTATTTATAGAATAAAATGAGGAATAAAAGGGTATTTTTATTTTGTTTTTATTATTTATATACATAGGTAAAATAAATAGATATATACATCTATATACATGATATATGTACAATATAATTTTTGTATTTTTAATTTTGTTATTTTTATTTGATTTTTGTTTTGATTCTTTTTATTTTATTTACTTATAATATGTAACATAGAATATTTACAAAAAGTTTAGAAGATAATTTTATTTATT
The DNA here is from genome assembly GCA_037367405.1 of Ottelia alismoides. Classification (NCBI taxonomy): domain Eukaryota; kingdom Viridiplantae; phylum Streptophyta; class Magnoliopsida; order Alismatales; family Hydrocharitaceae; genus Ottelia; species Ottelia alismoides. Next base: position 926,357 of record JAZKJV010011847.1, on the reverse strand, counting down.
TATAAGCTTGAATAAATATAGGAGTATGGTCTATGTACATGGTGAAAGGGCATTTTTAATCTTTTTGATTTTTAACTTTTTATTTTGTTTTTATCTTTTATAAATATATACAAGTATTTACAAGCATATTTTTGAGTGAGGAAAACATTTTTATTTATGTACAAAAATTTACACATGAGCCCCTATCTCCCTCTACTTGGCTTTTATGCGGTCAGGCCCATGCTGAGCCCTCCCTTGGGTTAGGTTGCTCAATATTTATTCTAAATATTTCCCTCTTTTTCTTTTTGATCTTTATTCTTTTATTTTTGCACAAAAACATGCTAATTATAGGTTTTTACACAATGCATGCTTTTGCTAATTATCCCTATTTACACATATCTACATGCATTTGCAAAGGTTTTTGTAGCTAAAATATAAGAATAAAGAGTGATGAATGGGTATTCATCAGCGCGCCTCCAGCCCTCGGATAATAAGTTGGGTAATTTACACTAAGGACCCCTCTTGTTTTGCATTTACTTTTTAGTCCTATAAATATTAGATATAGTTGTTTTTTGGTTAAATTGCACTTAGGACCTGAACCTTTCTTGTATTTGCATTTTCATCCCTGTTTGTATGAGACACGTGCTTCGTCATGTGATGTTTGGTGAAATTGCATTGTCTGGGCTGATGTTCTTATGTGTTAATGAATGAAATATACTTTTTGATATTTGCATCCATACCCATGTGAACAGATTTATTCGACATGTGTTGAATTCTTTGGGTATTTTGCAACTTCTTCCCTAGGCTTTTAGCACATGTTGCTAATAAGCCCTTGGAAGTAAGTTTTATTACATTTAGGTCCCTCTATGCCCAGACCATGTGCAGCACGCGTGGGATCGTGGAATTTTTGCACGAGGGACCCCCAACTTTCTGAACCTGTTACTTTTCAGCCCTTAGAGATACTTTTTATCACATTAAGGTCCATGTGCACTATATGCTTTTGTTTGATTTTAATAAAATATCAAATCAAGTCCAAATTTTGTGAAAATTGGTAACGTAGCTCCTGCCACTGTCTAAAATTTTCACTAAAAATTTGGTTCATTTTTGAGGCATTTTTCTATTTTAAAAATTCAAAAACCGCCATTTTTGTGTCTATTCAGATTATAAAATCCTAAAAAATACAAAAACCCTTTTAAAAATTCTAAAAAAATCAAGTTTTATTTGTTTTTGTGTGTTTGAATTTCTATGTGAATTTGGCTATTTTTGGATTTATAAAAACCATAAAAATTAAAAAATCTTTAAAAACTCTTAAAAATTTAGAAAATTATATAAAATCCAAAAAGTCATAAACTCTTTTTCTAAATTTTCTTTATTGTTTCTATTTTTCCTAAAAATTACCTCCAGCCTTTCTAAGACCATTTGATATTTTTTTTGGCCCTTTTTAGCTTGGTTGGACGGCAGTTCACTATTTTCACCCTTTTTTATTTTTAGAAAATCTATAAAAGTTATAAAAATCTCAAAAATTCACCAAAAACAATAAAAAATCTAAAAACATAAAAATATTTTTGTTTGAATTTTTGGACCATTTTTGAGTATTTAAATTATTTGTTGAATGTGATTGTTTTTGCCTTTTTATTATATTCTTTATTATTAAAAATCCAAAAAATATAAAATTAATTAAAAACCACCAAAAATCATTATTTTTATTTTATTTTGCTTTCTGACTACTTCGTAGGCCGCAAGGCCAACTCGTGCTCCTTGAGTCCGACCCTAGGTGCTACATCAGGCTAATCTCATAGTCAGGGCCACTATTTTGATTTTCTTTGATTTTATCTGCTTGATTGATGGTTTGTTCCTTATTTTTCTTTATTGACTGGTTGATCTCTGAGATTCGGGTCGCAATGACCCTAGTTCTATTTTATTCACCCGAGTCTTGGTAATTTTTCGGTCATCAGAATGGTGCCATTGCCGGGGAGCACGGCTTAGTAGTCGATTTTGTTTTCGTTTTATTTTATTTTCTTTTTCACGGTTTTCTGTGGCTTTTTCTTCGTCCATGGCTTTTCGTGGCTTTTTATTTGTCTTTTATTTTTATTTTCTTTTATTTTCCTTTATTTTTGTTTTTGGTTGTTTTGCTTGTTTATTTTTATTTTTCATTTCTGCACATATACCCTATTTTATTTTATCTGCTTTATTTACTTAGCTTGACACACTTTGTTGTTTGCTTGCGAGGGCCCGAGGATCGATGCAGCTCCTTTCGAGGAGCCGACGCAACCGCGACAATCGGAGGCGGCTCCCTTCTGCACGGAGCCGCTGGAGAGTGCGAGGAGGCAGCAGAGTGCGGGAGTAGATAGTTTAGATTAGTTTTATTTCCTCCAATATTTGAACTATTGTAATAATACAGGGATAGGACACTCAGACTCAGACATTTAGACTCTCGGGGTCTGTTTCGTCGAGAACCGGTGTCCTCGGGGGACCCCTCGGTTTTTCGTGGTTTTATCGCGATTTTTTTATTTCCTGCCTATTCGGTTTCTCGCGGATTTTCAGCCTTAGCTTAGGATTTTCACTTGATTGCACAGTAAATAGTAGGGTCCACACACTTAATAACATTGCCTGTACCTATAGACCGTTAATTGGACCAAAATAAAAAAAGATTAATAAAAATACTATTTGATCACCTGAGGGGTCACACACCGCTAGAGGTCGTATACAACGATGGCAGGACCTGTTGTGGCGGGCACCGATCGGCATCCGAGACCGGACACCGACCCCTCTTATTTGACCCCTTAGCCTTTGTTCTTTCGAGTAGAACTGCTGGTTAGGGCTCGGATTTCCGCTTGCATCATTTAGGTAGTTTTATTCCTGTCTTTCAATTCTCCGCGGATCATTTTGCATGTAGACTGCTGGAGTCAGGTATGCATTTCTTACTCTGCATGCATCATTGATTTCTCGTGCATCGCTTTTTTTGACTTCTCCCCCTGATTTTTGGACTTAAATAACCAGGAGAACCGAAAAATTCGTTAAGCGATTGTTTTTATTTGAAAAATACCTAAAAATTCAAACCATAAAATTGGGACTGTTAACTCTATTTGACCCTAAAAGACATTCACCTGAAAATCTTATCTTGGGGAGAGCAACGCCCTCCTTGTCTGGTTTACATGTGCGAGAGAGTGACCCGCACCCTAGGATAGAGCCACATCTGGACCCCTTTCAGACTACTGCTTCTGGGCGAGTCGTTCTCCAGTGAGGATCGCTCCGGTATCCGATAAGCGGGCTGCGATATCCTTAACAGAGCGAGCCGATCGGGTAGCCGGTAAATGGTCCGCGACTTGTACTGGCTGGGAAAGATCTAGTTCGGGATCGGGCCAGTCTCCTGGGGGAATCGGATTCCCAACAGGTCACGTAATCGCTCTGCTATCTTAACTTGATCACCTAATAAAAACTGACAAGATAATTGACCGAACTCTTACGGTATTCAGCTCGCATTGAGTAGGTGAATCAGGGGTTTGTTTGCTGATCATTGTTGTTTCCAGATCCCATCCGCCCGACTCGCCAGATCAAGATGATGGGCGGGAGGTCCCTTAGGCAGCCTCTAGTTGCACCGCTTTCGAGCACTTCGGCCCGTTCATCTAGGTTGGTTCGCGAGAGCCGAGACCCGCTCTCCGAACCCGAGTTCGACTCCACCCTGTTCCCCCTCGACCCCCTTCTTCTGTTTCTGAGATGCCAGTGCCAGATGAGAGACAGCAGACTGATTTATCGGTACCTGAGTTTGGGTCTTTTGCCTTTGCAGAGACCATGACCGGCAACAGTGACGATCGCACCGCAGGTCCCCAGCAGACATTCATCATGGACCAGGGTGTGATCAACTCCACCCGGATCGCCTCCCTAGAGACAGTGCAGCAGAAGTTGAGGGATCAGGGAGCCTTCATGATAGAGATGAGGCGCAAGATGGAGCAGATGAGAGCAGACCACGATCAGCGCGGGCCAGGAGACGGGCCGAGGAGACCTGATGATGTAGCAGCAGCCGCAGCAGTCGTAGCCGCTACATCAGCCACCGTAGCAGCGGCGGCACCGGACCAGCCGAGACCGATGCGTGAGTTACACAACCCCGGATCGACTTTGACGCACCATTGGGTTGTTCTTACAGCTATCGTGGGGGACTTCATGTTCCCCCCGAACACCTTGCAGCTCCACCTCCAGTTCCATGAGCTCGCCACTGAGTAGCCCCATCTCCACCTACAGGAGTTTTTGATGATCTGCAGCACAGTCCACGACAGACAGGTGGACGAGGATACCATCCGTATGATTGCCTTCCCCTTCTCACTAGCAGACAGAGCAGTCACTGGCTGAAGCATCTGGGGAAGTTTGTCTACACCTGGGAGCAGCTCCGCACCGAGTATTTGAACAAGTACTATCCACTCGGGCGAACGAACGCAGCGAGGGCCCTGATCAGCAACTTCTCCATGCTCTCTAATGAGCAATTCCACGAGGCATGGGAGAGGTTCAGAGAGTTGACAGATAGATGCCCGCACCATGAGATCTCGAAGCCGAACCTTGTTTAGAGCTTCTTCTGCGGGCTGACACCAGAGCTGCAGGGCCTGGTGAATGCTTCTTATGGCGGGTCCTATTTTGCCAAGGATGAGGATCAGGTCTGGGCCATCTACGAGGAGATGGCCGAGAACTACACAGTGATGTCCCAGACCCGACTCTACACATAGGAACGCCCTCAGCCACAGACCGTGCAGTACCAGAGGATCGCGCCGGTCGACGCCGGTCCATCCACTTCGTCAACGGCAGCATCACAGGCCGAGTCCACAGCCGCCGACATGGGTATCATCAACGAGAAGCTGGACCGGATGGAGATTATAGAGAAGAAGCAGTGCCAGGGTATCACGCAGATGGAGCAGATGGCACAGACACTGAGTGACCTGAAGACACAGCTCATGTGTCTCCAGGAGGCACAGACGACTTCCCAGCCCCATCTTCTGGAACGAGGCAATCCGAGTAGCACCGGCAGCTCGTCCCAACGCTCCAGCCACCAGCAGCCTAGACAGGTTCACCTTGTACAGGCGGAGCCGTACCAGCAGCCACAACCACACTACCAGTCGCCACCATCTCCAGACACACAGATGGTGGTCTACCAGCCGGATCAGCCTCTAGCACTACTCCCACAAGCCACCTATGATCAGGAGCCATTAATGGATGTCAACGGGATTTGGTACGATCAATTCCATCCCGGTATCCGACGAGACCATCCCGGATTCCATTGGTCGGCCGGAGGTGCTAGTTCCCAGTAGCAGCCTTCAGGTCAGGGTGGTCAGTACAGCCATCAGAGAGATCACCAGCAGCAGCATACCCCAGTGTACCAATAGCAGCAGCAGTCATCCCAGTATGGTCCCCGTCCCTATCAGCAGGGACATTCTTGGAGGCGTGATCAGCCTCAGCAGCAGTTTCATCCCCAGTCATACCCCTCTCACCCGCAGCACCAGAAGCAGCAGCAGCCTCACTACCAGCGAGGCCACCCATCAGGTTCTCATGGGCCATCCTATGAGAACCCTGTCTTAGATGATATAGCCCGCCTCTTGACTAATCAACAGGCTACATTCAGACGGGAGATGGATGAGTTCCGCTAGGAGATGCGAAAGATTTTGAGAGGGAAGGTTGCCATACCTGCCCAGATCGAGCCGAACCTGAACAACCTCAAGAGGAAGTCTAAGCAAGTAGATTTCATAGAGTATGCCACTCCGAGTGATTCATTTGGTGATATGTCTGCCTATCTTTTTGATATTGTCTTTGTCACACTTAGGAGAGGTAGGATGCCAGCAGGCGGCGCCTCGTCTGAGCAACACCCCGAGGGCACTTCCAGAGCGTCAGGCGAGGAGGAGCGTGGTACTGATGCCGCGAGAGATGATGACGGTGGTGCTGACGCCACCATGGATGCTTATCCCACCGACTGTACTGATGTTGTCGCTTCACCAGATGGAGGAGGTGGTACTGACGCCACCAGTGTTGCCGAGCTAGAACGCGGTGTTGAGGCCGCGAGTCGACCAGCCGAGGGTGGTGCTGATGCCACTGTTTATACCTCTGAGAGTCATGTAGTCTTTCCTTCTGTTCATGTATCTCAGGACACTTCTTGCAATAAAGGAAAGGGTTCATCTTCTTCTGATCCACCTGGGGTGCTTGATGTATGTGTAGATTCTGCCGTCAAGCAGCCTAGACCCTCTCCTAGTCCTTCATCTGAGAAGGACCCTATGATCCCCTTCCCTAGAGCACTCCACATGGGAAAGGGGAAGAAAACCGAAAATCCCAAAAAGAAGCAGCAGGAAGAGTTCAGCCAGCAGATGATCGACCGCTTCCACATTCAGCTGACTCTTCAGGAGGCTTTGCAGCACATCCCTCTACTCCAGAGATCACTTAGAGACAGGACCACAGTTAAGAGGAAGAGGAGGAACCACTAGTCCGAGATCCATGTGCTGACCAGAGCCACTTGTTTCGCGATTCAGAACTGTCTGTCGACCAAGAGGCCAGATTCAGGACCCCTTATGTCAGATGCCATATCAGAGAGCAGAGGTTCGACCGCACTCTATTAGACAGCGGTTCATCGATCAACCTACTTCCGACAGCCCTTCTTGACCGCTTCGAGTTGGGCACTCTACGACAGAGCATGACAGTCCTTCAGTTTGCTGATCGATCTATCAAGAGTCCGAAGGGGTTGCTGAGGGACGTTGTCGTCACGATTTAGGGCCTTCAATTCCCCGTGGACTTCGTTGTATTGGACATGGAGATCCCTGAGTCTGTGACCGATACCCCCATCATTTTAGGTCGCCCGTTCTTGGCCACAGCTAAGGCAGTGACCGACCATGATAGCGGGAAGGTATACTTTCACGTCGAGGGTGAAAGTGTAGAAATAGAGACAGTCGAGGACATCAGAGTCAGAGATTCAGCATGCTCAGAGCCGACCACTGATTCAGAGCAGATGACAGATGCAGGGCTAGACATCCACCAGGAGTGCGACTTTGTGATCACAGATGACGAGGTAGTTTGGGTAGATCCCGACGCATAGGCCATCCTCTCACCTTTAGAGTCCGCTGATGCAGAGTCGCCAGTAGAGGAGAGCTTGGAGAGCGCATTCCTGGTCCAGGATACTTTCCAGTCGGTAGAGCCGGTTAATGACCGCGAGACAGAGTTGTTGTGTGATGATGATACAGATCCCTCGGAGTTAGATATTGACTGGGCAGAGTTTGATGATTTTATACCAGATCTGACTCCCACTGAGCCTGTAGTTAGGGAGGAGGTAGATGCCATGCAGCGCAGAGATAGTCCAGCAGAGCAGCCTTCTTCAGATTCTTATTGTGAGCGAGAGTTTCAGTTTTCCCATACGGATTTGGCAGCAATCACTCATAGCTTTCAGAGGCCAGATCCACCAGCAGCGACATGTCTGAAGCCACTTCCTACATCGATGATGTATAGGTTCCTTGCAGGTGAGCATGAGATGTACCCAGTCATTATCTCCGCCTATTTGACTGGAGAGCAACAATCCCGACTGATGGGGGTTCTTGAAAAGAACCGCAAGTCGATAGGATGGAACGTAGCTGATCTCCAGGGGATAAGTCCGACCTTGTGCTCCCACCATATCTATCTCGAGGAGGAGGTGAAGCCGTCACGTGAGTTCCAGCGGCGGCTGCACCCGAATCTGAGAGAGGTTGTCATGAAGGAGATTTCGAAATGATGGAGGCTGATTTTATCTACCCCATCTCCGACTCCAAGTGGGTCAGTCTGTTGCATGTGGTGCCCAAGAAGACGGGCATCACAACAGTTTTCAACGAGTCTGGAGAGGAGATCGCTACCCGGATACCTACTTCTTGGCAGGCCTGCGTAGATTACAGACGACTCAACCAGGCGCCCAAGAAGGATCATTTCCCCCTGCCCTTTATAGATCTGATCGTTGAGAGATTGGCAGGGAAGAGCCACTACTGTTTCTTGGATGGGTACTCCGGCTACAATCAGGTGGCCATCGCGCCCGAGGACCACGACAAGACTACCTTCACTTATCCCTTCGGCACATACGCCTTCAAACGCATGCCATTTGGGTTATGCATCGCCCCTGTGACTTTTCAGAGATGCATGCTGTCTATCTTTTCAGACATGGTGGGGGAGTGCTTGGAGGTCTTTATGGATGATTTCTCGATCTACGGCGACGGATTCGACTCTTATCTTGACTACCTAGACCGAGTCCTTCAGCGATGCATTGAGGTTCACCTAGTGCTGTCTTGGAAGAAGATTCACTTCATGGTTACTCAGGGGACGGTTCTTGGCCAAATCATCTCCAACGGGGGCATGGAGGTTGATCCGGCCAAGGTAGATGTCATTAGAAAACTCGCACCGCCATCCAACTTGTGGTAGTTACGGTCTTTCCTGGGGCACGTCGGTTTCTACCGGCACTTCATTCATGATTTCAGTAGGATTGTCTGACCGTTGACTGATCTGCTGACGAAAGACACCGAGTTCCTTGTCGATGACAAGTTTCTTTCGTCGTTCGAGACTCTCAAGAGATGTGTTGTTGAGGCTCCTGTTCTCCAGCTGCCTGATTGGTCTCTCCCATTCGAGATCGTGACGGATGCCTCCGATTTTGCTGTAGGGGTTGTGCTGGGACAGAGGAGGGATGGAGTCACATTCACCATTCACTATGTTAGTTGTACATTGGATGCCGCACAGTGGAACTACATAGTCACTGAGAAGGAGATGTTAGCCGTAGTTTTTGCCCTAGATAAGTTCAGATCATACATCATCGGATCTAGAGAGACCATTTACACTGACCATACCGCCATCAAGTATCTCATGGCAAAGAAGGATGCCAAGGCCAGATTGACTAGATGGATCCTTCTACTCCAGGAGTTCGATATAGAGATTAAGGATAAGCTTGGAGTCAAGAATGTGGTGGCGGATCATCTCTCCCAATTAGAGCATCTTGAGGATTCTGAGCAGACTGAGCCTATATGTGAGACCTTCCCAGATGAGGCGATCCTTGCTATAGCCTCTCTCTTGTGGTACGTCGATATTGTGAACTTTCTTGTTGCTAAGCAAGTTCCACAAGATTGGCACATGTAGAGACTTGAGACCTTCCTCGCGAAGGCCAAGTCCTACCACTGGGAGGATCCCATCCTTTACCATGAAGGAGGGGATAGCGTTTGGCGTAGGTGCATTCCTCAGGAGGAGCACCATAGCGTCCTCACTTACTGCCACAAGCTTGAGGCAGGAGGACATCACTCTGGGAGGAGAACGGCACAGAAAGTGCTCCAATCCAACCTATGGTGGCCTACCCTCTTCAAGGACTCTGATGAGTTCGTGAAGAGGTGTACTGACTGTAAGAGGATGGGCACTTGTGGACAGCGTAATATGATGTCGATGCAGCCCATTCACTTCTGTGAGGTTTATGATGCATGGGGCATCGATTTCATGGGTCCATTCCTTACGAGTCAGGGATTCAAGTACATTCTGTTGGCCGTGGATTATGTTAGTCGTTGGGTTGAGGCCATCCCCGTCCGAACCCCAGATGCTAGGACTGTTTGTAGATTTTTGAGGAAGCATATCATTTCATGGTTCGGGGTACATCGAGTGTTGATATCTGACGGGGGGTCTCATTTCGTCAACGACCAGGTGAAGGCCCTTGCTAGCGAGTTCAGCATAGACCATCGAGTTGCCACTCCATACCACCCTCAGACGAATGGTCTTGCCGAAGTGTCGAACAGGGAGATCAAGACTATATTGCAGAAAGTCGTCCGCCCTGACCGAAAGGATTGGTCACAGCTTTTGGACTCGGTCTTATGGGCATATACGATGTCTTTCAAGACACTGTTGGGCACATCTCCCTTTCGCCTTGTTTATGGCAAGCCGTGCCATTTACTTGTTGAGTTGAGGCATAGGTCACTTTGGGTTGTCACTGATATACTTTTGGATCTAGATAGTGTAGGAGATCAGAGGAGGGAAGAGTTAGCCACCTTGGAGGAGCTTCGTGATACCGCCTTCTCAAACAGCCTACAGTACAAGGAGAGAGTGAAGGAGTGGCATGATTCTCATATCAGCCACAAACATTTTGAGCCAGGACAGAGAGTATGGATGTTTGATGCTAGGCTTCGTCTATTCCCAGGGAAGCTACAAAGCAAATGGAAGGGACCGTATTTGGTGAGAAAGGTACACGACAATGGGAGTATTGATATATCTGAGTTGTCTTCTGAGAGTACCTTTCGAGTGAACGGCCAGCGGCTCAAGCCATATCTAGATCATGAGCAGCGGGTCGTTGAGGTTGCCCCGATTCACTTTGCGTGAGATGTGGTCTCTTGACTTACATCTATTGCATCTCACGCCTGATTATCACTGTTCTCCCGACTTGTATAGATCCAGTTGTCCATATCATTCCATTCTTTAGTCCCACATCGCTTTCCTCATCTTTTGATTATGCTATACTTAGGGTGTACTTTACCCTATGTATAGGGGGATGTAGGACTCTCGGGTATTCTTTTGATTCATTTTTACCCTTGTTTTTGTTGCCTAAACTTAGGGATATTTTACCCTAAGTATAGGGGGGATAGACCATGTACATTCTTCACTCTTCTTTCCCTTAGTGTACAACCGGCTATACTTAGGATTATTTGATCCTATGTATAGGGGGAAAAGCCGAGACCCTTTTGATTTCTATTCTTTCATTCGTCTTTGTATATAGCCTTCCTTTTCACTTCCCTATACTAAGCACGAGTTATGTCTTCTTCATCGCTCTAGACTCTGAGGACATCGTTCGAGCTAAGTATAGGGGGGTGTTTATATTTCATATATACTTTAGCCATAACTCGTACTTTGTGTGAGTGTGTTAATAAATAAAAATGGCTAAAAACCCTAAAATCCATAAAAAAATAAAAATTTTCCTTGTAATTAAACATTCTTTTATTGCACATACATAGCTATTGTACAAATTATTTTTGTAAAAATGTTTTCAAAAACTTTTTATGTAAATAGTGTGTAAATATGTGCATATCAAAATTATGTATATAGTACAAAATTTTTCCAAAATGTTTTGAAAATCAAAAGTTTACAAAAAACCTTGTGTAAATTTGTGTAAATATTTTGCAAAACTTGCATTCATGCATACATTCATGATTTCAAAACATTTTTCAAAAATTTTGCATATGTGTAAATATTGTGTAAATAACATCTTTGTATATATTTGTATAATTTTTCCCGGATTATAGTTGACATTTAAAATAGCCTGGAATTAAATTGGGAAATGGAGCTTGATTAAGATCTTAATCCACCTAATTATAAGAAGAACCTTACATGGCTTAGGGTTAAGGCTTTTCAGGTCCATGGTGACTTAATTCTTTGAGTCCACTAGGCTATGATCACATGTCATCTCAATGAGCCTAAGTAGAGCACTTAACAACACACACATGACTCATATAGACAATGGCTTGACTTGGACCCGCACTTTACACCGAGCTCTCTACGGATGTGAAGGTGAGGAGGCAGTCTTCCTTGACTTGGGGTAGCATATGAGGGTAGTACTTCTAGGCGGAATCTCTCTTCTTCTTTTAGTGAAGGAAGTGTGTCTCAACTTGGTCTGGTTGCCATGAGGTCTAATGACAGGAGTTGTGGGTTGCAATAATGCTTCAAAAGAGGGATAGTCTACTGGCTCAAGAGGAAAAACTCCTTATGTATATATGTTGCACCGTGTAAATATGTTGTATAGATGCACTTGAAAAAAAATGCAAAAAGAATATAACTCCAAAAAAGTGGTGGGTCTGATAGAAAATGATAATCCCATCGGAGTATGTATATAGTGCAAATAAGCAAAGCTTGAGACTCATGTTCCATCTTATGTAGCTTGCAGCAGGGAAACTTAGCTACACTAGTTGAGCTCCCAAGGATACATAGCTACACTGGCCATGGTCCATTCTCTTCTTCCCCCTCTTTTTGAGCCGGTTGAACTGGAACTTAGAAGGGAATACCCCGCTCCTCAAGGAAAGAGTGGCTAGATTGGGGTCATAGAGTTACCTTGTTGGGGAGGGTTGTCAAGTTGCTACTTCTGAGGTGGAGAGCTATACCTCACTTACACTGTACAAGGAAAGATTCATAGTATTCAAGGTTAGTGTATGTAGACTTGTTCTGATCTGGATTGTTGAGGAGTCTTGACTATAGATTAGTGGATCTTAGAGGTTGTTGAGTTTTAAACCTAAGTCTAAGTAAGGTTCCGACACATTAATAATCCAAAGATCTAATCGAGCTCCATAATTCAATTTAATGAAGGCAAGTTTAATACTCAGCACTAATCCATGCATATTCTCCTCTTTTTCTTTTTCTTTTTCTTTTTCTTTTTCACTTCTTTTTCAAATAAGTGTTTGCTAAGGGACTAGCAAAGTTAAGTATAGGGGGGTGATGAATACCCATTCATCACTCTTTATTCTTTATTTTAGATACAAAACATATGCAAAACACATGTAGATAGGTGTAAATAGCAATAATTACAATTCATCATGCAATGTGTAAATATGCATTATTAGCATGTTTTTGTGCATAAATAAAAGAATAAATAAATAAAAGAAAAAGAGGGAGATATTTAGAATAAATATTGAGCGACCTAATCCCAAGGGAGGGCTCAGCATGGGCCTGACCGCAAAAGAACCCATGTAGAAAGAGATAGGGAAGCTCATATGTGTATATATACATGTATATAATTAAAAATATTTTCCTCTAAATAAAATAAAAATGCATTTTTGTGAATATGTATATATTTGTAAATATTGAATTAAAATAAAAAACGGGAAAATAAAACAAAAATAAATAAAATTGCCCTTCATAATTGTATGCATGCCATGTACTTAGAACCACTCACTTATTTATTATCACCTTGTAAATATATAAATAAAAATCCAATAAAATATTTTCTCATCCCACATTCCATAATGTGAATAAATAAAATAAAAAATAAATAAAATAAAGAGAAATAAAATAAAAACCCAAACCCACCTTGTATATATACCATGGATGTATATAAATAAAAGTATTTATTTCACCCTTGTAAATATTTAATAAAAATAAAATAAAAATACCTTTTTATTCCAAATTTTATTTTATAAATAAATAAAATATAAAATTGGAATAAATTGTATAAAAATAAATAATTAAAAATAAAAAATTAAAATACAATATGTATATACCTATATATAATAATACTATATTGTAAATACCTAATTTTTATTTCAAAAAAAATAAAAATCACTAAAAATTAATTTAAAAATAAATAAACATTTTTTATGTTTTAAGTTTTTCGAAATAAAGCATTTGCTATTTCTTATTTAATTTACAAATCTTTTATAAGTGGTTGCACGTGATTGGTCCATGGGGAATGTTGACCTCCGGTCAACTCCCCCCCTGGACCTCTTTTTCCCGCAGATCTCGCATCTGACCCGACTTCGCCCATTTTTCGAGCGATGATCCGACTACCTCCCACCTAAACCCCGGGCTCTGATCCTCCAGGAGACATCCGCAATTCATGCCCGGGGTGGATTCTAGGGATCCGAGCTTCACAAAGCCATGCCCGACCTCATCTTCTCGGACCCTCCGCTTTATAAAGCTCCAGCTTCGGCCGCCATTTCACGCCATCTTTGGCGATGCCCCTTCTTCTCGTGACCTCCACCAGACTCCCCAGAGTGACAGCTGAGTGAGGCGAGTGTCGAAGTGAGGAGAGGACCACTCCGCCACTGATCCGGCGACCTCCTTGTCGCCATGCACAGCCGTGAGCAGCGCCCGAGCCTCGGGCCTCCGACGACCCTCGAGGCGATGACCAGAGCTCCGAGAGCTCATCCCCAGTCAATCCCATGCATTAGGTAGACTCGATTCTTCCTATTTTTCTTGAATTTTCGATTACCCCCAAATCGCTCTGATCATCCATTTTGTCGATTCCGGCCACTCCTATCATCGTTTCATTCATCTGACCCGACCATCACACTCACTAGACCCCCCTTCACGTTCTTCACACACGCGTCCCCCTTGGTTCACCCCGGAGCCAAGGTCCGACCTCCCTCGTCATCGCTTCACCGGAGGTCTTCGCCGCGACTCACCCACGCACCCATTTCGCCCCTTACAGAGTCGAGGCACTTTTCCCTCGACCTAGCGTGCTTGTTGTGCTATTTTTCTAGTCAAAGGAGACCCATCTGAGGGTCTAAGCATCCAGGCACAGGAGCCCAGCTCCGCCTTCGTCGCTGGAGCTCCTCGGAGCTTCCCGTCATCATCGGAGGAGCTCATCAGCTACGGAGCATCGAGGCGGAGCCATTCCACATCTCAGCAGCAGCAGCAGAGGTCCAGCGCGCCCGTGGTGCTCCGACGAACTTAACCGGAGTCGAGTTCTTCCAGCACCTTCAGGAGCCGTACGTTCATCCCCGACGTTCCAGACTTAATCCGGACCGCTCGATCAGGCGAAGAATAGACTGATATCCACCACCGTCCGATCAACACGTGGCCTCCTCATCGCCATCCATCCAGACGAGGGTTGCCTGAGATCCAGCACCGTCAGATCCTCCACGTGGCAGACCCTTAGTCGTCCGATCACACGTGGCACGCCTCCAGCCCTCGGATAATATGTGGGGTAATTTACACTTAGGCCCCCTCATGTTTTGCATTTACTTTTTAGTCATGTAAATATTAGATATATTTGTTTTTATTTTGGTTAAATTGCACTTAGGACCTGAACCTTTCTTGTATTTGCATTTTCATCCCTATTTGTATGAGACACGTGCTTCGTCACGTGATGTTTGGTGAAATTGCATTGTCTGGGCTGATGTTCTTATGTGTTAATGAATGAAATATACTTTCTGATATTTTCATCCATACCCTTGTGAACAATTTTATTCGACGTGTGTTGAATTCTTTGGGTATTTTGCAACTTCTTCCCTGGGCTTTTAGCACGTGTTGCTAATAAGCCCTTGGAAGTAAGTTTTATTACGTTTAGGTCCCTTTTTGCCCAGACCACGTGCAGCACGTGTGGGATCGTGGAATTTTTGCTGATGGACACCCAGCTTTCTGAACCTGTTACTTTTCAGCCCTTAGAGAACTTTTTATCACATTAAGGTCTCTGTGTATTGTGTGTTTTTGCTTAATTTTAATAAAATATCAAATCAAGTCCAAATTTCGTGAAAATTGGAAACGTGGCTCCTGCCACTGTGTAAAATTTTCACTAAAAATTTGGTACATTGTTGAGGCATTTTTGTATTTTTAAAAATTCAAAAACTGCCATTTTTGTGTCTGATCAGATTATAAAATCTTAAAAAATATAAAAAAAACCCTTTTAAAAATTCTAAAAAAATCAAGTTTTGTTTTTTTGTGTGTTTGAATTTCTGAGTGAATTTGGCTATTTTTGGATTTATAAAAACCATAAAAATTAAAAAACCCTTAAAAACTCATAAAAATTCTAGAAAATTACATAAAATCCAAAAAATCATAAACTCTTTTTCTAAATTTTCTTTATTGTTTCTATTTTTCATAAAAATTACCTCCAGCCTTTCCAGGACCATTTGATATTTTTCTTGGCCCTTTTTAGCTTGGCTGGACAGCAGCTCATTATTTTCACTCTTTTTGATTTTTAGAAAATTCTATAAAAATTATAAATATCTAAAAATTCACCAAAAGTAATAAAAAATCTAAAAAATATAAAAATATTTTTGTTTGAATTTTTGGACCATTTTTTAGTATTTAGATAATTTGTTGAATGTGATTATTTTTGCCTTTTTATTATTTTCTTTATTATTAAAAATCCAAAAAAATATAAAATTATTTAAAAACCACCAAAAATCATTGTTTTTATTTTTTTTGCTTTCTGACTACTTCGTAGGCTGCAAGGCCAACTCGTGCTCCCTGAGTCCGACCCTGGGTGCTACACTAGGCTAATCTCATAGCCAGGCCCACTATTTTGATTTTCTTTGATTTTATCTGCTTGATTGGTGGTCTGTTCCTTATTTTTCTTGATTGACTGGTTGATCTCTGAGATGCGGCTTGCAACGACCCTAGTTCTATTTTATTCACCCGAGTCTTGGTAATTTTTCGGTCATCAATCCACCTTGCAACTCCAATTATATTCCCAATTCAATCTTCGATACCTAAGCCCCTCACCCGTAAGTTGATGTTGATCCTTTGTCAATTGAACCAACCATCAACAGAGTTAGAACTCGCTATGCACAATCTAATACCGACTCAATTATAAAGGGACAATTGTTGGGGTTACTACACATATGCCATATCTCTTACAATAAGCATATAACCTAATATGTATGTGCTTATACATTGGAGCTATGACTTTGCATTAGAATCTCTGTCAAATAATCCATGACGATGGTAACCTCCACCTTGATGAGAGGCCATGGAGGCCATCATATGATCTTCTATATCCCATTCAAATTTTGATTGATTATTTCAAATCATATTCTCGAGAACAATCCTTATAACAAAATTCTAGCCAATTTAATATAGATTGTAATAATTAGATCACATTAATTCAATCATATAAAATTAATATAAATCCAATTCAACCAATAAAAAAATCTTACTTGATATAATTTGAGCTTCTTTCTCCTCCTTTTATATATTGTTGAGGTTGATAATAAAAGTAGGAAATGAATGAAACTTCCACGCGAATGAATTATTGGGGACAGACTGACTGGTAAAATAGAAGGCTCAATAAAAAAGGGCAAAATGTCTTATGTAGCTATCGGTCAAAAAGCATCCAAATATCTAGTTATGCCATGAATATATAGTAGCGGTAGTGACGACTTGACTTTCACGATAGATGGGGGGCTAGTGGAGGTAGGAAGGTCAATCTACAATCTCGAGAGACCTTCGTCTCTAAGTTGATTCATTATATTATAGCATTTTGGAATGCCTCTTGTTTAGGCGGGCAGCCGGTCAAATAGACATCCACACAGGACTCCGCTTATGCCCTCACATATAGGAATCGTGAATGAACATCCCTCCTGTACTGTCAAGCCCTAAGCCCCCCACCCACAGGGAGGGGAAAGATGTCGAGTTCAGGAATTTGTGTTTTTCTTTAGATTAAGAAGGAGCCATTATATAATCCATTTCCAAATCTTTCATCTTATTATATTAAGTTGTTTCACTCCGGTCGGCTTGCCTAGGACTCGATCGTCGGAGCTTTTGAGTCTGAGGGATGATTTTCTATATTTAATAAGAGTTTGCTTGAGTGGTACTTCTTCAGTCTATCTGCCTAGCATGTTCAGACACTCTATGGCAGTACCCCAAACATCCGATTGCATTTTCCAACTGAAATGGAATATTATTACCGAAATTGCATTGTACATCCAGAATAGACCTAACAAAACATGGTCCCAAGCAGATACTTGACATGTTCCTCCTCTTCCAGGTTCATCGCAAGGGAAACGAAAACCAAGATTTGCTTTATCTGGTAACAACGTGAGCTGCGAGCAAATAGGACACCTTTCAGTAGAATCAATACGGTCACATGGATCGTAAAAGCATGAATGTGATGTACCAAAAAGTCTGCAGTTCCTAATGGGCTGTTTCACTTTTGGGCATGCTACGTTTGCTTTGCTCTTCTTTTTTGGACACATTTGGCATGGTGCTAGAACCTTGTTCTGAGTTGTTTTTGCTGGTATTGATCCTGTGCGAATTTTGAACATTCCAAAAACTTGGGGATCCAACTACAAAGAGACAGCTATAATATAGCATATGCCTTGAAAAGTACTTACTATTCTAATTTTTGTTGTTAGAATACACATTGAATTCCTTATGCTACCCTTACTTATAATATGTCCAACCAATTCGGATATGCTTATAAGTAATGCTTCCTTTTCTTGCAAGATGCCAATTACAAATCTAATTCAGCATACCCAGCTTAGACATCTTTGTTTCAATTCGAGACAACACAATTCTGAACAACTTGTACTTATGGGTTTATCGATCATTCTTGGTAGACATAATACTATATAGTAATCTCCCTTACAAGTTTTAAATTAAAATCATTTTAATTATCACAAATTCTAACATATCAAGAAATCAATTGTTTTTGCATTTGAATTATTCAATTAAACTAATTTTAGTTCAAATTAGGTTCATATCATGAAACTGTTGTTTAAAAGTTGTTGGCAATATAAATATTTCTCTAATTATTCAACTCAACAAATAATCAAAGCATATCACATATTTTCATGCTTTAATTTGAATGATAAACACATAAAAAATGACATCAAGATCATTATATCATCCTTCAAACCAATTCCACAAAATAACACATATCTTGTTTTATTAGACTCAAAATTACGTGAAAATAGGAACTAAAAAACCATAATTTATCATTACAAAATTCATTTAAAACAAGACATTACAGGAACTCTTTCTATCTAAATCAGTGATCGATCATAGACAACTATTAACTTAACCTTTCAGATAATATTTAAATATTCTAAATATGCTTTAGTATTCCAAAACATGTTCATAATAGGTTCTGATTACATGAACATCAAATGCTTGCAAAAAACCACTTCGGAATCACATGATGTGGAAAATAATATTCATGTAATCGGATATCCAAGGCCTTATCTTCCTAGGATTTTGAATCATCTTTAAAACCTCAAACATGGCTCTAATATCAGTTGAGGGGAGGTTTTTAGGCATCACACATCGCAGAGCTTTGAAGATCAGATCTTATCTGATCAAATAAAGATATTTGTCATAAACATATAGATACCGAAGAAATTTTATTTAAAAAAAATAAAATCACATGAATTAGGAACCTTTCCAAATTTGTTTCATCAAGTTTTACAAGTACAAAATTATCTCGTGAAGTATGTTTGTGATCTGCTAGCCTCTAAACCAAGAGATCGCTTGTCTGAAGTCCTATCTGATAGAGACATTACTAGTGGGTGCGAGGAAAATTGCATTGCTCCCACAATCCAGAGAAACAATTCTCCTTCCTTGTCAACCTTGGAGCGAGGAATGGCCATGAGCAGGGAGAGAGAGAGAGGGAGATATCTAGATAGATAGATAGAGAGAGAGAGAGAGACTTCTATTGAATTGATACTTGGAGAGCATGATGTGCCTCTCCTTTTATTTAGATTAGGATCATTAGGATTGGACTCCTAATAATAAATCAATGGTTAATATTGAAGGAACTTACCAACTTTAATTAGGATTAGGATTAATAAGAATTATCAATATCAAAATTATCTTAATTAATAATTTCAAGACATTATCAACAAATGAAAAAGAGATAAAAATAAAAATAAAAGAGAGAGAGAGAGAGAGAGATAAATAGGATTATCCTCTTCTTAGTGGACGACCACTTTGGCGGGCCCCACCATGGATGCCCCTCCTAAAGAGGGGGATAATCTTTTTATCTCCTTTATTTTAATTTGGTCGTAATATCTATTATAACCAAATCGTAATTCACATGTTAACCTTGAATTTTAATCATTTAAAAAAATAATTACAGTATTTACATATTGACCATTGACTAGTTATAAATCATATCCAGTGTCCAAAAAATGTAAATCATGTATACATTACATTGGAATGTGAATCCAATTCATTTACATTATATATTTTGTGAAACTTGTTCACAAATAAATCTCCAAATAATAATATGGATCTTATCCACACTATTCCAAAATTATTGTGTATATATCTATCCATATTAATTTTTTATTGGATAAAATCCAATTTAATTATCCTTATTTTCTCTCTTTTCTTAATAATTGGATTTTATTTCTTTTAGAACAGTTCATGAATTTTTATGAAGGATAGTGTGACTTTTCTGCGATTACTTGGAGATAAGGTCCAGGTAATCGTATAGTCCATATATAGTGACTTCGACATTGGGATCCAATCTCGTATCCAAATTTTAAAATAAACCATTAGTGTTGTTTAATCATATCAACAAAGTATCCCTATCTTCTAATTGCATGAATCCAATTTAATACAATGTCCAACATTTGGACTAATATTGGATAACTATTTCACTAAGTGAAGTCACTAAAAATCCTAACCTATTTCAGCAATCCCTTGGAACGGAAGTGTCATGGTATATAATATATTTATATCACATTGAAGATATGGGATTAGGCCTCGCTCATGACTGAAGAGTGGAGATTAGGTTGTATCCGATTTTGGTCAACTATTTATACTAGTCAATGTTGCAATGGAAATTAAAAAAAATCGATGAAACCACATGGCTTGAGAACAATTACCAATGTGTTTCATCAAGATCTCATAAGTAATAAGGTTACCTCTTGATTCATGATCGTGATCTACAAGTTTCTAAGAGAAGACACTCCATGTCTGATGTGACGAAGATACCACTTACGAGCGCATGGATGAGATGCATGTTTCCCACAATCCAAATCGACGATCCATGCAAAGAACCTCCTGATTTCGTCATATGAAATCCAGCACTCTCTTCGATAGCATGAGGTGCTGAAAAGATGAATAACCACGAGCATTCAATCCTGCAGCACGATGAAGATCATGGTCTCCACAAACCTGGCGTAGGGGATGACCACTAGGATTCAGGAAAGAGAGATGGGAAGTGTGGTGTTTGAGAGAGAGAGAGAGAGGGATAGAGTTGTTGCAGTTGTTGCAATAATTGCATTAACCAAGAAGGCTATGGTTAGATTTTCTTTTATAATAAAGTGCATAGGCAGGATGCACTCCTAAAGCACACTCCTTATAGTAATCAATGGTCGAGATTAAATTGCAATATGCAAGATTACATGTAATCTTCAAGAATACAAGTTAAATGACAATCTCCAACTATTGCAATCAATCACCAACTTGCATAATGAGAGTAGACTCCTTCCAATTATAGAGTGGACAACCACCATGACCATCCACTCCATATTAATAGTTCACTCCTTTTCCCAATGTGTCGTATAATAATTTATTATCATCAAATTTATACATGTTGCATATTTTCTAATTGAATTATCACCAAAATAATTTCAAATCATCTATGACAAATACAAATATAATATTGGTATTCATAAATAATATTCAATAATCCGAAAATATATATAAATCAAATTTACATTTTATTATATAATGCAAATCAGATTCATATTAATATTTAAGTCGTGAATCCTACTTCTCTCTATGATATTGTGGACCTCACCCACATTATCAATAATTATTGTGGATAGTATTATCTATGTTAATCTCATCTATGATAATTAAGTCTAATTTACTTATCTAAGATATCTCTTTACACGTCTAAATCATGAGAATCATATCCACACTATTTATGATAATTAAATACATTTTAATCATCATTATTTCTCTTTATTTTCTAATGCTTGATTAATATATTTAATGGAATGATTCTTGAACTCTTTCTAGAATTGTGTTTCTTCTCCTCAAATACTTGAAGATAAGGACAATCCAAATGTATATGTTGTGTATAGTGACATAGATAATGGGATATAATCTCGCAGATCTAAGATGCATGATGAATCTTGTATTCATCATGCTAAAAGCCGTAAATTAAACCCCCTGCTTAATCAATCCAATAAAAATACCCTTCTATTCTTTATTTTTATCATGTATTATATTGTGTATAAATTACCATTAAATTATTGTATTTAATTTCTTTTATTTTTCTTGTAATTATTTTATCATCAAAAACCCCTAAAAATTAGATTGGATAATTGTCTATAATTCATTGACCATTAAAAATACTAAAAAATACAAAAACATCTCAAAACCACAAAATCGGTGTTTTTATCGCCCTAAAATACCCCTAAAATACGTTTTGTACAAATGACCTCTTTTGGCTTTTTAACCAACATGAAAGTTGTAGATCTCGTCAAAACGAGCAACTTTCATGTTTTAATTTTTTCCTAGTTCAGCCTCTAACTATTTCTTTTCTATTTATCTTTGTATTTTTACTTTGAATTTTCTGATTGGGCCACGTGGCGCCCCCTGGGCCGCCCACGTGGCCCTCTCCTCTATCCGCCATCTGGTGCCTCCATTGGCCGTTGGATCTGTCCCTGACCGCCCTCATCTTCGCCGTCCATCAGTGCTCCATCAGCAGCCGTCAGATCTCTGATGAGATCTGATCTAAGCCGCACACCCCTGCTCCAATCTCAGCCCTCTGATTCTCTTTTCATCCAACGCCCATCCTTGCACCACGTCTCCCTTCAACCTCCGCCATGTGATCATATCTCATCCTACTCCCCTCAAGCTGCCAGATCACCCCTTCGTCCCTCACCATTGGATCTCCCCCTGATCACATCATATCCATTCATCCGCGCCATGATCTCCACCGTTGGATCTTATCCTACGATCTAATCTGAACCCTTCACTAGCGCCTTTCTCCTAACAGTTGGATCTCACGATCCAACAGCCAAAAGGTCATCTCCTACCTCCGAAGTCCCTATTCCCAGCCGTTACGCCTCGTCTAAACCACCACCCCCTTCCATTTTTAGCCATCGCCTCCGGCCACCTCTCCTGCTCCTAACAGCAGCCCCGCATAGCCCTATCTTCCACCTTTCTCACGTAACCCCCTTCGACCATCTCCATTACTCCCCCATTCAATCCTTGCCCGACGAAACCCCCCTCTTCACCACGTAACCGCTGACCCTCTCCACCTATATAAGCCGCCCTCCGCCACCATAGCTGATCGTCCACCATTCTTTGCTTTAATCCTAGCTTCCTCTGCCCCTCCGGTGACAGCGGAGGGGCGGAACATCGAGGCGACGATGGGTTTCTGCCGGTGTCGACCCTCGGCCCCTCCACCGTGTAGCGATGTCATTTTGCGCCGCCGAGCACCGATGTTGATCGCCCCCTCCCTAGCCTGGGCCCTCACGTGCACCGCACGTGAGGGCTTGGGTAATTTATGCGAAAGACCCTGGAAAATATAATATTTGCATTTTGGTCCCCAGGCACGTGCCTCACGTACGTGCCTGGGTATTTTATAGGTAGGCTCTCAAGATTTTGAAGATTTGCATAAAGGTCCCTACACGCATTGGATAATTTACAAGAGGGCCCAGGGGTTTTTGCTATTTGCATTAAGGTCCCTCTAGGGACCTAAATGCAATATTTATCCTTTATTTTTCTTGTATTTTTATTACAATTATGCCCCTGCATTGTTTTTAGCATAACTTGAGCATCGTAGGTCCAAATTGCATGATTTTAGTGTCGTTTTGATCCTTGTTTTGTCCTCTACATCTTAGCATGTTTATTTGTCTCATTTGCCACTTTTTTAATTGAAGTGACTTTTTATGTGAAAAATGGGACCCTGCTCTCCTTATCTTGCTTTGATTTGATGACCGCTTTTATTGTTGTGATTAAATTGACGCTGATTTCATTTCTATTATGTTGCTCATAATTTTACGGTATAATTGTAGTCTTAAATCTGCATATAAATTCTCTTGCATATTTGCTCATGCATCTTTTTAACTTGCATAAAAATAAATAAAAAATTTGCATGCATCATGGCTTTGCCTTGTAAATAGCATAGATCTTCATATGGACTTGAAACTGAAATTAACTCATATTTTGTTTCATGAATCGAAATTCGATAAACAAATTAGGTAGTCGTGTCCCTGTGTTCGACATTGGTAGACTTGCCAAGTAAAAATACTCCACAACATTCAAAGATTGTGGTCTTTGACGAACCGATTTCGCCTCCTATACTACGATTATTATTCATTATTAAAGAGGCGAATTTCGCATTCATCTAATGGCGTCGTTGCCGGGGATTCCGCTTAACTTAATTATTGGATTCTGATTTTATTTGTTGAATAATTTCAATTTTTTTGGTCCTTATTCCATGCATTAATTTTTGCATCATATCTGTTGATTTAATTTCTCGGTGTGTCTAACTTTTCTCTTTTGTGGCAGGGCCCATGATGATCGAGGACCCTTGATCCTCATTGAGGCGTGAAGTTGGGAGCTTCCGCTGAAAAGGCCGCAAAAAAATTCGGGAAGAAATTTTAGGGGTTTAAGATCAGACAGCCTACATTGCATATTGTAAAAAAAACTTGCATCTGCATATTTATTTCCAGTTTTGCATGTTGTACAAAAAAAGAAAAAAAAAGAGAGTAGATCACTTGATGATCTCCCCCCCCCCCCACACGCACACTTGCACATAACACTCACCTCACACCATCCCCTTGTATATTTCACTCTCTCTCTCTCTATCTCTATCTCTCCCTCTGTGTATATATTTCACGAACCCCCTCCCCCTCACCCCTATATCATAGAATACCCTCCCCCCTAATTTAGACCTTACTTAGGCTATTTGTAGCCTATGTATAGGGGGGACCTGCCTGCTCATCTCTCCCTCGTTTTGTCTCCTTGTACTTAGGCTGATCTTGGCGTAAGTATAGGGGGATCCTCTTCCTCAGTTCCGCTATATCACCCGATATTTGAATCGAGTCGTGGCTTCGTGGCACTTGTGCTATGAGGACATAGCAAAATTTAAGTATAGGGGGGTATACCTTATATTACTGTATAATTACTTTAGCCTTAGCTCATGTTTTTAAAACTTTTTAAATTTTATTTTCGGGCTGGGTTTTGGTAAACTTGTGAACTGAGTGTTGTAAAAACCTGTAAAAATTGTTTATTAAAATTGAGGGATTAATTTTTTGTTAATACTCCTATTAAAAAAAAAATTTTAAACTAAAAATTAAAAAAAATTAAAAATCTTTCTTGGAATCTGACTCTGACTACTAGGCTTAGTAGACATTTTCAGTGAGGGAACCTTGGTCTCCCTTAGCAGAGTGGGTGGTTTAGAGGACATCGCATTTGGCCCCATCCTCAAGTAACACGGGTCTTAGCCCGTACTTACGCCCATACTGTCTGAGAGTGGATACTTTTATTTGAGCCTGGGCCAGTCTTTGTCTCTCCAAGGAATCAAAAAAAATAAAATAATATTAAAACCCATAAAAATCTACAAAAGATAAAAATCACTAACCTAAGGAGTTTGTGTATTCCTGGCAAATTCACACTCACTCAAGGCTTGAGGATTTTGAGGACACTAGATTTCTGAGATCTTGAGAGTTTGAGTTAACATGCCTTAGCCATTAGGGTTTTTAAGACTTAAATATCCACACTTCCCTTGTTTGAAAGATTTGAGTGCTATATTGCACTCTTCATCTCTACCTTCACGAAAATATGATCAGCACAGTCACTTCCACAACTGCATGATTGATGAGTTGAGTTGAGGTATCACTTGAGGAACTAGGACCAAAGATTTGAGTTTAGACACGATCTAATGATATTCGAGGATGGGATAAAGTTAATGGAGGCTTCAGAAAACCTCAGTGTCAGCAAAACTCTAGCCAGTATGTGAACAAGATTCATATGCTATCTCTTTAATATTTACCTATGTGCCAGGGTGTGATGAAACTTAATGGAAATTGTTGATCAGTGTGCGCCAATTTTTGGTAAAAGCAGTGGAGCTAGCCAACAAAAGAAATGAAATGTCAAAGAAAAAGCTCTAAACATCAAAGTCAAATTATAAATGAGCTTCCACCAATGGCAAGCACTCCCAAACATTTTCAAAGTGTCCACTTGGACCAAGCACTAATTACGACCAAGGAGTCGGGCTGACACCACAAAAAGGGCTCTGCATCGTAAGCGATACAAGTCTAGGTGTCGAAGGTATCTTAGATACTCAGAAAAGACACACCCCGGTGTACTCCCAGAAAAACACGTGCAGACGACTCCAACTCTTTTGACGGGCACATTGATCAACAATATTAAAATTTACATGTGTCGAGTAAAAAGGCATACGAGAGGCCCCTTGTTCCAATGTGAGGGTGAGAAAAATAGACATAATCCCATTACCTCCATCATCTGGCCGTCCATCAACATTTTAAGTCTGACGAACTAATGAGATGGTTGATTGAAGCAAGAATAGACTTATTCCCTAATATTGAGGATTAGGTCTAGAGGAGTGTCTTTGGGACTGGAACTTTGAGTGATGCATCGACTCGACTCTCATGAAATGTAGTACATTAAATGTCATATCCTTATATTATATGTACAAAAAGAGAGTTTGATAATTAGAGAAGTTGGATTCCTTCTGACTAAGGCTTGGATAAACCCAGAATTTTAGGATCACTTAGGTCAAGGGTCTTCAAAAGATCGAACCTTGAAAATTCCACACGCACTTTCATGAATTAATCTGACTCCTTCATTCTTTAGATGCTCGAGGACGAGCATGGTTTAAGTATAGGGGTACGATGAATCTCGTATTTATCATGCTAAAATCCGTAAATTAAACCCCCTGCTTAATCAATCCAATAAAAATACCCTTCTATTCTTTATTTTTATCCTGTATTATATTGTGCATAAATTACCATTAAATTATTGTATTTAATTTCCTTTATTTTTCTTGTAATAATTTTATCATCAAAAACTCCTCTATAATTCACTTACTATTAAAAACACAAAAAAATACAAAAACATCTCAAAACCACAAAATCAGTGTTTTTATCCCCCTAAAATACATTTTGTACAAATGACCTCTTTTAGCTTTTTGACCAACATGAAAGTTGTAGATCTCGTCAAGACGAGCAACTTTCATGTTTTGACTTTTTCCTAATTCAGCCTATAACTATTTCTTTTCTATTTATCCTTGTATTTTTACTTTGATTTTCTGATTGGGCCACGTGGCACCCCCCGGGTCGCCCACGTGGCCCTCTCCTCTATCCGCCACCCGGCGCCTACATTGGCCATTGGATCTGTCCCTGACCGCCGTCATCTCCGTCGTCCATCAGCGCTCCATCAGTAGCCGTCAGATCTCTGATGAGATCTGATCTAAGCCGTACATCCCCGCTCCAATCTCAGCCCTCTGATTCTCTTTTCATCCAAAGCCCATCCTTGCGCCACGTCTCCCTTCAACCTCCGTCGTTTGATCATACCTTATCCTACGCCCCTCAAGCTGCCACGTCACCCCTTCGTCCCTCACCATTGGATCTCCTCCTGATCACATCATATCCATTCATCTGTGCCATGATCTCCACCGTTGGATCTTATCCTACGATCTAATCTGAACCCTTCACTAGCGCCTTCCTCCTAGACGTTGGATCTCACGATCCAACGGCCAAAAGGTCGTCTCCTACCTCCAAATTCCCAGTTCCCAGCCATTACGCCTCGCCTAAACCACCACCCCCTTCCATTTTTAGCCATCGCCTCCGGCCACCTCTCCCGCTCCTAACGGTTGCCCCGCATAGCCCTATCTTCCACCTTTCTCGCGTAACCCCCTTCGACCATCTCCATTGCTCCCCCATTCAATCCTCGCCCAACGAAACCCCCCTCTTCACCACATAACTGTCGACCCTCTCCACCTATATAAGCTGCCCTCCGCCACCATAGACGATCATCCACCATTCTTGGCTTTAATCCTAGCTTCCTCCGCCCCTCCGGTGACAGCGGAGGGGCGGTGTCAAGGCAATGATGGGTTTTTGCCGGTGTCGACCCTCGGCCCCTCCATCATGTAGCGCCGCCATTTTGCACCGCCGAGCACCGAGGCTGATCGCCCTCATCGTGCGACGACCCCCGAGGTCCGAGAAGGACCTCAGCCCAGATCACCGCCTCCACCAACACCTCGCTCCGACGAGGTGATTTTTTTCATGTTTCTCCGAATTTCCCCGACTCCATTACTCGCTGCCACCCTCATTAACCACCTTCCGACCTTCACTATTCATCAAACACCCTCGTCGACCACCCTCCTCTTCTCCAGGACCCCTCCCCGCTCCGACCACCTTCTGCTCCAACTCTGCCGAAGTAGAAGCTCTGGGCCACCATTTCCTGCCATTCTACGGCCCCCACTTCATTCATGTCACTCCCATGCACTGCAACATGCACGCTTCGGCTATTCTAACGTCTGCAGGTCCATTCCCTTCATCGATCGGAGCCCGCACCGCCCCGCCATTCTCGAGCTCTCCCTCCGACGACCTTGCCTCTCCGAGCATCTCCAAAAAACAACGGAGTGTCGCCTCTGCTCCAGGACTTTCGCCATGCCTCCAACGAGCTTCCTCGATATTCAGATGCTAACGTGGAGCACGACGGAGCTACAAGCAGGTCGTCGGAGCCCCACCTTCTCCGGTGACATGCGGAGGAGCACGAAGTACAGATGCCATCCGATTATCCTGATCGGACAGTTCTGATGTAGCTACGTGGAGGCCCAAGCCTAATTCCGAACCCGCAGGCGCGGATTGTCTAGACCAATAAACGAGCCACCACATCTTGCCACGTGCCCCGAGCTTGAGGCCTCCTCCCTAGCCCGGGCCCTCACATGCACCACACGTGAGGGCTTGGGTAATTTATGTGAAAGTCCCTGGAAAATATAATATCAGCATTTTGGTCCCCATGCATGTGCCTCACGTGCGTGCATGGGTATTTTACAGGGAGGCTCTCAAGATTTTGAAGATTTGCATAAAGGTCCCTACGCGCAATGGATAATTTACAAGAGGGCCCAGGCGGTTTTTGTTATTTTCATTTACGTCCCTCCAGGGACCTAAATGAAATATTTATCCTTTATTTTTCTTGCATTTTTATTACAATTATGCCCCTTCATTGTTTTTAGCATAACTTGATCATAATAGGTCCAAATTGCATGATTTTAGTTTCTTTTTTATCCTTGTTTTGTCCTCTACATCTTAGCATGTTTATATGTCTCATTTGCTACTGTTTTAATTAAAGTGACTTTTTATGTGAAAAATGGGACCCTGCTCTCCTTGAATTGCATTGATTTGATGACGGCTTTTATTGTTGTGATTAAATTGACAGTGATTTCATTTCTATTATGTTGCTCATAATTTTTAGGGTATAATTGTAGTCTTTAATCTGCATATAAATTCTCTTGCATATTTGCTCATGCATCTCTTTAACTTGCATAAAAATAAATAAAAAATTTGCATGCATCATGGCTTTGCCTTGTAAATAGCATAGATCTTCATATGGACTTGAAACTGAAATTAACTCACATTGTGTTTCATGAATCGAAGTGTCCATGTGTTCGACCTTGGTAGACTTGCCAAGTAAAAATACTCCACAACATTCAAAGATTGTGGTTTTTGACGAACCGAATTTGCCTCCTATACTACGATTATTATTCATTATTAAAGAGGCGAATTTCGCATTCATCAATGCGTCTCAGAGATGTCTGGTTATATCAGACAGTATATCCAATTTTATGGTTGCATCCAAATCTTATTCAGATTAATGTCCAACATTTGGACCAAGATTGAATAACTAATCTACTAAGTGGAGTCACTAAAAATCCAAACATGTCTCATAGCTCCTTCCAAATAGAAGTGTCATGGTATACAATCGATTAAGATCACATCACCCTAGAGTATTACCGATACTCATACATCCTGCATACTGGAAGAGCTTGATTAAACTCAAAGTTCTAATTTCATTTGAACTATCTTCTTTAGGGTTTTATCATTCAAGTTTTGCATTCGATCATTGGGAGTTGATATCAATCATATACTTTTCAAAAACATATACTTACAAATCATGTCTTGCTTCTAAAGCAATACGACTTTCGTTGGAATTTGTTGGTCCAAATATCTCATAAGTGAGTTCATGTTTTTTGATTTAGTAGTGAACATGTATGATCACTTTGAAAGATTGTATAACTTATATGCCCGTGTATGCACACCAGATCGCCGATGTATAGACCTTGAATAGGTCGTCAACCTAATAGTCTACCAAATGTACATATTTAAACATATAATGATACACCTATCTCCAATTAGAGGATGTGTGCCTATATCGTGGCATCATATGACATAGTATTAACCATCTCAATGTCTCTAAATCAATTCCTTGACTTGACTTAACCAACACCTCCAAATCTCTATTCCTATGCAGTTGACCTACATAAAGAGGTCGGTCGAATTTCATCATTTCGATTAAGGATTGCCATATCCTTCTGAAGTTAGAGATCTTTTCTTGACAATCATTTGACGGTGCTAGTTTTGTCTTCAATCAAACTCTTTAGATATCATCTTAGCATTTGCCTCTATGATCTAAGTATTGGATCAAGAACTGTATGCTTATCAAGATGGCCGATATAGATAACCCTAAATGTACTAAGGTACCCAGTAAATGCATGCATACATTTATCTCATATAGGTAGTGAAAATCAATAACTTTATTGATATATAAATAATAATAACATCATTTATTATAGAAATGGTTCACTCTAGGCTCGCATGTCTTACACACATCACCCTCGAGTATTCTTGATGCATGTACACCCTACATACTGGAAGAGCATTAATAAACCTGAAGTTTCGTTCTCATTTTAACTATCCCATTAAGAATTTTATGATTAGCTTTCTCATTCAATCATTGGTAGTGGGTACTATCACATACATCTCAAATGCATATATCATACCTACAAATCCCATCTTATTTCCAAAAAAGACAATTATCAATGGAATTTGGTATATCCCAATATCTCATGAGTGAACTCATGTCTTCCGATCCAATGATTAACATATATGTTTCCTTTGAGAGATTAAATTACTCATATGCCCTTATGTGTACACTAGTGTGTCGATGTCTAGACCTTGGTTAGGTTATCAATCTAATGGTCTGCCAAATCTACAAACTCAAACATATAGTAGCATATTAGTTTCTGTTAAGAGGATGTGTTCCAATATCATGACTGTTTAAAACATAGGTCTTTGCTATCTCGATCTCACTGAGTCAACTCTTTGAATTAACTCACCCAACACGTATAAATATCTATTCCTATAAAGAAGGCATGAATCAAGATTTTGGTTGGATGTCATCCTTTGAAGTAAGGAATGCCATCTCCTTCTCAGGTTGGAGATCTCTTCTTAATAATCATTGACATCACGGTTGAGTCCTTAATCTAACACTTTACGGATTCAACTCAGCACCGGCCTCTATGATCTAATAATTGGATCAACAGTTGTACGATCTCAAGATGTTGGAGTTAAACTTTTATTGATAAATAATAAATAATATTTATTATAGAAATGGTTCTCCACATGATGAATCTCCATTTCATCAACCTTATAATGTCATTTTATCATTAAATCCCTAGTTAAATGCATGTAAATAGCATTAATTCATGTAAAATAGTAGACATTATTTGACTTGTAAATATTTTATAAATACATGTATATAAGTCCCAAAATACAAAGAATAGAAGAAAGAAAATAAATATAACTGAAATTTCAAAGACACTGAATGAACCTAACCCCCAAGACGAAGTCAATATTGACTTGGTTATCCAGGAATGAAGTAAGGAAGATAGGGTAGATCAACTATACAGGAAATACTCTAATTTTAATTCATCAATAAATACCCATTTTTGGACCTATTTAATTCTTTATTATACACACTCCAAATTAATAAACTTCAAACATGAAACTTGTACATATTAATGTGTAGAAAAATACAATATTAATTTCATAGAAAAATCAATGCACAACGTGACTAGGACACACATAACAAACAACCATAAATCAAACTTCACGGACTTGTATTTCATGCATATGAACTCAAAATTCGCCAAACTCACTTTATTGTTCTCAAATGAAGGTGGTTTCATTAAAAGATTTAAGATGCAAAAGTTGACTTTAGGTAATTGTACTATATACATGTATATAATATTCAAAATATACATTCTTTATATTTTAACACAAAATATATTGAAATATACTTGTATATACTATATATATCATAAATAAAATCATTAAAAATACAATAAATAAATAAGGGTACTTAAAATACATTTGAAATACACATATGTACATGATGCATGTATTTATATAAGTAAATAATCAAAAATATAAAAATACAACAAAAAAATGTAAATATGTAATAAAATATATTATAAATAAATAAAATAGGAAAATCCATCATTATGAATAAAAATAACCATAAGTAAATTAAAATACATAATATATACATAAATAAATACTTGAATAATTGTATATAAATAATTAAACATAAAAAATGATATTGTAAAATAAAATGAAAATCATAATAAAATAGTACATAAAATAACAAGAACATTTTATGTTTTGAGTTTTTTTGTAAATAAATCACTTCCTATTTTATTTTATTTTATTTTATTTTCATTTTCTTCTCTTATTTTATCTTTTTTTTGCTTAGGTGACCCAACCAGGGGCCTCGAACAGTTGACCTCTGGATAACTATTTGGTCTCCACCTCAATGCTTATGAAATGCCACTATTCCACCAACCCCAAGTCTTCTCCATTTTTTGTCATTGAACCAATGCATAAGGGTTCCTATGCCCTTCATCAAAAAATATTTGCCTCTCAATCGATCATCTCACCATGACCATAGATCACATGTAGATACATCCATCTACCCGTATTCATGTGATTTTCCCATCCATTCATCATTGTCCATAAAATAAACCCATCTCATCTTTTTTGAGATTTTGGTCCTTCTTCGCCCATTGGGACCCTTAGATCATTGCACGATCGAGTTGAGGTTGGTAATAGTAGCATCCTCGTAACATATGTTGCATGCATGAGGTAGCGAGAAGAGTGGTCCCCACCGCTTGGAGCTTAACTCCAGTGATGACATCTCGAGGTTTAGGTTAGGTTTCTTTAGTTGCATTTTCATTCACCATTTCAATTCCATTTTTGTCCATGTCTTTTATTCATGTATTAGCGTAGAATACAATTTTAGCGTATGCTGGAGCTTTAGAAGCTCCATCCACTACCCACCATTCTAGCCTCATTCCGACTCCACAACCATCTCATTAGATTCCCTAACAACTTATTCATCTTCTGCACCAGCCGAGCCACCATGATATTCTCTAAATCAGTGAATCGATGCTCCTCCTCTGTCATTCACCTGAGCATCGCAGATACACCTCCATCTTCGTTCATTTCTCCCAATAAAAGCATAGAAAACTTAGCCTATGCTTGTTTTCTCTAACCATGCTAATTTATGGAGACATCGTCGATTGAGACAAATCACGTCCAAGAACTCAGTTCCCAAGTACCTAGAGTACACCGAGCTCCCAGGACCCCATCGACGGGTCCTGGACTTTCTTGAGCACCTCTCCAGCTACAAAACACTTCAAGGGACCTATAGAGCATCTCAACAGTCAGGGATACGCCTTGGAGCATGAGCAATCAACGAACGAGGTATTAACACTTCCGTCTTCTTTCTTGTTCTTGGGAAGTGAAGCTCAACCATCCGATGGAGCCCAAGCTCTAGACTATACAACCACCATTCGATCATGCCAAGTACCATCCTCCCAATGGAGACCATGATCTAATCCAAGTTGTACGTTGGCGAAGCTATATGGTGGCATTTGGGTCGTCTGTTTGTTAAGTGAAGAGATCTAAACCCCACATTGGTGCGCAATAATGGGGTAATTTCCATCTATACTCCGTAGTGTTATTATTTTTACTTTTTAGACACGTAAATAAATCTTGTAGTGTAAATAAATGTGTAATAATTGTAACTGAACCCCGAGCATCCATGCATATTATAGATTGGTCTCTTGCATACTCACCTCTTAAGCTCCCCCACATGAGGTTGGTTGTTTTTGCACCGAAGTCCTCTCGACTCTACGTATTTGTAATAGTCCTTAAATTTGTACATATAGTGTAAAAGTTTAGAGTAAATTGCATGTCAGGAGTTGTATTTTAATGAAATTTCTTTTATTAAATGCATGATTAATTGTGTAAATGGTTTATTTGGTCCTAGATTATTCTGTATTGTGAAAAAGTCCATTTTGACGGGTCTTAAAGGGTGTCTTAATAGGAAATATTACGTACATGCCAATAGACTTATGCTTTTGGATTATTTTGTGCATTAAAACATCACTTAAATGGCAAAATGGTTATTGGAAATGCAATTCTAATTTCTTTGTTTCTTTTATTTATTTTAATTATTTCCTTTCACATTAAATTCTTATGAAAATTTGTATAAATA
Source organism: Ottelia alismoides (assembly GCA_037367405.1). Lineage (NCBI taxonomy): Eukaryota > Viridiplantae > Streptophyta > Magnoliopsida > Alismatales > Hydrocharitaceae > Ottelia > Ottelia alismoides. The sequence goes on along the minus strand of JAZKJV010011847.1, from coordinate 892,391 downwards.
CCTCAAATGATATTTCATCATATATATTAATTCTATGGTAATTTAAATTATTTTTCTAAGTAGCAAAAAATACATAACATGTATTTTTTATTTTCTATTATTCTATTTATTTCCAAATATAATAACTATTAAAAATTATAAATACTCTCTAAAAATACTTAAAACGTTTCCAAAAAATATTATATTTGCTATATTTGTATTTTATTCCATTTCTTTTCTATATATAGTATATATAATTACATTAATTTTTAATATGTTTATATTTAAATATAAAATCACAAAAAACATTTGCATAATAAAAATAAAATTAAAATCAATCAATAACCCCCCCCCCCCCAAAATAATCAGAAATAAAAATACAAAAGAAATAACTTGGAATTAATATCGATTAGCAATAATCGATATTTAATTCATCAATCTTTATTTTTTTGGTTCGACACTCTACATACTTATACACTATACACATATATTTTGTAGTGTTAAAATAAAAATAAATTTGACTCACATTCTTTATTCATCTGTGTGGGTCGATTATTGATTGATTTGGGTTCTTGAGTTTGGTTGCCTCAGCCAAAAACTTAATCATCACTAGGGGCTCACATCCTTAACATCCTCATCTACATTGTAACATGATTCCTCACATCCATAAAAATGATAATCGTCCATCCTTGCAAGCTGTGTTTTAGGTCTCTTGTTGTCAATTATACTCATGGGTTGTGTGGGTAGAACCACTTCCTCTAATAAAGCATCATTGTTCATAGGTTCATTTTTTATTTATGGATGGTCAATATCATCTAGTAATTTTTGTGTTATCTCTCAGGCATCTTCATTACCATGTGAGACAATCAGAGGATGTAATTACTCTACTCTATGCTCCTTCTCTTAGTGATATTCAAGAAAGGTGGCATCACAACTTTTGATAAGAACTTTTGACTATATACTTTAGAATGTTCACTATATCCAACAAATTTACACTTTAATGTATTGAAGTCTAGCTTGTCCCTAAGATGACTTGGTACCAAGACATGTGCAGCATATCCCCATTTACTGAGATGATCCAACTTATCTTTCCTACCGTTCTAATTCCATATGATGTTTATTCTACAAACTTAGTGGGAACCCTATTATATATGTAGTAAATGGTCAACACTACTTTTCCCCAAAATCTATTTGAAAGACTTGAATGTGACGACATACATCTTACTACATTCTTCAAAGATCTATTCTTTCTTTCAGCTATACAATTTTGTTCTGTTGTATAAGGCATCGTAGTCTGCCTACAAATGCTTGATTGAATAAAATACTCCTCTAACTTATTTGAGGTATGTATTCTACCTCTATTAGTCCTAAAAGACTTAATAGGCTTTCTTATTTTTGTCTCCATTTATGTCTTGTATATCGTAAAATGTTTCAAAGACTTCGGATTTTCTTCCTAAGAGATAGATATAAGAGATATTTGAGTAGTAATCAATAGACATTATGAATTTGATATTTCTACCTATATTGATACTCAATGGTTTACATATGCCAGAATAAAAAAGCCTAATAATTTGTTTGATTGAGTTCATGTAGAGAAGGGTTTTCTCACAATTTTACTAGTTAGACCATGTTCACAAGATAATGTCCTTGCACTTAAGCAAAAGATTAAATTTAATCATGTGATCTATTTTTGAACTTTCTAGAAACAATCTCATGTGTCAAATCGTAATTAGATAAATAACACATCGAGTACTCATAAACCATGTTCATTGATTCGCTAGAACTTATTAGAGGAAGACATAATAGGTCATGCTAGCACAAACTTTTCAATGCTATAAACATTTTTATTCTTTGCTATGGATACACGATTATTATAGAAACATATTTTAAAATATTTCTTAAGAAGAATAGGAACAAAAAGAATGTTCAAATGTATTCCTAAAGCATATATACTTCTTCAAGTACCACTATATTGTCATCCAAGTCAAGCCAATATGTTCTTATACCTTCAACATCCAAGTGAGTGGTGTTCCACACGAAGATCCTCTATTCACCTTTCTTCAACTCCTTAAAGTCCACTAACCCCTACTTTGGCGTGGGAATGTGATGTATTGCACCAGCGTCAGTCTATCATCAATCAAAATACATGGCCATAGAGTTGCACTCCTTAATCAGTCATAAATTCATTTTTTGCCTTTGTACTCAACCACTTTAGAATTTCCTAGCTTCTTCTTGTTGGGATAATTAACCTTGAAATTACCATATTTGTAGCAACCGTCATACGAGCCACGTGGTATTTCCCACCTTTTCCTTCGAAATTCACCGTGGAGAGTCATAATCTTCTCTTTGCATGCAACACATTTGCTTCTTCTTCTTCTTCTTCTTCTTCCCTGATCTCTAAGATCTTGGCTTTTGATCTTAAAGAGATCAGACGCTACATCCTAGATAAATATGTGTTTTTTCATGTTATTTATCACTTACTATTCTTCTTGCTTAAGCTATTCAACAAAAGATGGTCTTAATTTATTAATATTAACAATTGGCCTATTATATAATAACTAACCCTAATTGTTGTATATATTTAATATTAATATTATGATTTATTTTATGTATTTCTATATCTATTAAAAATCCAAAAAATAGATAATAAATGTATATATTTTTTGACATTAAATACAAATTAAAATTCAAAAAATCCCAAAAGAAAATGAAAACAAGTATTTTTAATCTTTAAAGATACTTATAAAAATATTTCTATATCCATATGATCTATTTTGGCTTCTTGGTCAAAGTGAAACTTGTAGATCTCATTGAGATCTACAACTCTCAAGTTTTGCACTTTTTCTAATTTGGCTCGTATATATTTCTGTTTTAATTTTATTTTTTATTTGTTTTCCTATTTTTTCATTGGGCCATGTGGCCCTCTCTGGAGAAGCCACGGGGTCGTTCCTTTTATACACGCACCTTTCTCCCCCACCATCCATCTCCTTCTAATGGATCACATCAGAGCCATTCACTCCTGCCTGCTTCTCCACCCTTCGATCATGCCACCCGACGTGATCAGAGCCCTATGTCCGTGCCTCACTTCTAGCCTTTTGATCTGACCTCATCTGGCACATCTGAGCCCTATACTTGCTCTATGCCCTCAATCGTTGGATCGTTAGATACGACGGTCATGACACATCATCTACCTCTAGCTCCCCTCTCTCTTACATGATTCCCCTTCTCAACTACCCTCCATCTCCTTGATATCTGAACCACCTCACCACTACTTTCCACCTCACTTCACCTTCTCGACATTGACCACATCACCCCATTCCACACCTAAACCTTAATTCCCCATTCCACACCACATTGCATGAGGAATCGATAGTTGAACTCGCAACTCCCACCAACTACAGATGATTCCCACTTCTTCAAAACCTCACCCTCCAATTCCATTTTGATTGTTCCACCATTCATGAGCCTAGGGCGAGTCCTGCTCATCCCTCCTTCAATGGAGGAGTGGAGTATTGAGATGGCAAAGACCCCTTCGTTCTCAGGTGTATACCCATGGTCTTCCCCAACCATCACGACAACATAGTTGTCATTTGAGACGCTTGGACTAGCTGCCAGGTAGAGTGATGACCCGAGCTCTTCCCTGAGCTCAACCCAAGCCAATATCTCTACATTCTTCATCCTTTGATCTTACAGATAAATCATGTATGATTTCGATCTTATTTTCTTCTATTGAATTAGGAATATGCCTCCATCATCTCCTTCAATTGAATGTAACCTGAGCTTCGCCAAGGATCATAGATCCACGCTAATGCTTCTGATCACCTTCTCTCTTTCTCCAAAACCTCCTCCACTCTAGGCTTTCTCCTCCGCCCATGACAAAGGAGAACCCACCTAGGGCACCACATTTCTCCACTCCGCCTCCTCCACTCACCTTACATCATGCGCGCTGCACACCTAGGTTATTCCTTAATCCATCTTGTAAGTACAAACTTCTATTGGTCGTATATCGGGCAGAGCTCCACTCTATTGATATGCCTCCGACAAGCATACATCGTCAAACAAATCCAGAAGATCCGAGTTGTTCCTTTTTTATCAAGCTTCATTGCCATGATTGATGAATCCACATTTCATCATCTTTATTCTGTCATTTTAGCCTCAAAAACCTTGGCAAATGCTTGTAAATACCCTAAATTCCTGCATCTTAGCATACATGCATATGTGAGTAAATAAAATGCGGTTTTTAAAGAGAAAATTATAGAATAAAGAAAAAAAGAAAAAGAATAAAATATTGAAATATTTTATAACCCGAAACCCTGAGACCTAGGCATCTCGATGAATAGGTCGACATGGAATGAAGTAGGGTAGATAATGGCCAAAATACAATAAAATCCCTTCTATTTTAATTCATTCTTTACTCCTTTTGGGACCTATTTTTGTTTTACTTTTTATAATACAAATAAAGAAACATTGAACATGAAAGTTGTAGATAATTAAATAAATAAATAAACAAAATTGATTTCATACAAAAATAATGTACATATAACAAGTTATGATCTGAATAAAATTCCAGAGTTCCAACTTCCCAGACCTGTATCTCTCGAATAAAAGTCGAAATGTATCGAAATCACCTTTAATTGTATATAATTTTAATAAGCTATTTAATGAAGGCAGTTTCGTATTTTGCGGAGCTACGGTTTGAAAGTTGAGTTTTGGACCCCTATTGTATACTTACACCGATAAAAATGTTCATTTTATTTATTCTTCATGATTTTTATAATTTTATAAATATTATTTATAATATATATGTACATTAAAATCAGAATAAAAACCTCAAGAAAATACAAAAATAAAATACATGTATTTAATACATAGGTATAATACCTATATATATATACACCTACATATAATATACTTCTATTTTATTGAGTGTACAAAATACATCAGAAAAATAAAATAAAAATATATTTAAGTATATAAAAATATTTTGTAAATATATAAAATAATCAACAAAATTTATAAAATTAAATACACAAAATAAAAATAAAATATTAAAATATATAAATATATGTACCTATATAGACCCAAAAAGGTAACTTGTATTTTTATATCTCATAAAAATAATTAAAAATCATATTAAAATACTCCAAAAAATAATAAACATTTTTTATTTTATAATCTAAAAATAATAAATTCATTTACTATTTTTATTAGAATTTTTTATTATTTTTCACAGGGTTTGACAGTCCACGTTGAACGCGATCAACTAGCTGTCCTTCCCCCTGTCCCATTGTCAGAACCATGTTTTTGACCTCTTTTCTCGATTTTTTCGAGGAACATCCTTGCACCTTCTTGGCTAAGTCCCTTCACGACTTTTGTTCCTTGTTCAATGGGCACCCATGCCTAGGTGAAACCTCGGCCCTTGAATCGATGCATCTCCCGATGTTCCTTGTTCTTGTTTCCCATCCGTCAACCCCATATATGGAGCCTCGATTTTCAAATGAAAATTGGAGTCCCTTTTGGTCCACCTTCCTCCTTCCTTTAGCGCTCCACGGGAACCTGGAGGTGACAGCTCCATCCCTCTATCGTTAGGCGAGTCGAGGACGGCCAAAGGCATCTCCACCCCCTCCGCCAACTCCGACGTCGAGGTCCCCACTACCTCAGGTATCCCACCTTCGAGGTCCTTGTTTTCCCTTTATTTTCTTTGCTTTTTACCCGTCGTAGTCGTAGGATTAGATCTCCCCAGTTAGTATTGCATTTTGTCTGTTGAATCGCCCAACCATACTCCCTCGCCGGAGCTCGCTCCAGCCACCACTCCATCTTCGCCGCCCCACGCTTCCATTCCGCCACGCGGAGTCCAGGCATTTTGCCCTGGGCCCTTTCACTCATTTTTGCAGGTCAAATCACTCGGCTCCTTGGAGCTCATTTTTTAGCACTCGCCGGAGACACCTGGACCCATCTCCTCCGTCGCCTTCCTGGCGGCGCATCGAAGCATCTCTGACAGACCTGAGACCTCCAGCACCTAGCCCGACCACCCAGGAGCTCACCCGACCATTTTGCACGCTTCTAGACCGCCGGAGGACCGAGATCCAGCGCGGGGAAATTCACCTCGCCAGCGTTCTTCCATGTTCTTCCTCCTTGCTTCTCCGTCGTCTCATCAGGCCGCAGATCCAGATCACCCTAGAGCCGTCCAATCTTGGCTCCCATCAACCGTCGATTCTTTCGCCAGATTTGATCCGGCCCGCTCATCGCTGAACCGCCATCGACTGTCCACGTGCCACCACGTGTCAAGTAAGAGGACGTCTATCGTCGGATCGAGAGGCGTTGGGTATTTTGCATTCGAACCCTCGCCATTTTGTGTATTTACTTATTAGAACAGAAACTTTCATTTGCAGTTTAAAACTTTTGTAATAATTACACTTAGCCCCCAATCTTTTAGTATATGCAAATAGGTCCCTATCTATGTCTCCTCGTGTGCATGTACGCGTGAGGGGACTGGGTGTTTTGCAAGGGACCCCCTGTGGGTTTCTCTTATTTAGTTTTAGTCTAGGAACATTTTGGTTAAGAGTAATATTTTTGGAAAAATTGCAAGTAGACCCCTACACTTTCAGTAATTTCTTTTAGGTCCTCCAAGGCGCGCTTGCACACCACGTACGGCGTTGGGAATTTTGCGGGTATACCCTTGCGGGTCTAGTTATTTATGATTGGTCCTAGAATGTTGTTTATTAGTTATATATATTTTGTGAAAATTTGCACATTGGCCCCTCGATTTCTGGATATTAACATTTATACCCTTGCCAATAGTGTAGTTTCTCTTTGTTATCTCTATTTATTTCTTGTATCGATAAAATCCTAAAAATCACCAAAAAAATTAACTTAGGCTCTTGTTTATATGCTTTTTCACGCCATATTTTTGTTTTGTATTTTTCATGCATTTTATTATTTATAAAAATTGAAAACGTGCATTTTTAGTACTTTTTGCTTTAGAAAATACATAAAAATTTATAAAAGTTTTTGAAGAATTCCAAAATAAATATATTTTGTTTGTTTTCGTGTGTTTTAACTTCATTCCAAAAATCACTAAAAATTTCAAAAGAAAACTCCTAAAAATTACAAACCCCTAAAATCATCAAAAAAATCTTAAAAATTCAACAAAATCCTAAAAATACAATTTCAGTTTTTGAATTTCTCCTATTTTGTTATCTTTATTTTAAAATTAATCTGAGGAAGTTTTGATTCTATTTGATATTTTTCATCTTCATTTTAATTTCGGTCAGCAACTTTGTTCACTGTTTTCTAGTATTTTTGACTTTAAAATACCAAAAAAATCTAGAAAAATCTAGAAAAATTACAAAACATTAGAAAAATATAAAAAATCACAAAAACATTGTATTTCCTGTCTTTTGACTATTTTTCCCTATTTTCGTCTCTCTCATATCTCTAGTGTATATATATTTCATATATATTATACCTTTACTAAGAGGAAAAGAAAATACAAAAAATACAAAATATAAAAAGAAAAGACAAAATCAGTAAATTGAAAATCAAAATATAAAATTATAAAATATAAATTAAATAACAAAATATAAAATTAAAAACTCACAAAAAATTGCACACTTGTGGGCACTTGATCACTTTCACATTTTGAGCATTGATTTTTAGATCTATCTTGTTTGCTCCCTGTGATCGACCTCTACACATACTTGCACTATACACTTTTGTTATAGAGTTATAATAAATTTTAGCTCCACATTTGCTTCCCATTGTTTGATTGTTATTGTAGGTTAACTGTTGATTAATTCGGGTTTCGTGCGCGGTCGCCACAGCGACCTCGTCTCCGCGTTGTCTGGGACGTATTTTGACCCTTGCAAAATCTGAGTAATCAAATGGCGCAGTTGCCGGGATGCAACAACGTGTAGGTCATTTCTTGTGATTAATTGTGATTGATTGTCTACATTTTTGCCTATATCATTTATAGATATATATTTGAGCTGTCTAAACACTCTCTTTGTTGACTTTGTGCGAGGTACCGCGGATCAAGGGAGGCATGTTTACCTAGACGCCTGTGCAGCCACGTAAAACCGGTTACGGTCTGCTCAAAGAAAACTTAGAGAATTTTGTAGCTTAGCTCATTTATTTTCTGGCATATATTTGTGTAACTATTTGTGAGAGAGAGTGACTATAATTTGTAATAAATAGAACTTAGAGGACACTTCAGCACTTCACGAGGTCTAGTGCCCGAGGGATTGTTCCCTTGGGGGCCTCGTCGGTTTTTCACAGCTTTTTCGCGGTTTTGCCAATTTTATTACCTGCTTGTTTTACGCGGATTTAGCCCCTAGATTTAGAAGCTTTTATTAATTGTGGCGTAAATAGCTAAGGCCCAACACTTAATATCTTGCCTGTGCCTATAGATCGTAATTGGATTTAGCTAAAAAATCAACTGAAAAAGCTATTGACTTGGACTAGAGACCATGTGCCGGGAGGGGTCGTATACAGCATGTAAAGGATCCATTGTGGTGGACAGCGATCGACTCCCAAGATCGGACTCCGGTATCTCTTCCTAGTCATAGCTACTTGTGATTCACGATTAATAGAAGTTGCTCATCTAGAGACAGTTTCCTCGTGCATCATATAGGTAGTTTTGTTCCTATCTTTAAATTTATACACGGATCACCCTGCATGTAGAGTGATGGAGCAAGGTACACATTTCTATCTCTACATGCATCGTTATGTTTGATCGCGCATCGGCTTTTCCGACTTCCTCCCCCGTTTTATTGGACTTAAAATAACCAGGAGATCGGAAAATTCATTAGGCATTGTCTTTATTAAGAAAAAGATTAAAAAAGTGAAAACCATAAAATTGAGACTGCTAATGCAATCTTGACTCTAAAACTCACCTCATTCTTTTAAAAATTTTGTCTTGGGGATAGTAACCCCCTCCTTGGTTGATTTATCTACAGCGAGAGTGTGACTCGAACACTAGGCTAGAGCCACACCTGAAATCTTGGTTAACTACTGGTCTTGGTGAGTCATTCTCCAGTAAGGATCTCTCTGGTAACTGGTAAAGCGGACCGCGACGTCCTTTGCAGAGGGGGTTGATCGGGTAACTGGTAAACGGTCCACAACTCCTACTGGCTGGGAAAGATCTCATTTGGGATTGGGACAGTTGGCTAGGAGAGTTGGGTTCCCAACAGCTCGCTTAACCGCTCTGATAGATTGACTGATCACCTTAATAAAATTTGACAAGATAAAAGACTGAACTTTCACGGTCATCAGCTCAAGAGTTGCGTAGGTGAACTGGGGGTTTGTTTTCACATCTTGTTTGCATTCCAGATCTCATTTGCCCTTTCTCCATATCAAAATGGTGGGAAGGAGATCCCTTAAGCCACGTCTGGTGGCACCACTATGAGCACTCCTTCTTATTCATCTAGGTCAGCTTAGGGGAGTCCAGATTTACTCTCTGAGCCTAAGTTCACGTCCACCATGTTCCCCCTCGATCATCCTTCTGCTTCAATCAGTCCAGTGTTGTCAGAGTTTAGTGCAGCATACAGTTCAGAGCATTTGACGACACCTGAGATGGGTTCTTTTGCCTTTGTAGAGACCCAAGAAATGGCCGGCAGAGAGGAACACCCAGATGAGCAGGGACAGCATCCATTCATATATGATCAAGCTCACACCAACAATTCACTGTTATCCTCCCTGGAGACCATGCAGAGACAGATCAGAGACCAGGGAGTATACATGGGTGACATTATGACAGAGCGGGCGCAGATGCAAGAGGGTAGAGATGACAAACCTGAGGGCGGTGGTGAAGACATACCAGAACCAGGTGGCGGAGGAGGAGAACCTAACCAGGAGAGGCCATCGCCGATGACCATGAGGCAGTTGCACAACCCAGCTGCAACCCTCACTCACCGATGGATCCAGCTTCCTCCCATTATCAGGAACTTCGAGCTTCGCCCGCAGACCATTCAGTTATTGCCCAAGTTTCATGGGCTCGCCACCGAGGAGCCTCATCTCCATCTACAGGAGTTTGAGATGATTTGCAGCACTATCCATGACAGATTTGTGGACGAGGACACGATCAAGATGATTGTCTTCCCGTTTTCCTTAGCTGATAGAGCAGCCTATTGGATGAAACATCTTGGGAGGTACGTCACATCCTGGGCACAGCTCCGGACTGAGTACTTGAATAAGTACTATCCACTCAGCCGGACCAACACAGCACGAGCAATGATCAGCAACTTCACGATGATCCCAAATGAGTAAATCCATGAGGCTTGGGATCGATTTGGAGAGCTCATCGATCGGTGTCCACATTACAATATATCAAAGCCTAACCTGGATCAGAGTTTCTTCTGTGGGCTGATACCGAAGCTGCAGGTGTTTGTTAATGCCTTTTGTGGTGGATCTTATTTCTCCAAGGGAGAAGATGTGGTTTGGGAGATCTATGAAGGAATGGTAGAGAATTCTACAGTCATGGCCAAGCCCGTGTCTACACACAGCTGAAGATCCCACCACATGCAGTTAGATATCAGAAGATTGCACACATCGATGCTGGTACCCATACACTGTCAGCAGCAACAACTCAGGTTGAATCTGTCGCAGCTGACATGGGGATCATCAGTTAGAAGTTGGACCGCATCGAGATCCCTGAGAAGAAGTAGAGTCAGGGGCTGGCCCAAATGGACCATTTGACAAAGACCATGAGTGACCTGAAGACACAGATCTTGTGTATTCAGGAAGTACAGACGTCCACACAGCCCCTTAAACCACGTGCTAACTCTAGTAGTAGTAGATCCACCCAGCCCTCTGCCCCACGTCGCCAGGTTCTCCATATCCAGGCAGAGTCGGTTTAGCAGCTACAGTATTACCAGTCGCAGCCACCATCTCAGGACACTCAGATGGTGGTTTATCAGCCAAATCAGCCATTGGCAGCTCTACCTCCACCATCCTTCGAGTAGGAGCCATTAATGGAAGTTAATGGGATATGGTACGACCGGTACCCACAGCAGGTCAGGATTCAGCGTGATCACCCCAGATTCCGTTGGACCACCGGAGGCACCTCCTCCCAACAGTAGTCTCTCGCTCAAGGCGGTCAGAGCAGCCAGCACCAGTAGCAGCCCCATCATTCCCAACAGCAGTACCAACAAGGTCCCCGTCCCTTCTATCAGGGACAGTAGTGGAGGCAGCATCAGCAGCCTCACCAGACATACTCCCAGCCTCCCCCTCACTATTCTCAACAGCAGCAGCCTCAATTCCGGTAGGGGAACACTTCCGATTCTCAGGCACCTGCCTTTGAGAACCCAGCTCTAGATGACCTCGCATGCTTGCTCTCTAAATAACAGGCATCCTTTCGACGGGAAATGGATGAGTTCCAGCAGGAGATGAGGGATATCATCAAGGGCAAGGTCGCCATACCATCTCAGATTGAGCCTAATCCAAACAATCTGAAGAAGAAATTTGAGCAGGTACAGTTTACAGAGGATACCTCTCCTAGTGACTATTTGAGTGACAAGTCTTCTTTTATGTATGATGCTGATTTCGTGACTTTTAGGAGCAGTAGGATGCCAGCCGACGGCACCTCATCTGAGCGACAACCACATGAGGAACTTGGAGCGCCAAATGAGGAGAGTAGCGGTGCTGATGACGCTGATGATGTTGATGACGGTGGTGCTGAGGCCACCAAGGATAGAGATCTAGATGACGGTGCTGAGGCTGTCGTGACACCTGATGCAGACGGTGGTGCTGAGACCACCATTTTTCTTGATGCAGATCCAGAGCGTGGTGCTGATGCCACGAAGTCAGATGTCATGGGTGGTATTGAGGCCACCACTTCTACTTTTTTGAGCTCCCACCTATTGTGTTACTATCTTTTGTATCTCAGGACTGTGGTAACAAGAAAAAGAACAAAAATATGAATAAAGGAAAGGTTCCTGTATCTACTTCGAGTCCATATGTGTTGCATGATGATCATTGTATGGATTCCATTCCTTCACAGGCACAGGGATGTTTTCCTAGTCCTCCATCTGAGGAGGCCGCTACCATCCCTTTCCCACAAGCACTCTGCTTGGCGAAGGGGAATAAAAGATAAAATTCCAAAAAGACCCACCTGTTAGAGATCAGCAACCATATGATTGACATATTTCATATCCAGCTAACTCTACACAAGGCGCTTGAGCACATCCCTCTCTTCCAAAAGAACCTAAGAGAGATGACTACAGTCCATAGGAAGAGGAGGAACCGCAGAGCTGAGATCCATGTGCTCACCTATTCTACTTGCTTTGCCATTCAGAATAGATTGCCAGCCAAGAGACCTGATGTAGGAGCAACCTATGTCAGATGCGAGATTCAGGAGCAGCAGTTTGACCGTGCTCTATTCGACAGCGGCTATTCTATCAACCTCCTTCTGGTAGCCTTACTCTACTAGTTCGAGTTTGGCCCTCTTCTTCGGAGCAGGACAGTCCCTCAGTTTGCTGATAGGTTGATTAAGAGGCCAAAGGGGTTGTTGAGAGACGTGGTCGTTACCATTCAGGGTCTGAAATTCCCCGTGGACTTTGTTGTTCTGGACATGGAGATCTCTGAGTTGGTAACAGATGCCCCCATCATACTTGGAAGCCCATTCTTGGCCACTGCCAATGCGGTGAGTGACCATGATTGTGGGAAGGTATACTTTCGCATAGAGGGTGAAAGTGTACAAATAGAAACGATCGATGAGACTAGAGCGAGAGAATCAGCATGCTCAGAGCAGTCCAGTGATAACGAGCAGATGATAGAGGCTGAGCGAGACGTCCAGCAGGAGTGTGATTTTGTGATGGCAGATGATGAATCCATTTGGATAGATCCAGTAGCACAAGCCCTCGCCTTGCCTACAAATTCAACATACTTACAGCTTATGGCAGTTGAGAGCTTGGAGAGCGCATTCCTGGCAGAGGACACATTGGAGGCTGACAGTTGTGGGATGAGTGGTGAGGCAGAGTTCTATTCATGTTCTTCAGATTCAGATCCCTCGACTTCAGACATTGATTGGGATGATTTTGATGATTACTTGCCATGTTTGATTCCTTCTGAGCCAACAGCTAGGATAAAGAGTGAGCCAGTACAGTTTACAGATGATTCAGAAGGGTTCCCTTCGTCAGATTGTCATGTACAGTGAGAGTTCTCTCATGCAGACCTGGTAGCCTTCACGCAGACATATCAGAAGCCAGATCTGCCACCACCCAGTTGTCCAGAATTGAAGCCCTTACCGCAGTCGTTGAAGTACAGATTCCTTGTGGGTGAGCCAGATATGCACCCAGTCATTATCTCAGCAGATTTGACTGGAGAACAAGAATCTCGTCTGATGGAGGTTCTTGAAAGAAACTGCAAGGCAATTGGATGGAGTATAGCTGATCTCCAGGGGATTAGTCCGACTATGTGCTCCCACCATATCTACCTCGAAGAGGATGCTAAGCCCTCGCGTGATTCCAGCGACGGCTGAACGTGAATCTTCGAGATGTTGTCATGAAGGAAAAATCGAATTGGTAGAGCGTCGATTTTATCGACCCCATCTCCGACTCCAAGTGGGTTAGTCCGTTACATGTGGTGCCCAAGAAGACGGGTATCACTACAGTTGTGAGTGAGTCTGGAGAGGAGATAGCTACTCGGGTACCCACTTCTTGTAGGGTCTGTGTGGACTACAGACGATTGAATGAGGCCACCAAGAAGGATCATTTCCCACTGCCATTCATTGATCAGATTATCGAGAGGCTAGCTGGGAAGAGTCACTATTGTTTTCTTGACGGGTACTCCAGTTACAATCAAGTAGCCATTGCGCCCAAAGACCATGACAAGATGACATTCACCTATCCATTTGGGACTTATGCTTTCAGATGGATGCCCTTTGTTCTATGTAACGCCCCGGCGACATTCCAAAGGTGCATGTTGTTTATTTTCTCGGACATGATGGGTGATTGTTTAGAGGTCTTCATGGATGACTTCTCGGTCTACGGAGATGGGTTCGATGCTTGTCTTAACTGCCTAGACTGTGTGTTTCAATGCTGCATAGAGGTCAATCTTGTCTTGTCATGGGAGAAGATTCACTTCATGGTAACTCAAGGGACAGTCCTTTGCCATATCATCTCCAACAGGGGCATGGAGGTTGATCCCGCTAAGGTGGATATCATTAGAAAACTCAATCCATCGTCCAATCTGCGATAGTTGCGGTCTTTTCTGGGGCATGTCAGTTTCTACCGACAGTTCATTCAGGACTTCAGTCATTTTGCTCGACCGCTCACTGATTTACTTACAAAAGACACTGAGTTCCTTGTAGATGATAAGTGTCTTGTGTCTTTTGAGACTCTCAAGAGTATGGTTGTCACGGCTCCTATCTTTCACCCACCCGATTGGTCTCTTCCATTCGAGATCATGATGGATGCTTCTGATTTTGCCGTAGGGGATGTGCTTGGACAGAGGAGGGATGGATTGTCGTATGACATTCACTATGCTAGCCAGACTTTGGATGTCGCTCAGCGAAATTACACCGTGATTGCGTGATTGAGAAGGAGATGCTAGATGTAGTTTTTGCTTTCGATAAGTAACGATCATATATTCTCAGATCTAGAGTGATTATCTTTACATATTACACCGTCATCCGGTATCTCATGGCCAAGAAGGATGCCAAAGCCAGCCTTACCAGATGGATCCTTCTGCTCCAGGAGTTTGATATTGAGATTAAGGATTAGCCTGGAGTTAAGAATGTGTGGCGGATCACCTCTCCCGCTAGAGAACCTTGAGGAATCTAAGCCCATCGCACCTATTACAGAGACATTTCCAGATGAGGCGATCTTGGCTATCACCTCGCTCCCATGTTACGCCGACATTGTGAACTATCTTGTAGCCAAGACGGTTCCACAAGGTTGGCCCTGGCAGAAACTTGAGACCTTCCTCGTGAAGACCAAGTTTTACCATTGGGAGGATCCCACCCTTTATCATGAAGGAGGGGATAGCAACTGGAGGAGGTGCATTCCTCAAGAAGAGCAGCATAGCATCCTTACCTAATGCCACAAGGTTGAGGCAGGAGGACATCATTCTGGGAGACGGACAGCACAGAAGGTGCTCCAATCTGGCCTTTGGTGGTGTACTCTCTTCAAGGATTCTAATGAATTCGTGAAGAGATGTACTAACTGTCAAAAGATGGGTACTTGCGGACAGAGAGACATGATGCCGATGCAGCCCATTCACTTTCGTGAGGTTTTTGATGTATGGGGGATTGATTTCATGGGCCCATTTCCTAAGAGTCAAGTGTTTGAGTACATTCTGCTTGTTGTGGATTATGTGAATCGTTGGGTTTAGGTCATCCTCACCCGAGCCGCAGATGCTAAGACCGTTGTCTCTTTTTGAGGAAAAATATCATTTCACGGTTCGGGGTACCTAGAGTTCTGATTTCAGATGGGGGGTCTCACTTTATTAACGCAAGGTAAGGGCCCTTACAGATGAGTTCAGCATTGACCATCGTGTTGCCACGCCATATCACCCTCAGACTAATGGTCTTGCTGAAGTATCGAACAGGGAGATCAAGACTATCTTACAGAAGGTTGTCCACCCAGACCGAAAGGATTGGTCACAGCTTTTGGACTCAGTCTTGTGGGCCTATCGGACTTCTTTAAAGACACCATTAGGGACATCTCCCTTTCGTCTCGTCTATGGCAAGCTGTGACATTTGCCAGTGGAGATCAAGCACAAGTCACTATGGATAGTTACTGAGTTATTATTGGATCCCGAGAGTATAGGAGAACAGAGGAAAGCAGAGTTGGCAGCCCTGGAGAAACTGAGAGACACAGCCTTTTCTAGCAGCCTACAGTATAAGGAAAAAGCGAAGACATGGCACGATTCTCATATAAGCCATAAACAGTTTGAGCCCAATCAGCACGTATGGTTGTTTGCTTCTAGGTGAAATTATTTCCAGGGAAATTACAGAGTAAATGGAAAGGTATGTATGTGGTTAGGAAGGTACATGACAATGGTAATATTGATATATCTGAGTTGTCATCTTCCTCTACTTTTCGAGTTAACGGTCAGCGCTTGAAGCTATATCTAGATCATGATCTACCAACCGTTGACGTTGTCCCCATTCATTTGGTATGAGATGTGCTCTTTGACTCACATCATTTGCATCTCATACATGGTATCACTTCTATCTTCCACTGTATAGATCCATTTATCCATATCATTCATTCTTTCTTCAGTATGTCTGCCACCCCATTATCATCTTATGATTTTGCTATACTTAGGACGTACTTTGTCCTAAGTGTAGGGGGTGCACACACTGAGATGTGATCTGTGTATTCTCCTTTCTTCTTTTCTTCTTTTCCTTCTCTATTTTCTTTATCTATCAAAAAGGTGTCACCCCTTTGTGTCAGTCTTTTATACTTAGGACGTACTTTATCCTAAGTATAGGGGGCGTGCACCCCGAGTTGATTATATTCTTTGATCCTTTCCACTGTCTCCTCTTCTTGTATATACTTAGGGATATCTTAGCCTAAGTATAGGGGGAGACAGTCTGAGTACGATCTGTTCATTCCCACCCTTGACCCTCCCGGCTTTATGTACAGTCTGTTATACTTAGGATTATTTGATCCTAAGTATAGGGGGGACGGTCGACTTCTCATTCGTTTATTCATTCATCTCTTATTCATTTATTCTTTAGACTTTTCTATACTCAGTACGAATTATGTCATCTCTTTTGTCTCCGATCTATGAGGACATAACTCAAGCTAAGTATAGGGGGTCGTATATACTGTGTATATGCTTTAGCCATAACTCGTACTTTCGTATTTTTACTAATAATTATGGCTAATTATTAAGTATAATGTTCATTAAAAACCTTAATAAAAAGATACTACCATTCCTCAAATTCTTTTTGTACTTACTGATTAATAAATCAGGGGAAAATATTTTTGCAAAATGTTTGAAAAATAGTTTGAAAACCTTTGTGAAAAATCTTTTGAAAACTATTTTGAAAATGTCTTGTTACATGTTTTCAACCTTTGTAAAAACATTTTGATTGTAAAATTATTTTCTAGGTGTGAAATAAAAAGGTTTGAAAAATGATTTGCAAATGGTTTGAAAAATGGTTGCAAAAATATTTGAAAAATCTATATATATTGTTTGAAAAACCTTTACAAAATGATTTTCAAATTCTTTGTAATAAAAGTATTTTGGACTATAGTTTTCAAAAGTGTTTGAAAATCTTGTGTCAAATAAGTTTGAGGAATACTTACATCGCACCAAAAAGTCTCTATGTATATACATATAAAATCGACCACTTACCTTTCTAAATTCTTAAAATCCACTTCTTGTAAATACAAGATGCATCCTCGTGTAAATATTTGTACCTAGTTTTTAGCCAAAACCTTTTTGTTTTAAAAATTCCCAAAAACATTTGCAAAAGTAAAATACCAAAAAAATTGGAAAAAAAACCTTTTTTGAAAAATCTAAAAAAATTCATATGCATTATCTTTTCAAAATCCATAAAAAGTTCAAAATCCTTGAAAATTGCATCACAAAATATTTTTAGCATAACATTTGCAAAGCATTCACATTTTTCGGATTGAGTTTGATAGTTGAATGAGTCTAAGTAAAATCCGAAGATTGGAGCTTGGTTGGACCTTAAATTTACCTAATTAAAAGGAACCTTATAGGAGCTGGAACTGAGGAACTTCAGGTCTAGTGGACTTAATTCTTTGAGGATCACGAGTCATGGTTCAATGGATTCTTGAATGTCTAAGTAGAGAATTTCGGAGCACACGCACGACTATTGTTGATAATGACCTAACTTGGACATCTGCACCTTTCACTTGGCTCGACTCAGTTGGAGTGGTGAGGGGGTTGGATTTGCCGGTATGAGACGCACACAGGTGGAAACGCTTGTCCTCCTCTAGGGAGGGAAGTGCATCCCAACCCGTCCGGTGATGATGAGTTTGGAGGACATGAGATTGTGGATTGCAATAAAGCTTCAAAAGAGGGATAGTCAACTGGATCAAGAGGAAAAACTCCCTATGTAAATGTTGTTGTATATAGTATTCAAAAAAAATGCAAAAATCAAAAACTCCAAAAAAGTGGACAGGCCTATACAAAAATAAAAAAGCCTGCCGGAGTGTACATAAGTTGTATAGAAAATAAGCAAGCTTGAGCTTCAAAGTTCCCACAAAAATTTGCACACTTGTAGGCACTTGTTCACTTTCACATTTTGAGCATTGATTTTTAGATCTATCTTGTTTGATCCATGTGTTCGATCTCTACACATACTTGCACTATACACTTTTGTCGTAGCGTTATAATAAATTTTAACTCCACATTTGCTTCTCATTGTTTGATTGTTATTGTGGGTTAATTGTTGATTAATTCGGGTAACGTGAGCGGTCGCCATAGCGACCTCGTCTCCGCCTTGTCTGGGACGTATTTTGACCCCTCGCAAAATCCGAGTAATCAGTGATCCCAAGATCCTTCATGGATTTTTAGCTTGCATGGAGGCATGTTGTTGGAGCTATGGTAGCCTCGTCGGAGCTCTGTTCGTGTTTCCACTACACAAAGGAGAAGGCGGAGCTTCAAGCTACAGGTGTTGTTGGATGGCACTCCTATGGTGTCCATCTAACGACTCAGGATTGTCCATGTAATCTGCCCCAAAGCATGGAGGTTTGGTGGGACCGAGCCTCGCCCGAAGTCACCTAGGGTCGTCACATGGCCCGAGGCATCTACATCAGCCCCAAATCTTCACCTGAACCTCCATCCATGTGCCTAGCACGTGTGGCCCAGGAATTTTGCAGATATGCCATGCCACTTCTCTAGAATTGCAAGCAGGCTAAGGCGTGTGTGCTTCACGTGACATGCCTGGGCAAATTGCTACGATACCCCATCGATTTCTTTGAGTTACATTTAAGTCCCTTTAGGGACCTGTTTCTGATCATTTCTTTAGTTATTTTTAAGGTTTTATTGCAAATATGCTCCTTGACTCTTTATTTCATAACTTGATAAATGCATTATGTTCCTCTTGATTCCAATTTCATTTTGAAGCACATTTTAATCTCTCTATCTAATGGCATGATTTATTTATTGTTTTGACACATACATCAATATGATCAATGTTGAGGATAATTTTTCACTATAATGATCGTTTAAATACCTTAAAAATATCTGAGGACTTAGCTATGATGCATCAATTGATACTGAAATTGACTTAACCATTATTGCTTAATTATCTGATAGAGTTAGGGGTATCTTTATACATTATTTCATGCTTGTGTCACACATAATTATATTGCATGTTATTCATATCATAATGTCTAGAAAATCCAAATAAAAATGCATGTCATTCATTCATCATATTTTACATCTTTTTGTTCATTTTGTATGCATGGTTGATCTAGGTTGAGGAGTAATCATTCAGTCTATATATTAATTTTTGATTAATCATTAAGGTGGCGCGTGTTCCTAAGTTCGACCCTAGACTTCCCATGTTTAGATGAAATCTTTCTAAACTAAGCCCCTCCTCGCAGAGATCATTCAAGCTTGATTTTTGATAGATCACTAAGTGATCATACTACAATCTGATAGATCGCTAAGTGGTTGTATTACAATGAACGTGAATTAACTCAGACACTTAGAGCTTCATCAAATGGCACTGTTGACAGGGACATGACTCATCTTTTTGATTAGCTAGATCATGATATTTAATTAAGTTGATGATTTCAATGCTTCTGTCACTTATTTTTTGGCAATGTCTTTACATTGTTTTGTGTTGTTGTTAAAGTTGATTAATGTTCTTGATGGAGATCTAATACTTAACCTTTTTGGTAGGACCCACGGAGACGGAGGATGCTTGGGAGATGCGGTGGTAAGAGTTGGGAGCTCCCAATACATGGAACCTTAGAAGCGACCCTAAAGAGACCAAGAGATTTATGTTCTTGATGGAGATCTAATACTTAGCCTTTGTGATAGGGCCCATGGAGACTGAGGATGCTTGGTAGACATGGAGTCAAGAATTGGGAGCTCCCTCTACATGGAACCTTAGAAGCGACCCTGAAGAGACCGAGAGATTTTTAGCATCTATTTCATTTATTTGTATATAATATATAATAGTTGCCTTTATAGAGGTTCTCATTTGAGGACTCATTTGTAAAGGGACATGGTCTTTCATGTGGTGTGTGGAGCCTATTTCACCCCTAAGTCGGGTGGGGCATCACTTGAGTGTTCGAAGCTAGGCTTAAGCGCGTGACTCATTGAGCTTATTTATTTTCATATAATTTATGTTTGATCATAGGTAGGGCATACTAATAAGCATCTATGACATTCACTATGTCTAAATAGATTCAATTAGATGCACGTAAATATCACTTTATCTAGCCAAAATTCAACTTCATTCTTGCCCACTAATAGTAGCATGTTTAGGGGCGGCTTTTATCAACTTGCATGCAATTAATGTTAGATTTAAAATTCAATATTGCATTTGCATGAAAAATGTTGGAGGCACTATAAGTTTTTCTATTAAGCATGCATCATGGTTTTATCGTATGCGTCGGCATTTTCTCGATTTATCTACTGTATTCATCATTTAGGATTTAAATGGAATTGGGACTGCCCATTAGATGATGGATACTTGATGCTCATATTAACATTTAGTGACAACTTAGGCTAAAATCAAGATTGATAATGCAAGATGACCTAAATAAAACTGAGTAAAAACTATACTTGTATTATAGGAGAGTAATACCAACATTGTATACATGATGTGTTTTCATGTTGATAGGTGAGTATGTATCCCTGGGATGGTGCCAAAAACCTATAATTAAGACATGTGTAACAGACTGAAATTTTGGATGATCACCAATAAAACTGACAATATATAATGTCCATCATTTGTTGGTCTTCATGTGTGACTTGGTGAACTAATGGTGTTTTTGCTTGATTTGTTGAACCTTGATCGCCTATTCTGCCCAACCCACCTGTAACCCTAGATACTCCATATTCCATCTCAATAGATTCATTTATCTCTATAGATTCAAAAACCTTGTTCATTTCTCCCCAACCCTAACTAGACTCCAGGTTCCCCATATTAGCTCCTTATTCAATACATAGGCTCCTCTTCAGCCTAAGTATAGGGGGACCAATTTCCATCTCTGATTGTTCACCATGGGTCCTTCCATCTTCATTGCATATCTTTATACTTAGGCTCTTCTGAGCCTAAGTGTAGAGAGGAGTCTTGCCCCTATCATCTTCTATTTTTCACTCATCTGATCACCCTTCCGGTTTTCTGCCGATACATAGGTTATTTTTAACCTATGTATAGGGAGAGTCCCGAGTTAATTCATGTATTCCCTTCTATATTGTAGCATGAGCTATGACTTCATATCACTCGATGCTATGAGGACATAACATAATCTTAGTATAGGGGATGTATCGCATATATTTCATATATACTTTATCCATAGCTCATATTTTGAAAATTTTTAAAATTTTGGGCTGGGGTATAATATTTTTTTGAACTAATTTATGTAAAAATGGTTGTACATACTTTGAAAATTTTTCTAACTATTGAAAAATGTTTGACATTGATTTGAAAAATGGGATTTGACTTGTCTTAAACCATTTGAAAAATGCTTTGAAAATCAGTATATTATGTGACATGGTTTGGAAAATATTTTCAAATTTCTTTTCAAAAAGGATGGTGAAAATTTCTTTTTGAAGGATTATATAGTTAGTTAAAGTTGATAATCAAATGTGGTGTCACAGGTGGATTCCTGGGGACGTTGAATTATCTCACACTGAAACTCAACCAACTAGATGAGATACATGTTCTCTTTCCAGAACCAAACAAAGTGTCAAGATCTTTGAAATGACTTGACCTATTTTTTTCTAGTCGAGCCAAGATTTTTTTGCTTCCCTCTCTGCAAGCATCGAGCCAAGCTTTATCCCTTAACTAGACTATAGAGTTATACGTCATTGAGAAGTTAGAAGGAAAGAGAAGTATGATATCACCACTATGAAGAACTAGCTTGATTCTCTCAAACGCTTTGATGCATATTTCTTTTATAATAAGAAAATAGCAGTCGATGCGCTTTTTTTTTCTTTGTGAGGACTCTCCAGCATTCCATCTATCCTATGGGAAAAGACTTCACTGACACGGGGACAAGGCCACTAAACCTTATTGATAGTTGCACGAACTACAAAGCAAGAGTTCCAGGTCTTGAATAGGGAAAGCAAACATATATAGAGATACCACACTGACGAGAGGCCTTTCTCCTTCCACAGAGCGCATATTTTCTTTACTTTTATAGAAGCAGGAGATAGAGCTCGATCAACAAAGTAGGCTACAATAGGACAGTGGGGATAGAGAATGAGGATGAATGAGAGGGGAGGATCCCTATTACCCTATTATCTACTACGCTTTGCTCTATCTCCACGCCCAGCTATATTTGAACGAGAAAATGGAATGAAATCTAGTAGATGCCAAGAAGATTAGGGGTGAGACGAGGCCGGATGGATTGAATGAAAGAGAACCACTCCAAAGTGATTGGTTTTAGCATATTCATTCGTTTAATAAAGAGAATTTCTCATTCTATATACATTGACACTGAGTAGACCCGAGATACTCACTACAACTACCTAGAGGAAAGAAAGAGACCAGAAATCTGACTGTAGACTCCAGGCGGCCTGAAGAAGGACTAAGTAGAAGGAGAAGTGATATTAGGTGCCAACCCCCAGAATCATTTAGAGAATTTACCTATTCATAAATATTCCCTCAGAAGATACTCGATCGATCTTGCAATATTTAGAAGAACTGCAGCCATTAGGTCTACCCCATAGTGACGTTGGGATGGTACAAGTGCCTAAGATAGTCGTAATGAGATATAAAGGAAGATTGTCAGTTGTTTTAGGAAAGCAAACCACAGTCTGCTTTAGAGCCATGTGAGCTGGGAAAATCCGTCATACATATACGTGGGGGGTAGAACTGGTACCTGATAGAATTTGATTATTGTGCTATCGATCGGACTAATCGTGCGAAGAGACAGAGTGAGAAGAATTCACTGACTGACCCTAGTCTACTGTTATGTTGTTGTCCCAGCAGCAGTCAGCCTTTATATATATATATAGAGAGAGAGAGAGAGCCGAGGGAAATGACCTCTTCATTTGGTATTGGTTCTTTGAAAGCCCAAGCCGCTGGGACTAGCATTTTCGCTTGAGATTGATGTAATAGGGCTAAGCAAGAAACTTTCTTTTTTCCACATCTTCTCACTCCTCTCATACATAGGCTAAATAAAGCATATCCTCACCCACTAGGACGTTCAGAGCCAGGACTCTCGGCCTTGGCTAGGACCTCCTCATGTGCCTGAGAAAGCTCACTAAGGCCTCTATAAACTGAACCCCCTTTCTATAGCCTATGTGATAGACCAGCTCCTTTTCTCAGACAGTGAGCCAACAAGCCAATTCTTGGATCTTTCTGAGGGCCTTGAGAATGATTTGTGTTTGTAAATACTTATTACCTTATTTAAAAATCCATTAAAATCAGAAAAATTCTTTAGGACTAATTCTTGACTATTAAACTTAAAAATGATTAGCTACTTTTTCAGTGAGGTAACTACGGTCTCCCGTAGCAGAGTGGGTAGTTAAAATAGAACGCGTATGACGCTGGCTTGAAGTAAAACAGATAACCGTCTGATGGTCTGTACTTACGTCCATATTGGTTGAAAGTATATGCAACTAGTCATATGAGTTCAGGCCAATCATTAATTCTCTAAAAAAGAACTTTAAAAAAACTTTTGTTAAAAATTCACAAAAAATTTTAAATATGAACTATTGAGTTGGTTCATTCTTGACACTCTCACTATCACTCAAGACTTGAGGATTTGAGAACACTTTGGTTTATGAGTTCTTAAGAGTCTGAGTTAACCAGCATTAGTCATTAGGGTTTGAGACTTAATAATCCATGCTTCCCTATTTTGAAAGATCTAGGTGTTGTATTGCATACTTCATCTCTACTTAAAAGAATATGACCCACATATCACCTACACAACTGCATGAATGATCAGATGAGTTGAGGTTTCACTTGAGGGACTGGGATTGGAGGTTTGAGTCAATACCTAATTTTATGATACTCGAGGATGGGATAAAGTCTATGAATGTTTCATGAAACTGGAATGTCGGCAAACCCTATCTAGTATGAGAACAAGTTCTTATGATATCTCTTAATATGGACCTATGTGCCAGGATGTGATGGAACTTAATAGCTTGTTGATCAGTGTGTGCCAACTTGGTAAAAGAAATGGATCTAGACAAAAGAAAAAGAAAAGAAATGTTGAAAGAAAATCTATCTCAAGTCAAATATAAATACAAAGAACTTCCATAAAAGGCAAGTACTCCCGACCATTCTAAAGTGCCCACTTGGACCAAAAGCTATTAGAACCAGGAGTCGGGTTAGCACCCAAAAAGGGCTATACATCGTAAATGCTATAAGTTTGGGTGTATAAGTTATAACAGATACTCAAAAGAGACACATCCCTGTGTATTCTGAGGGAAATAGGTGCAGACAACTCCAAACTCTCTTGACAGACACACTGGTCAACAACCAAAAATTTACGTGTTGAGTAATAAGGCACTCGAGAGGATCATTTTCCAATGAGAGAGAGAAGAAAATACACAAACTTATGCCCTCCATCAACTAGCTTTCTATTTACACTTTCAAAGTCTGACAAACTAAAGAGATAGTAGATTGGATGTAAAAACTGATTTATTCCCTAATGTTGATGATGGGTCTTGAAGGAGTGTCTTTTGGACTAGGATGTTGGGTGACATTTTGACTCGACACTCATGAATGTAATGCACACTAAATATCCTATCCTTATGTTATATGTATACATAGAGAGTCTAACAATTAGAGGAGTTGGGTTCCTTTTGACTAGAGCTTGGTTCAACTTAAGATATTTAGGATCACAAAAAACAAGGGTACTTGATGAATCAAATCTTGAAACTTCACAAGCATAGTCAGGGATTAATCTGACTCAATCATTCTTTAATTGCTCATGGACGAGCATAGTTTAAGTATAGGGGATGATAAATATGTGATTTATCATGTTATTTATCATTTATTATTCTTTTTGCTTAAACTATTCAATTAAAGATAGCATTAATTGACTAATGTTAACAATTGACTTGTTGTATAATAACTAACCTTGATAGTTGTATATATTTAACCCTAATATAATGATTTATTTTCTGTGTTTTTTTATCTATTAAAAATCCCAAAAATTTTATATTTAATATATATATTTGTTTTACCATTAAATAAAAATTAAAATCCAAAAAAATCTCAAAAGAAAATCAAAACAATTATTTTTAATCTTTAAAAATACTTACAAAAATATTTCTATGTACATATGATCTATTTCAAATTTTTGGTCAACATGAAACCTATGATCTCATTGAGATCTACTACTTCACGTTTTGCAGTTTTTCTAATTCGGCTTGTATATATTTCTTTTTTAATTTTCTTTATTTTTCTTATTTTTTATATTTTTCATCGAGCTATGTGGCGCTTTCTGGAGCAGCCATGCGGTGCAGCCCATTATCCCACGTACCTTGCTCCACCACCATCCATCTCCTTCTAATGGATCACTAATGAATCCGCGATTCATCATCTTAATATCTTGATCTTAGCAAAATCCCCGAGTAAAATCCCATATAAATGTCAATAAAATCAATAAACTAACAAAATACCTCTTGTAAATAAAACACACTAATTATTGTATATTAGATTGTACAAAATAAATTACACATAAAAAAAAGCCGCAAAATCACAGGAGTTTTATAAATGTAAATAGCCCAAAACTTCATGTATTTTTTATAATTTCATTTCAATTCCTTTTTGCCTAATTCTTTCTCCAACTTGTTTATAAAAATGTATATAAAAATACAAAAATACAAAACAAATTTCACCTCAAATAAATGCTCCTAGATCCCAAAGAGAAAAAGCCGTAAAGACCAACTTCCAAGCTAAATTCCCGCTCCGTATGAACTCCAAATTTACCAAACTCACTTTTAAAGTTCAAGTTAGAAAATTATCTATCCAACGGAAGTGGTTTCATTAAAATCGGAGCTCATTTGCAAAAGTTGGGTTTTGGGACCTAGATGTACATTATATACCATGTATATATTCATTCTTTCTTTAATTTTTATTGTATCTTTCTTAATTACTAAAAAATACAAAAAAATCATACTTGTGTTGTATTTTAATTATACTATTTTATTGTATTTTTCCGTTGTAAATATCTCTTATTAAAAAGATAAAAAAATTACATATTATAAAAGTAAAAAAAATGTGTACATGTTGTTTGTCTTCCCTTGTAAATTGTCCACTATCTATTTTATTCTTTTTTATTCTATTGTAATTAAAGTAGACAACTTTATTTTATTTATTTATTTTATTTTACATTCTCTACAATAACCACCAATTCAACTCCATTACTCCACCATATTTTCTAACTTCTAATTCAACTCCACCATTTTATTAACCTCCATCCCACTCCATCTTAATTCTAACTTCCATTTTTCTTCTTCTTTATATACATGCCATTCTCCTCATTTTTGCCTTTGATCCATCTTTATGTGAGGAGAGCCAAGTTCCCAGAGTTGAATCGGTGACAGCGACGCAACCGCGGTCGAGCGACGACGGCCCTCTCTCCGGTGTGATCCGTTGGCTTTTTGGTCAACATCGCAGCCGCAACCGCGCGCTGCTCGAGCTCATCGCACGCCGGCGATTTGAGCGAAGACCGTGCTCACGTGAGCACACCATAGGCGACCTTCCATCTTAGGTAATTTTATTTTCATTTTCTCGTCATCATTTGTTTATTGGCAATTTTTTTTAGCACATCACATTACCACCCATACACCCTTCATTTGTTCCATATCATCCACTTCATCACCATCATCATTATATAATTTTGTTCTCCATATATATGTGTTCATATTTCCTGTTTAAAGAAAATTAAAATTAAAGTTAAAAAATTAAAACAAAAAAATCCCTTTTTTATTATAGTAAAAAATCAAAAAGAAAAAAATTAAAAAAAAACAAAAAAAAACCATCCGCAGGTGGGGGAGCACCCACCGCCACTGCCGCCGCCCCCTTCCTCCTTCAACAGAAGAGGCGACGCCGCCTCCTCCCAGCCGGCCACCGCCGCCGCCACCATTTTTTTGGGTTCACCTCCGCCTCGAGGAAGAAGGAGATAGGTTTGTTCTGTATATTTTTTTATTCCGTGAAATTTGCATAATTGTATGGCAACGTTCTTGTAATTACAAATAGATCCGTGTAATTATTTTGTTCTGATTAAGCTATTTTCTGTTTTGCAAAGACACCCTTGTGTTCGCACTTTAATTTGAACCTTATTTTGGCATCTTTTTATTCAATGAAGAATGGCATTATGTGAAGCAACTTATCCTCTATCATGTGATTGTTTATTTGTATTTTTGTGAGATATGGGTAATTAATTATAATTATTTAACTGAAATTTTGCATAGTTTACCCATTCTGTGCCATTAAATTAATATCTCACAAACGGTTGCTCTAAAAATTCCACAAATATTATAGTGATGCCTTGATATGTGATGTAATTACTGTCCAAATTTCATCCAAAATGGAGTTGTCTTGTGCCTTAAATAAATTGTAGAGTGATTTTAGTTTTTGATTTTTATTTAAATCCACATAAATCATTTTTGCAAAATTTCAACTCTCCTGGATTGCTTATATAAATATCTTTTTGAGATAATTTTCTCTCGAATTAATTTGATAACGTGGATTTAATAGGAATTAATTACTCATTTCCACTCTGTTTTCACTAAAAAATTCATAAAAAAATCATATCTTGTCAGAAAATTCCAAAAATATTACTGTAGCTTCCTTGCATGATGTTTTAGTTCCAATAAATTTTTCATAATATTTACTTACTGTTTGTGTGAGAAATTGTGAAAAAAACCCATAAAAGTATGCATTTTTATTTATTGCATTTTAAACCTAAAAAATACAAAAAAATGTGTCTTGTGTTCTACACTAGATTAGGACTTTAGGAAAAATATAATTTGGCTAAATTGGATTAATTTCTCATTAAAATTAATTTGGCTAAGTTTTGTGTTTTCCTAGGTGCTTAATTCACTTGCATTGACATCCTATTTGCATTAAAAAATCTAAAAAAATACCGTTTGGATATCTAGATCTTAAATTTGCAAATTAAACCCAAGTTGTTCCTTTGCCTCCCTGAGTTCGACCCCGGACTTGCCCGGGATATAAATTAAAGCCGAGACACTCTTCACGGAGATCTTCTCTCGGTTCTGACCGAATCGCTAAGTACACGTGCTACAACGAACACGAATTAATCATCGTATCTAGCGACTCGTCAGATGGCGCCGTTGCCGGGGAGGCAAACGGCTTAGGGATTAGTTTAAAAATTTGGATTTAGTTTTCCATTTACTCGGGTAGTCTGACCCCCGAGCCACTTTGTAGTTAATCCTTTTTCCTTGCAATTATTTCTCTTTATATTTTTGTATATATCTTGTTGTTTATCTCTCTAATATAAATTTCATTTTCCTTGCGAGGGCCCGGTGGACTTGGAGTGCATCGGAGGTCGACGGACGCGACGCGAGCCGACTGCTGAAGAGCGAGGAAAAGCAATTTATTTTTGAGAGAAATTTTGTAAATTGTTGTAATTATTTAGGTAGCTTGCTCTTTATAGCGGCTCTTGTTTCAGAGCTCGCGTGTGTAAAAAAACTTGGACATTATTTGTGGTGTGTCGAGCATGTTTCACTCTCCGGCGAGGGTGGGGCTTGACTTGAGTGGCGAAATTAAGGATTAGGCACACGGTAGTTTAGATTCAAAATTGTTTGTGCCCATCGTAAATTAGGCCACACTTATCTTAGAAGATTCACATATCTTATAAGATTCATAATGAGACGCACATAGACACGTACTACTTAGATCAAATTCAATCAATTCTTCCTCGCTAATAGTATACTGTTTAGGTGCGGTTTTCTCGATCTGCATGCATTTAGTGTAATATTTACAAATTCAGTTTTGCATAACGCATGAAGAGTGCTGGGATTCACTGTAAGTATACCTTCTTCTGAGCATGCATCATAGTTTCCCGTTTGCATTCTGATTTCCGATTCCCATCTTGTTTTACAACTTAAGGTCAAAAGGAAATTGGGACTGAACGGTAGACGTGCTTGTGTGTTCACATAAAATTCAAGTGATAACCTAACTCTAAAATTGGGACTGAATTGAGCAGGTCGATCTAATTAATTGGAATAAAAAGAACCCTTGTTCTCGGGTGCATAAAGCCCTCATTGTTTGTTTTAATTGCAAGTGAGAGAGATGACCCTAGGATAGAGCCAAGTCTGGATTTCTTACTTACTACTGGTTCTTTCTTTTTAGGCGATTAGCTACTTTTCAGTGAGGATTTACCGGTAGCCGGTAAACGGTCCGGACTTCCTTAGCAGAGTGGGAGGTTTAGAGGACGCCTTAGTCCTCAAGGAATGGGTAGCCGTATTTATACGGTCCGTACTTACTCCTATACTGGCTGAAAGTAGGTCAAACTAGTCGTAAGAATCGGGCAAGTCTGTAGGAAAATACGGGCACCTAACAGCTCGTTAATCTTTCCAAGATTGTATTCTCACCAACTAAAATTGATCAGATAAATCGGCCGAACTCTTACGGCCATCATGTGTTGAGTTGGTGAAATTGGGGGTTTGAATTGCGTTTGTATTGTGTGAGTTCACTCCGCACATTTACGTGCACCGTAGAATTAGTGCCTCATTGATTATCGTGATCTAATCGGTTCTTTTGACATCGAAGATGACTGATTGGGGGGATATTTATTCGGACTTTGCAAATCTCTCGTTGAACCCTTCAAAAAGTACGTCTTCAAAGGTCCAAGCGCAACTTGGATCAACCTGGACTCATGACCCTCTTGAGCCCAGGATCACTCACTCTCGGGATGGTTACCCTCAAACCATTCCATTTCTCTCTTCCCACCTCACCGAGGAAGACCATCGCCTTGGTGAGAATATCGTGATTCATAAATCCTCTTCTAATAAAGAACACATTGCTGATTCAGGCCATATAGATTACACGAGTAAAATGCCTCCAAAGAAGAAAGAAGAGGAAGAAGAGAACCATGAAGACCCGATGAGAAGTATACTAGCCCGATTGGCTGCATCTGAGCAGCAACAAGCATTACTGAGAGCTCAGTTAGGACAGTTAAATGCTGGGGTCCAACTACCAATGGATGCGGCTTATAACCCCGGACAATATCAAATTCATAACTACTTGAGTCTGGCCGAACCCGAGGTTGATTTTGAGCTGAAGCCGCATTTCCTGAACCTGCTGCCACATATTGATGGGAATGCTTCTGAGGAGCCATATGCATTCCTAAGGGACTTTGAGCTCATCTATGCTAACCTCAAACATAACAATGTTAGCCAGGATTATATTAGGCTCAAAGCCCTTCCATTTGCCTTGGGTGGAAAAGCCGATTACTGGGTGAAGAATCTTGGAATCATCGTCACCACATATGCCCAGTTCAAGGACCTGTTTTTGAAGAAGTTCTACCCTTTGAGTAGAACTAACATGATGAGGACGCGCATTACGAGTTTTTCCCAATTACCCCATGAAGCTTTTTGTGATGCTTGGGAAAGATTCAAGGACATCCTGCAGAAGTGTCCCTGTCATGGACTAAATGACAATATCTTGGTCCAATCCTTCTTCACTGGTCTCAACCCTGAGATGCAGGGTTTAGTGAGCGCTGCCTGTGGAGGCAGCTATACATCACGAGGAGCGGATACCGTCTGGAGGGTATTCGAGCAGATAGCTGAAACTAGCCGCTCACAGATGGCCAGCAGGGCCTATACACCATCCCCCAATTCACTCTCATTTGGAGGGGGAAAATCAGCTGTAGTCGATCTTTCTCAGGACGTGATCCCTAGCATGGGACTTCTTGCTGACAAGCTTACTGTAGTTGAGAAGATCGACAGGAGGATTGATGAGTTAGACCGGAGCGTCTCCAAACTTCCAAAACAGATGGAGGAGTTGACTGAGAAGGTATCCAAGATACGGATACCCGCCGTGACTGCACCCGCTGCTCCCATTTACCGAGTTCACCATGTTCAGGAGCAGTTGGTGTCAGGGCAACCCCAGCCATGGGAGCAGGACCAATCCTACACCCACTCTTTCCAGTAGCCACCTCCAGCAGTAGAGACAGTCCAGGAGGAGCCTCCACCAGTTTGGGAGGTGAATGGGATATGGTATACTCAGGACCCTGCCAGGCAGGGAAGTACGGGAGACCGACAGACCTATCAGCGTCCCCCGACCTTTCACAACACCGCATTCACCTCCGCACCACCTCCGTCACAGCAGAGCCCTGGATTCCATCCACCCCAGCAGCAGAGGCAGCAGTACCAGTAGTATGGCCGACAGGGCCATTACCAGACGGGCCAGCAGGGCCCGCAACCCCAGCAGCAGTAGCAGAGGCAGTACGCTGGCCAGCAGGGACAGTCTTCCCGTTCTTCTTCCCAGTCTTATCCACTTCCTTCATCGTCTAGTCCCGTGGATATTCAGCAGCAGATACTCGACGAGCTACGTTCCTACAGGAACGAGGTTCAGGACTTACGGGTGGATGTCAACCGCCTGTCAAGATGGCGAGACGAGCAGACTGCACCCTCTACCTCGATCCCAGCCCAAGTTCAGGCTAACCCCAATAGCCTGAACCGTTCTAGTTCTCAGCAGCACTTTGGTCAGGTATACTATTCAGCATCTCCTAAATCTGAACATGAGATTCTTTCATGTGACGAGGCTAACCACATGTCACTCAGGAGCGGAAGGACCGTGGTCGTACCTGACCGGGCGAGGGACACGAGGAGGGGCATCTCTGGAGCTCTACCTGAGGAGTCTTCAGAGGACGAGGAGGAGAGGCATCATATTTCAGAGCCCCATCAGCACCATTCGAGGATTTCTACTCAGGGAGCCGAGAGGAGGAGGAGAGCACGTATGCAGCATCATCAGCATGGATATTCTTCTGAGTCTACGGAGGACCTTGCATCTCTGGTTGTGGCGGATACCACTGCAGCTTCTATTCCACAATCTGTAGTAGATAGTTTAGATTTTGAGTCCATGTTGCATCACAAAGATTCATGTATGAAGAACTCTGTTTCCGTTAATGCAAAGAATGATCTTTCAGTTCATGATTCAGATTCTTCATCCTCTGTTTCCTTAGCTTCAATCCCTTTCCCCCGTGCTCTTACGGTAGGAAAGCGCATCAAAAAGATTCAGAAAGATGACCCCGATATGGCACAGTTTTGTAAAGAAAACATCACAGTTAAGGTGCCATTTGATGAATATGTGGCTAACCATCCTGCCTTCCAAAAATACCTTAAGGTGAGATGCACACCTAGAAGGGTTAGCAGGAAGAAAGATAACCGAAATATAAAGACACATGTCTTATCGGTAGCCACAACCTATTGTCTCAAGAATCAGACTTTGCCAAAGAAAAAGAGAGACATGGGTGCTCACTATGTGGAGAGTCATATTGACGACATTGCGTTTGCACGCACACTCTTAGATAACAGTTCTTCGATCAACTTACTCCCCTTAGCATTATATCAGAAATTGGAGTTGGGACCACTTCGCAAATCTAGAGCTTTACTCCAATTCGCAGATCGTTCAATGAAGAGACCTAAGGGAGAAGTGAAGAACGTCGTTATCTTGATTGAGGGGCAGAATTATCAGGTGGACTTCACAATCTTGGACATGGAGACCCCCAATCATTGGAGAGAATCTCAGATCATTCTCGGGCGACCCTTCCTTAGGACCGCAGGCGCAGCTTTCGATTATGGTACGGAAATAATGAAGTTCCGTTGTCCAGGCGGAGAAGTGAACCTTGAGATGAAGCAAACCAAGTGTCAGCGACCCGATTCAGAGAGTAGCACAGAGTACTCATCTTCAGAGGCAGACTGCAGTTTGATTAGCACAGTTGGGATTTGGGGACAGATTCCTTCAAGACAGAGCGAGACCCTTTCATCTGGAGAGGATATAGTGCATGATGCAGTTTGCCAGGTGTTGTCTGATCTTGCTAGAGATGCATCAACCTATTCTCATGATGACTTAGAGATCCATCCGGATCTGTCAGTTCCATCCTCTTCGGAACAATCATGGGACATAGATGACGAGTCGGACGTGGCTTTTGCCGATTGTTTGGATACTTTTGACGATCCGACTCCCGATACTTCTGATTTGGTGGCGAGTACTACTCAGCTTAGCCCACCTTCATGCAGCACGGAACCAGATTCAGATTCAGTTCAGCCAGATCTGCTTGATGATACCACATTGCCAGAACTGAAATCACTACCTCCTACACTTAAGTATGCCTTTCTTACGGGACCCAAAGAGAGATATCCTGTCATCATTAGCTCAAACTTGACTTTAGAACAGGAGTCTAGGTTGTTAGAGGTCTTAGAGAGGAACCGCAAAGCAATAGGCTGGACAGTGTCGGATCTCGTGGGCATCAACCCCGCTCTCTGCTCGCACCACATTTTTACTGAGGATAACGTGAGACCTTCCCGTGAGTTTCAGAGGAGACTTAACCCCAATCTACGGGAAGTGGTGAAGAATGAAATTGAGAAATGGTGCAAAGCAGGATTTATATACCCTATTTCTGACTCCAAGTGGGTGGCCCCACTTCATGTTGTCCCGAAGAAGTCGGGAATTCAGATGGTCACCAACGAGGAGGGGGTAGAGATCGCGACACGAGTACCCACGTCGTGGCGCGTCTGTGTCGACTACAGGCGCCTGAATGCTGCGACCAAGAAAGATCACTTTCCCTTGCCTTTTATTGATCAGATCTTGGAGAGACTCGCAGGGAAAGAGTTCTTCTGTTTTCTTGACGGGTACTAAGACTACAACCAGGTGGCCATAGCCCCTGAGGACCAGGAAAAGACCACATTCACATGTCCATTCGGCACTTATGCTTTCAGGCGCATGCCATTCGGGCTCTGTAATGCCCCGGGCACATTTCAGCGGTGCATGATAGCCATATTTGCCGAGATGGTGGGAGATTTCCTGGAAGTGTTCATGGATGACTTCTCGGTCCATGGTGATTCTTTTGATACATGTTTAGCGCACTTGGACCGAGTTCTCACGAGGTGTAGAGAGGTGAATCTGGTACTCTCCTGGGAGAAGAGTCACTTTATGGTGACAGAGGGTATCGTGTTGGGGCATGTCATCTCCAAAAGGGGAATGGAGGTTGACCCTGCCAAGGTGGAGGTGATCAAGAAACTCGATCCACCTACCAACGTGAAGTCAGTGCGGTCATTCTTAGGGCATGTTGGATTCTATAGGAGATTCATTCAAGATTTTTCAAAGATCGCCCGCCCACTGACTGAGCTCTTAGGGAAAGACATAGAGTTCGTTGTATATCACAGGTGTCTGGCGGCCTTTGAGCTCTTGAAGAGGAAGATTTGTGCCTCGCCTATCCTACAAGCTCCTGACTGGTCTCTCCCCTTTGAGATCATGACTGATGCTTCAGATTTCGCTATAGGAGCTGTGCTAGGACAACGGCGAGAGGGGATTCCGTTTGCGATTCACTATGCGAGCAAAGTTTTAGATCCTACACAGAAAAATTATACAGTGACTGAAAAGGAAATGCTTGCGGTAGTATGGGCCCTCGATAAGTTCAGATCATATATTTTGGGCTCTAAGGTGACAATTTATACTGATCACACAGCCATTCGATACTTAATGGAAAAGAAGGACGCGAAGGCGCGTCTTCTTAGGTGGATTTTACTCCTCCAGGAATTTGATTTGGAGATAAAAGATAAACCTGGAGTGAAGAATGTTGTGGCTGATCACCTTTCTCGGATTGAACTTAAGGATTCTCCTGATCATGAGCGGATTAGAGAGACCTTCCCAGATGAGTCAATTTGTGTTATTGACTCCCTCCCGTGGTATGCCAACATGGTGAACTATCTTGTCTCCAAGCAGGTTCCCCATGGCTAGACTAGGAGCAGCATTGATCGACTGAAGTCGGATTCGAGGAGATACCACTGGGACGATCCTTTCCTTTTCTTCGAAGGACCGGATTGTGTTTGGAGAAGGTGTATTCCTCAGGAGGAATACCAGAGTGTCCTCACATATTGTCATTCACTTGAGGCTGGAGGACACCATTCGGGAAAGAGAACCGCTCACAAAGTACTTCAATGTGGATTATATTGGCCGACCTTGTTTAGAGATGCCATTGATTTTGTACGGTCGTGCCCGATTTGTCAAAGGATGGGAGGGACAGTTGGACAGAGAGATGAGATGCCCATGCAACCGATGATTATTTGTGATGTTTTTGATGCATGGGGCATAGATTTTATGGGTCCCTTTCCCAACAGCCAAGGACATGAGTACATTTTGTTGGCGGTTGATTATTTATCTAGGTGGGTGGAGGCTATCCCAACCCGAACCGCAGACAGCAAGACTGTCTGTAAGTTTGTGAGATACCATATTATTGCTAGGTTCGGGGTGCCAAAAGTTTTGATATCTGATGGGGGTAGCCATTTTGTGAACCGAGATATGAGATCTTTAGCTAAGGACTATGGATTTGAGCATAGAGTTACTAGTCCTTACCACCCACAGTCCATCGGCATGGCAGAGGTTTCGAACAGAGAGGTGAAGAGTATTTTGCAGAAATTGGTTCGTCCCGATAGGAAGAACTGGTCTCAGCTCTTGGACCAAGTTCTGTGGGCCTATAGGACAGCCTACAAGACACCATTGGGTACTTCACCATTTAGAATGATCTATGGCAAGCCATGCCATTTGCCCGCAGAATTGATTCATAAATCTGAATGGGCAATTAAGAAGATTAATTGGAGTTGTCACCTAGGGAAGCTTTACCGAGACTTGAACTTGAACGAGCTCGTGGAAATCCGAAACAGGGCATATGACAACAGTTTGATTTATAAGGACAAAGTAAAGAGATGGCATGATCAGCACATTAGGTGCAAAGACTTTGTCCCTGAACAAAAGGTATGGTTGTTCAATGCCAGGTTGAAGATGTTCCATGGGAAGCTAAAATCTAAATGGACGGGTCCCTTTGTGGTTAAGAAAGTGCACGAGAATGGAAGTGTAGAGATAGCTGATCTCACAGATGGTGCACAATCTCATGTGGTGAATGGACAACTGTTGAAGCATTTTGTTGATTCGAAAGAGCAGTTAGTCCAAGTTGAGGTCATCAACTTCATACAGAGTGAGCACAGAGCAGATACATCTTATTACTCTTCATGAAGATGCAGCATCAAGATTCAACATCTTAGAAGATTCCATCACTCTTGTACATATTCTCCCTTCTTTGTATATTTTCGAGATCACATCGGTTCTCACACTTACTCTTGTCCTATACTTAGGCTGACCAAAGACTAAGTATTGGGGGGGACCGATGCCCGCCATGTGTATTTACTCATCATTTCTCCTCTTGACCTCGCCCGCCCCATTTTTGCTCTTCTTTTACACTTAGGCTGTCCAGAGCCTAAGTATAGGGGGGCGGATCGACTTCTATACTTTTTATTATTTTAGCTTTCCTACGCTTAGTACGAGCTATGTCTTTTTGTCACCTAGTGCCATGAGGGCATAGCACAAGCTAAGTATAGGGGGGCGTGTATATATTACATATATACTTTACCCATACCTCGTACTTTCACGTATTTTTGTATATATTATACAATAATTATGGGGTGGGTAGAAAAAAAAACCAAAACAAAAAAAACAAAAAAAAACAAAAAAAACAAAAAAAACAAAAAAACAAAAGTAAAAAAAACTTTTTCCTAAAAAAAACTCTTTTTCTTTTTTTGCTTTAAAAAAACTTTTTCAAAAAAAAATCTTTTCTTATTCACCTATCTTTTTCAAAAAAAAACTCTTAAAAAAAAGCAAAACTTTTTCTAAAAAAAACTTCTTTGCCTTTGTTTGTAAAAAAAACTTCTTGAAAAAAAAACATTCATAAAAAAAACTAACTAAAAAGTTGGTTTAATCCCTGACACAATTCACTTTCACAGAAGACTAGTGATGTTCAAGAACACTTGGTTTATGAGGTCTTGAGATTTTGAGTTAACCAGCCTTAGTCATTAGGGTCCTTGACTTAATTATTCACATTTCCCTAGTTTGAAAGATGTGTGTGCTATATTGCATGCTTAGTCTCTACCTTAAGAATATGATCTGCACCTCACATACACGACTGCAGTTATGATGAGATGAGTTGAAATTTCACTTGAGGAACTGGGATGAGGGATTTGAGTTGGACTTGATTTAATGATGCTCGAGGATGGGATAAAATCAATGAAGGCTTCATGAAACCTGAGTGTCAGCATCTTTAGCCAGTATGAGAACATGGTTCTTGTACTATCTCTTGACGTTTACCTATGTGCCAGGGTGTGATAAAATAAAAAAATGTTGATCAGTGTGCGCCAACTCTTGGTAAAAGCAGTGGAGCTAGCCACAAATACTACAAAGCAATGAAATGTCAAAGAAAAGCTCTCATTCCACAAAGTCAATTATCAAAAGAGCTTCCACCAAAGGCGAGCGCTCTCAACCATTTCAAAGTGTCCACTTGGACCACCGCTATTAGGACCAGGAGTCGGGCTTGCACCAAAAAAGGGCTCTGCATCGTAAATGCTACAAGTCTGGGTGTAGAAGGTACGATAGGTACTCAAAAAAGGCACACCCCGGTGTACTCCCAGGAAAACAAGTGCAGACGGCTCCAACTTCTCTTGACGGACGCACTGATCAACACCAAAAAATTGCGTTGCGTAATAAGGCACTTGAGAGGATCTTTGTTCCAATGAGAGGGAGAGAAGAAATGACACAATCCTATGCCCTCCATCAACTGGCCTTCCATCTACACTTTCAAGTCTGACAACTAAAGAGACGGTGGATTGGATGCAAGAAATGATTTATTCCCTAGTGTGGAGGATCGGGTCCATAGGAGAGTCTCTTGGACTAGAATCTTGGGTGACGTTGTGACTCCACTCTTATAACTGCAGTCCACACTTAAAGTCATATCCCTTATATATACGTATACAAAGAGAGTCTGATGATTAGGGGAATTGGGTACCTTTTGACTAGAGCTTGGTTCAGCTTAGAATTTTAGGATCTCTAAAACCGAGAGTTCTTGAACGGATCAAGTCTTGTATTCACATGCACAGTCAGGGATTAACCCAACTTATTCATTCTTTATTTGCTCGAGGACTAGCAAAGTTTATGTATAGGGGGGTGATGAATCCGCGATTCATCATCTTAATATCTTGATCTTAGCAAAATCCCCGAGTAAAATCCCATATAAATGTCAATAAAATCAATAAACTAACAAAATACCTCTTGTAAATAAAACACACTAATTATTGTATATTAGATTGTACAAAATAAATTACACATAAAAAAAGCCGCAAAATCACAGGAGTTTTATAAATGTAAATAGCCCAAAACTTCATGTATTTTTTATAATTTCATTTCAACTCCTTTTTGCCTAATTCTTTCTCCAACTTGTTTATAAAAATGTATATAAAAATACAAAAATACAAAACAAATTTCCCCTCAAATAAATGCTCCTAGATCCCAAAGAGAAAAAGCCGTAAAGACCAACTTCCAAGCTAAATTCCCGCTCCGTATGAACTCCAAATTTACCAAACTCACTTTTAAAGTTCAAGTTAGAAAATTATCTATCCAACGGAAGTGGTTTCATTAAAATCGGAGCTCATTTGCAAAAGTTGGGTTTTGGGACCTAGATGTACATTATATACCATGTATATATTCATTCTTTCTTTAATTTTTATTGTATCTTTCTTAATTACTAAAAAATACAAAAAAATCATACTTGTGTTGTATTTTAATTATACTATTTTATTGTATTTTTCCGTTGTAAATATCTCTTATTAAAAAGATAAAAAAAATTACATATTATAAAAGTAAAAAAAATGTGTACATGTTGTTTGTCTTCCCTTGTAAATTGTCCACTATCTATTTTATTCTTTTTTATTCTATTGTAATTAAAGTAGACAACTTTATTTTATTTATTTATTTTATTTTACATTCTCTACAATAACCACCAATTCAACTCCATTACTCCACCATATTTTCTAACTTCTAATTCAACTCCACCATTTTATTAACCTCCATCCCACTCCATCTTAATTCTAACTTCCATTTTTCTTCTTCTTTATATACATGCCATTCTCCTCATTTTTGCCTTTGATCCATCTTTATGTGAGGAGAGCCAAGTTCCCAGAGTTGAATCGGTGACAGCGACGCAACCGCGGTCGAGCGACGACGGCCCTCTCTCCGGTGTGATCCGTTGGCTTTTTGGCCAACATCGCAGCCGCAACCGCGCGCTGCTCGAGCTCATCGCATGCCGGCGATTTGAGCGAAGACCGTGCTCACGTGAGCACACCATAGGCGACCTTCCATCTTAGGTAATTTTATTTTCATTTTCTCATCATCATTTGTTTATTGGTAATTTTTTTTAGCACATCACATTACCACCCATACACCCTTCATTTGTTCCATATCATCCACTTCATCACCATCATCATTATATAATTTTGTTCTCCGTATATATGTGTTCATATTTCCTGTTTAAAGAAAATTAAAAAAAAAAGTTAAAAAATTAAAACAAAAAAATCCCTTTTTTATTACAGTAAAAAATCAAAAAGAAAAAAAATTTAAAAAAAAAAATAAAAAAACCATCCGCAGGTGGGGGAGCACCCACTGCCACTGCCGCCGCCCCCTTCCTCCTTCAACAGAAGAGGTGGCGCCGCCTCCTCCCAGCCGGCCATCGCCGCACGCCAGCAGCTCCGCCGCTCCCAGCCCTCCTCCGCGCGAAGGCGCGCGCCGACTCCTCCGCCGCGCCAACCGGGTACCCCACCTCCGCCGCGACTCCGCAGCTCCTCCTTCCAAGCCCCGCCGCGCCTCCGCCCGCCGCAAGGTGTGGCGCTGCCCCGCACCGATCGCCCTCATCGGCGCCGCCCCGCACCGACCGCCCTCCTCGCCGTCCTCGCGCCTGTGCGCGAGGCCACCGCCGCCGCCACCATTTTTTTGGGTTCACCTCCGCCTCGAGGAAGAAGGAGATAGGTTTGTTCTGTATATTTTTTTATTCCGTGAAATTTGCATAATTGTATGGCAACGTTCTTGTAATTACAAATAGATCCGTGTAATTATTTTGTTCTGATTAAGCTATTTTCTGTTTTGCAAAGACACCCTTGTGTTTGCACTTTAATTTGAACCTTATTTTGGCATCTTTTTATTCAATGAAGAATGGCATTATGTGAAGCAACTTATCCTCTATCATGTAATTCTTTACTTGTATTTTTGTGAGATATGGGTAATTAATTATAATTATTTAACTGAAATTTTGCATAGTTTACCCATTCTGTGCCATTAAATTAATATCTCACAAACGGTTGCTCTAAAAATTCCACAAATATTATATGTGATGCCTTGATATGTGATGTAATTCCTGTCCAAATTTCATCCAAAATGGAGTTGTCTTGTGCCTTAAATAAATTGTAGAGTGATTTTAGGTTTTGATTTTTATTTAAATCCACATAAATCATTTTTGCAAAATTTCAACTCTCCTGGATTGCTTATATAAATATCTTTTTGAGATAATTTTCTCTCGAATTAATTTGATAACGTGGATTTAATAGGAATTAATTACTCATTTCCACTCTGTTTTCACTAAAAAATTCATACAAAATTCATAACTTGTCAGAAAATTCCAAAAAATATTACTGTAGCTTCCTTGCATGATGTTTTAGTTCCAGTAAATTTTTCATAATTTTTACTTACTGTTTGTGTGAGAAATTGTGAAAAAACCCATAAAAAGTGTGCATTTTTATTTATTGCATTTTAAACCTAAAAAATACAAAAAAAATGTGTCTTGTGTTCTTCACTGGATTAGGACTTTAGGAAAAATATAATTTGGCTAAATTGGATTAATTTCTCATTAAAATTAATTTGGCTAAGTTGTGTGTTTTCTTAGGTGCTTAATTCACTTGCATTGACATCCTATTTGCATTAAAAAAATCTAAAAAAATACCGTTTGGATATCTAGATCTTAAATTTGCAAATTAAACCCAAGTTGTTCCTTTGCCTCCCTGAGTTCGACCCCGGACTTGCCCGGGATATAAATTAAAGCCGAGACACTCTTCACGGAGATCTTCTCTCGGTTCTGACCGAATCGCTAAGTACACGTGCTACAACGAACACGAATTAATCATCGTATTTAGCGACTCGACAATCACATCAGAGCCATTTACTCCCTCTTGCTTCTTTTCCCTTCAATCGCACCGCTAGATGCGATCATAGCCCCATTTCATGTATCACTCATACCCTCTCAATTTTATCGCATATGGTGCATCTAAGCCCTCCGCTTGCTCCATGATCTCAGATGTTGGATCATTATATCCAATAATCACGACCCGTTGTCTACCTCTTGCTCCCCTCTCTCACATGATTTCCCTTCTTAACTACCCTCCATCTCCACGATCTCTCAACCACCTCACCATTGCTTGCCACCTCACTCCACCTCCTTGACATTGACCACATCACCCCCTTCCACGTGTAAACCCTAGATCATCATTCCACCCCACATAGCACGAGGGATCGGCAATTGAACCCATGACTCCCACCACCTAGAGATGATTCCCTCTTCTCCAACCCCCCCCCCCCTCTAGCTCCATTTTGATTGGTCCACCATTCACGGGCCTAGGGCGAGTTATGCTCCTCCATCTTCTGACAGAGGAGGAGGATTGAGAGGGCAAAGACACCTTCATACCCACGTGTAGACACATGGTCTTCTCCGACCATGTCACAACACCTCAACTTCTGTTTGAGCTCCCTAAACCGGCTAACCAGGTAGAGCAATGACCCAATCTCTTCCCTCAGCTCAGTCCAGGACAATACCTCCATCTTCTTCTTTCTTTGATCTTCCCAATAAATTTGGCGTGTTTTTTTATCTTTTTTCTATTTAACTAGGCACATACCTCCATAGTCACCTTCGATTGAATGTAACCAGAGCTTCACTATGGATCATAGATCCACACTAATGCTTCTGACCACCTTCCATCCTCCTCTAGAACCTCCTCCTGTCCAGGCTTTCTCTTCCTCCCACGGTGGAGAACCCAACTAGGGCACCATCATTCTCCACTCCACTGCCCTCCACTCACCTCACATCACTCGCATCACATGCTTAAGCTATTCCTTAACCCATCTTGCAGGTACAAACTTTGATTGGTAGGACTTCGAGTGAAGCTCCATTCTAGAGCTCCGCCTCCGGAGAGCACACATCGTCATAGAAATCCATAAGCTCCTAGTTGTTCCTCTTTGATCGAGCTTCATTGACATGATCCCAATATCCTTCATGGATCTTCAGCTTGTATAGAGGAGCATGGTGGAGCTCTAGCAGCCTCATCGGAGCTATGTTCATGCAGATGCTACATGAAGGAGGAGGAGGAGCTTCGAGCTACAAGTGCCATCGGATGGCACCCTTCTGGTGTCCATTCAACGGCTCAGGATCGTCGTTGTAATCTACCACGAAGCACTAAGGCTCGATAGGACCGAGCTGTGCTTGAAGTCACCTCGAGTCGCTATGTGGCCTGAGGCACCTACATCAGCCCCGACCCTTCATCTGAGCCTCCATCTATGTGCCTAGCATGTGTGGCTCAGGAAATTTGTAGATATGCCCTGCCACTTCTTTAGAATTGGAAGCAGGTCCAGGCATGCATGCTTCACATGACGCACTTGGGAAAATTGTTAGAAGACCCATTGGTTCCTCATAATTACATTTAGGTCCCTTCGAGGGCATATTTGTGATCATTTCTTTAGTTATTTTCATGTTTTTCTTGCATATATACCCCTAGACTCTTTATTCATAACTTGAGCAAATGGAGTCCATTTCTATTGATTTCAAATTCATTTTGATGCACAATTTATTCTCTATTTAATGGAATCATTTATATCCTATTTTGACATTTGCATCAATATGATAAATGTTGAGGATATTTTTCTATTATACGGATCATTTAAATACCTTAAAAACATCTACGGACTACTTTTGATGCATCAATTGATACTAAAATTGACTTAACCTTTATTGTTCAATTATCTGATAGAGTTAGGGGCATTTTTGTATGTTATTTGATGCTTGCATCACACATAATTCTATACATGTTATTCATATCTTAACTTGCAGAAAATCCAAATAAAAATGAATGTCATTCATTCATCATATTTTACATCATTTTTGTTTATTTTGAATGCATGGTTTTTCTAGGTT
Organism: Ottelia alismoides; assembly: GCA_037367405.1. NCBI lineage: Eukaryota > Viridiplantae > Streptophyta > Magnoliopsida > Alismatales > Hydrocharitaceae > Ottelia > Ottelia alismoides. The sequence goes on along the minus strand of JAZKJV010011847.1, from coordinate 849,042 downwards.
GAGAAATATTCCCTTAGTCTAGAATAATAATTTCTGACTAATCATTACGTGGCTCATGTCCCTTAATTCGACCGTGGACCTATGTGGTTTAGATTAAATTTTTCTAAACTGAGCCCCTCCTCACGGAGATCATTTCAACTCATTTTCAACATATCTCTAAGTGGTTATATTATAATGAATGAAAATTTACTCAGCCACTTAGACATTCATCGATCCTTAGCCATCATGATCATCATGTTCACATGCTCGAGGAAGCTTTAAGATTCCTTCATTCTACATAAGTTGTACTCGTGTAAAATATGTTGGACACTTACTTCTAACTTGGAGTGATATTTCTCTTTAACCTAAGTCCAGTGCTCATACACTGGTTCATAGGTCTTGAAGACCCCAATTGGATTCTACTCTGTGTGGTTCAACATGAAAATCCTAGGCATATTATCTGTTTTCTCCCATTGTTCCCAGGATCTAATTTACTTCATCGTTTAAAGATAAAGTAGGGCTAGATTTTTCTATGACGAAATGGATGCTATCATGTAGTTGGTAATGAATTCCCATTCATGCATATTTATCCTTTCATATTGGTTTTAAATCCCTATAAAAGCATATAAATATCACTAACTTGCATGAATTAACATCCTAATATTACTTTATAAAAAGTGTATAAATACTTGTATTAAAATCCAAAATAAAGAATAAAGGAAAGAAAAGTAAAATAAAGGAAGTATCTTTGATATTGACTAACCCTGAACCGCGAAACCAATTCAAGTATTGACTAGGACGATCAGGAATAAATTATTGGGAGATAAGGTAAAATTGTGTACATAACTATTAAGAAAATCCTAATAATTCTAAGTACATTACATTGTATATAACTCAAATTTATTATTTTATATAGCATCATACACACCTCAAATAAATATGTGTTCAACATAAAACTTTTACATAATAATATATACAATAAAAAAAGTATTAGTACAGACAAATAATGCATAAGACACTCAGTACACTTAGTTAAAAAATCCACAAAGAAAACTTCATTGATTAATATCTTCTCCATATGAACTCAAATTGAATCGAACTCACATCCATTGTATTTCAAATTTAAGTATATAAAAACGAAGTTGATTTCATCTGAATTGGAGTTAAGCAAAAGCCAACTAATTGGGGTATTTGGGTACTCATACATCTGTAAATAAGCCATTTAATTTATTTTGTATGTATTTAATCTCCTTGTATTTTTAAATTATTAAACATATTATATAACATCTATAAAAAACATAAATAAAAATTAGAACTCCTTGATATTACCAAAAAGAAATTAAAAAAACCCAATAAATAGGTAGAATATACCATATTGTAAAATATATGTATTCTTTTAACATGTAAATAAAACCATAAAATCCCATTAAATATGAAAATATGTATTACAAATATTGTAAATAAATAAATTTTTTAAATATGTTATTATATACATAAATAACAAAACAAAAATATACATACATAAAATATAAGTTTGAACACACATACATAATATTATATAAATAAAATGTCATATTAAATAAGGTTGTATAAATAAATAAAAATCTCTAAATAATAGCTTAAAAATAAGAAACATTTTCATGTTTTAAGTTTTTAAAATGATTCACTAAATATTTTATTATGTAATTTCTTTCTATTTTTATTTCTTGTTTTCCTTCTAGCAAACTACATGGCCCAATCAGGGCATTTGGAGTGTTGACCCCGGGTCAACACCCCCTCTAACTTTCAATGACTATTAGACACTGTCGGCTGCCCTGACTTATCGACTTAACTAACCCGATTCCGATCAATTTTCAACCCAACTACTTCAGTAAATTTATTCACTGTATCTTGGTATTTCATGTCAACCCTAAGGATCCAGCTCAAGTTTCCTGATTCAATCGACACCCTAGAAGAAAAGCTCCTCCTGTCTTGTGCTACAAAACATCGCCACCAACCATTTTTAAAAATTGAATCCCTTTCTACCACACTGTAACCCCTAGAATTATTGCTGGAGTGCTACCCTAGTGACAGGAGGAGAAGCTCGAGGTTCTGAAGGAGAGAAGAAGGCTGGTCGAGTGAGATTCCATGTGGTAGAGATTCATTCTGGCGGTTTCTCTTCTAGGTCATCCAGACCAGTCGAGGCTTAGTATCTTTAGTGTTTTAGCATTGCATTTCAATTCTTAGCTTAGTCATGTGGTTTATTTTAGTTAATTAATCTCCGATCATCGAAAACCCAAAAGTTTTAGTACAGTGGAGCTACATGCTCCGATCTCTATTCCTTGTGATTCGACCTCATTCCTACCTCACTGAATACCTCATCGCCTAACATTGTGCTTCTACATTATCTCCGATCATCCAGATCATTGAGCACCTTCAAGGTCTTCACTCCTATGTCTCCCTCCTCTGCCATTCATCAAAGACATTCGCCCACCTCATCCATTGCCATTTTCACCTAATAAATAGGTCAAGTGCTTCACCCTCAAGCCTCAAGTGTTACCATGTAGATCCGAGCCCAAGAGCACCCAATCTAAGGTTAATCAATTCATGACTTAACCTCCAAGGTGTGGACGTTCTTGTTCAACCTATATGCCTCCTTCGATGATGTCTGGAGCTTCATAGCACAATCATTAGTTGAGGGAAGCCTCCAGGAACCTGTAGCACCTTTTAATATCTTGTGAGGTCATCGAGGGATGGAGAAGCACCCGATAGAAGCTCGGAGAGGGGAAAGTTCTTCCCCGTTCGTCCAAACATAGTCTTCGTTGTCCGATGAAGAAAAACTCCCAAGTATAATCAGACATGCATGATCAAGGCGAACAAGTATGCTTTGGGGACCGTCGGATCTTAAGTAAGGTACGCTTCCACTGTCTGATCCAATGGCACAAGAATTGCATGCTTTAAGGGTAACATTTGCGCATGAATCCCCTTCGCAATTATATTTTATTTTTAGTTCATTAAATGTTAGATGAAGTGTAATAACTTTGAAGTAATTTGCTTGGGGTCCACTTAAACATCTGTTATTTGTTTTCGAGTCCAATACAGCTCACCTCACGTGGTCCCCCATGTGAGGTGCATTTTATGGACATATTGCAGGCTATGCCCTATCTTTTAAGGGCATGCTATCAAATGCATGAAAGTCTTTATGAAATTACAATGTAGTCCTTCACAGGTTGTGCATGTGTGTTACACGTGAGTTGCTCGAGAGATTACATGCTTAGCTCTGCTTTAATTGTTAATAATTGCATAGAAACTTTATAATTATTGCATCTTAACCCCTGTACTACTAATTTAAATTATCTTACTTGTTTTATTTTTATTATTTGCATATGTTAATCAAAAGGTGGTAGGAAAATTAGCGTATGTGTCTATAACATTTATCTATCGCTCATATCTTCTTGAGACAATTAAATTTATTCTTTTATTTCTAAAAATAAAAAAATTTTGAGTTTTACATACTTTGAATTACAAAATTCACAACAATTAAAACACCCATCCAAAAATTCTCAAAAAATATTTGTTATTTTTTATCCTATTCTATAACATATCCAGAAATCACCAAAAATATAAAATAAAAAACTCAAAAACATAAAAAACCCTAAAAACTTATAAAAATAGTTAAAATTCAGTCAAAATCTAGTAAAATTGTGTTTGAAGTTCCTAAATTTTCTTTGTCATCTATAGTTGTGTGAAAATTAACTTGGGACTATTATGAATTTTAAATATTTTAAAAACCCTAAGTAAGTTTCTTAATTTCACAATTGAACTATTTTGTAGTTTTTCTAACTTTATAAATCTATAAAAACTATACAAATACCCTAAAATGTATAAAATATTTAAAACCCAAAAATACTTTGTTTCCATTATTTTGAGTTTATTTGACTTGTTTTAAAAGGTTAAAAATTCATTTTTCTTAATCTCTCATCTATATTAGTGTTTAATTTGTTTTGAAAGTTAAAAAGAATAAAAACATTTGAAAAATTACAAATAACTAAAAAATTAAAGATCTAAAATATTTAAAAACAATATAAAAATTACATATAATTAAAAACCGACAAAAATATTATAAAACAAAAGGGCATAAAAATCTTAAAACTAAAATAAAAAAATCCTTCTTAATTAGCAATAATTAATAAGGATCTCATATCTTGCCACCTTTTGTTTTCTATGATTTTATTCGCCTCACATGCATATGTTCTAATCTTCCTGAGTATGCCATCACCTTCATCGCACCTCACCGATACTTGCCATCCCTTCAGAGCACCACCTCCCTTCTCCACACCTATGTCCGCCTTGCTATGCCTCCTCCTTGCACAAAAAGAGGACTCATTGGGTCCCTACTCTCTCTGCCTCCATGGACCCTCTAATTCAGTCGATTCGTGCTCCCTCTTGTTCGTCTAACCTTTGGAAGCCCTATTCCTTCTCTAATCGTAAGAGATGAAGCCCCTTTGGTCTCGCCTTTCTTTTTCGAAAAAGTTGCACCACTATGATGCTCCATACCCCGCAACAGCTCCGCCTCGCTCCATCCCCCTTCATTGAAGTCCCCTCGAGACTCCTAAGCATTTAGTCACACCCCAAGACCCAAGAGGTTTTCGGATGAGCTCACTGGAGCTTCGCCCGAGTCAACCGTGTACAAAGAAGGAGGGGAGTACATATGTTGTCGGATTCGATCTTTGGCCTAATCTAACAATCTAGAGGAGCCCCGACCACCTTCTGAATAATCTACAAGAGAGCCATCACTACTGCACACCTTTGACTTGATCATGACCATGGTATCGTCTTTATCTGATGATTTAGATCCTCATTCTGAGTCTCCATGCCATCTCACCAGGCACGGTTGCTGCCGAGCCTCGCATCCCCACTACATGTGCCCATGCCTCAAACCTGCACTGAACCACCATTAAGCCTTACCCTCACATGCATGAGGCATGTGGGATGAGCAAATTGTGGCACGAACACCCGAGTATCTCATATTTGTGCATACGTCATGTGTCAACATGCACCTAGTTTCTCATACTTGTAATGGAATTAAGATTAATTTATATGTTAAATTGCTTGACATGTGTAGAAATTAAATCAGGGGCTTGATTATGATCCTTTGTGCATTATCATCACACTTGCTTCCTATACATTTTGTAACATTTAAACTTGCATAAAAAATACCAAAGATTCATTCATTGCATTCACCTTGATCATCATAACACTACACTAGATAAAATAATAAAAGATATTTCTTCTAGATTAAATAGTTTAATAGCTCATGTCCATGAGTTCAACCCTAGACATACATAGGTAAAATTAAGCAGCACCTCTTCATAGAGACATTTTAGTGAGGTTCTGTATAGTTCGCTTTTTACCCGTACTACAAAATTATCACATTATTAATATAGGGGAAAAAGTGGGTTATCATATGGTACTTATGTTGGGGACACTGTGTATTTGAGTTATTTATTCAGGTTTAAATAATTAATTTATTGAATTTAATGTTATTTAAGTCAAGTTGCATTTTGTTCTTGTTTGTATTGTGTTGTTTTTCTTCGCATTTTATTTTTGACAATAATAGCATATATCTCTCTATTTGCTTGTACCCGACCTATCTAATTTATGGATAGGACCCGAGGCACCGAGGAGACCTAGGAGACACAGAGGTGAAACATTTTAAGTTGATCATTGCAGAGATCATTCTTTAGTTTACTTTGAATAGAGAGATTAGCTTAAAATTAATTTAGATTTAGCTTTCGCATTTCTCATTTTTTTTAAATAAATTGTGGTATTATTTTCTTTTTCCAATGGATTCACTTTAGATCTCGTGCATGTAAAAAAAATTATGGACACTTTTTATTGTTTTGTGCATGTCGACACCTATTTCACCCATTTGTGCAGGGGTGGGGCTTGACTTGAGTGACTCGATTATTAGGGAGGTACACAGCTGCTAGAGTTCCTTTAGGATTCCATTTTGTGCTTGACTAATTAGGCCACACTTAATTCAATAAAAAGATGCACCTTATTTCCTTCTTATTAGCTCTAAAATAACTCACTTCTTTCCCGTTAATAGAATTAATTCTTAGGAGCGTTTTCATTGATTTGTATTTGCATGCAATATATATATATATATAGAGAGAGAGGGCTTATCCAATGGGCCTTGTGCCCATTTGAGATGAGATGAGCCCACTCATATTTTACCAATATTTTCCATCATTTTGAGTTCAATGCTTATTTATTTACTGTTGTTATATCACATTCTTACTATTAGTAACTATTTTCATATAAAGAAGATCTTAGATTCACAAAAAAATGGTCATTAGTAAGAATAAAAATGAGACTAGTAATACAAATAATAATACAATCATTTTGTATGAATTTAAGGTTTTTTTTCCTGAAAATAGTTACTAGTAGTAAGAATATGATATAACACTTGTAAACAAATACTTATTAAGCTCAAAAAGATAGGATATAATGGTAAAAATGAGTGGGCTCATCTCATCTCAAATGAGCACAGGGCTCATTGGATAATTTCCCTATATATATATATTCTATTAGGCATACCATATGAAGAGTGCTGGGAATTGTTGTAAATAATTCTAATGGAGCATGAATTATTGATTTTACGCTTGCATTGGTTTTATAGATTTCTATCTCTTAAGTTTACAACTTAGGTCAAAAGGAATCAAGATATATGTTAAGCATTGTATTGTGCTCATCTAATTCTTAAAGCGATGACCTGTCAAACCCACGAATTCCACCTCACACCTTCACGTATATATACCTAAGTACACATCCATAAATTGAAAAGACCGCCAACTATTCCCTCTCTTGAATGATATCAAGAAAATATTGGTTCTACGAAACCTGGAGGAAAATCGTGATTCCTATTATATATTTTATTAAAATAAATGGCATAACTCAACTAAATTATGTCAAAGTAGACCTTTTTATATCTTCTCAAAACTATTATTCTTCTTGGGGGAACCAAAAGAATTCTACTCGAACAGTGCTCGATCCTATCTAGCATGTATAACCCTTATAAATGTCTTTCATGCATGTTGAACTTACTACTTCCCTTTCCTGATAATGCGGTTGTCTATGTGATCATTAAACTATTCCTTCTTAAGAACGGACTATAAAATCTTAGGCACCGTTCGACAAGGGCATTAAACTCTCTTTTGGGGATTTTATCCCCCTTAGCCCACTCTCCCTCTCCCTCATTTGGGCCTCACTTTATTTCTTTTAAAAAAATAATTAAATCAAATCTCCATCATCAATTCCATCAAAAAATAATATATTATACCATCATATCTTATAAAAATTATAAATTACTCTACTTCTACTCACTTTTCCAAACTTCAATACAATCACATCACAATAACTACTCAATTTTTCAAACCCCAATATAATCATATCACCACAAACCCACTTCTAACCCACTCTCAGTTTAACCTGATGGTAATAGTGGTTGTTTGGGATGGTTATGAGAGTTAGGGAGGGTTAGAATAAAGAATGTGATGTGATGTCACTATGATTTGTGATAGGCGCTTCTAGTAGATAGTAGAAAGAAGTAGAATTCCATCTCAAGAAAAGAGGGGGGTAAACCAGGTTACCCCGGGGTAGCCCGGTTACCAAACGAGCCTTTAAGGTATCGTGTGAAGAACAATTGATTTCCAAATAAATCATATGGATTAAAAAAAATATGCTTATCCTTTCTTAGCTTTCTTATTCAAAGATAAAAACATCACTTTGGATAGTAGAACTAAATCTCTTTAGAAACTATTAGGAGATAACAATAATAATTTTCTCCATATGAGATAGTCATATCACATTGCTATTAGTCGTATTTGTTCCTTTACAACAATAACCATTCATCCAATAGCCAAGTTTCTATTTCAAATCATACTAGAAAACTTTACCTATATTCTTTATTCATATATCAAAGCTTAATCTCTTCTACTTGAAAACTGTGAAATAAAGTCCACGATCCTTACGGCTTAACTAATTAGAAAATATTGTTATATATAAGCTCGGAGCCCCCAACTTACAAATAAATTGATCCCAAATAATCAAAATCAGAAAAAAAATGTTTTAATTCTACACATAATATTGTCCCTTTTTTGTTGGATTTTTTCTTTGAAGACTGATTGACAATGCGTTTGCATCCCTCAATCTCAATAATTTTTCTATGTACAAGAAGGTGGTAAGTAATTTCATGTATGCATTCCTCAATTCCTAGCCAAGAATTGTGTTATAAATAAGCATGTGTGACACCCGCATATTGTTGTCCAACACATTTTCGTGAGATAAAGAAAGAGAGCCTAGAGTGAGCATGGTAGAGCACAAATTTGGACTCAGCCTAAGCTAATTAGGCTCGACCCAAGGCTCCTACCAAAATGTCAGACCGAACCCGGCCTGCAGTGGAAAATTTTCTCAAATTGTGGGCATGAGCCTGACCCAAGGCCTGAAAATTCAGGCCCAAGTTAAGTTGACCTGGCCTAGGACTTCTTAATCTTTTTTTAGCTTTATATGGACCCATGGACTCAAAACTTGGACCCGCATCCAACTTGTCCAAAAATATGGACCCAAAACTTGGAGCTGAGTATGACCCAAGCAATTTATGAGCCTAGGTTAGGTTGAGTTTTTTTGATTGGGTTTTGGGTTGAGCTCAGTTCACCCTAACATGTTGCTACCCCTATGTGCGAGAAACTGTCCGTAGGCACATTGTTTATTCACTATATATCAGTATGCTTGCATGTTATGTTTCTTATTTGATTTCTACTTTTCTATTGTTTATCAGATTCGTTATTGAAGAATCAGTCATTTATTATGTCTTTATGCCTATTTGAGGGGAAAAATTGTTTAATCCATGTATTTTCTTAGTTTCACGTATAATTTTAATTTCATAATTTTCATGCTCATTGCAATCAAAATCATATAAAAATTGCATTAAATTCCTTTTGAGAAAAAAATGTATTTGAGCAAAAATTACATTATAAATGGACAATTATCATGTCTTTCATATCTTTTTGGAAAAAAAATTTTGTTTAATCCATGTATTTTTTTAAATTCACATATAATTTCATCTCATAATTTGTATGGTCATTGCATTCAATATCATATAAAATTTGCAATAAATTCCTTACAAAAGAATTCAATAAAATTCATGTTCTTATTTTAATTTGTTTTATTAATAAAAATGGATTTCAATCCTATATTGAAGTCTCTAACAAATTTTCTTTCCTATTATTATTTTTATGCCTACTTTAAAAGAAGGCTATGAGGGCTCTCCTCTCTCCTAATTTCTCCATTTTTTAAAAAAAGACAAAATTGATGATGTAAGCAGACCAGTTGTTGATGTCATCCCTTCGTCTTCCCCGTGAAGCTCCTACATAGGAGCCTCCTCCCCTCTCATTTCTTGTAACAAAGGCTCGCACCTTCTTCCTTCGTTGTTAAAACATCATTGTTCCGTCTTCCTCTCCATCCAACTGCAATCCCATCTCCTCCTTCATCTTCGCCTACAAATAGGGGAGGGGCGACCAAAGAAAGGAGAACCCAATCTGGGCTTTGAGCCATAACCACATGGAGAGAGAATGCATCAAGGCTAGGTCCTCGTCGAAACCACCATCTCTACGAGAGCTCCACGGCACCTCCTTTCATCTGTCGCTACTTCCCCCCGCATCCTCCAACCCTCTGTTGCGACTCCCTTTAGCATCCAACTCCATCGATCCCCAGATCCACTTTTCCATCTTCTTTGTGTGGTACCTCATCGATGTCATTGTAGTTCCTAGTTACCATGCCGAGAACCTCCCCACGAGACACAAACTTGCAGCAGCCTTCATCAATCTCCGATGTGCTCCGCTGTAAGGGCTGAGCACAACCCCAGTCCTCGGTCTCAAGACCAAGGGCCTTCTGCACTTTGCACTTTGTAATCATTTCAATTTTCATTAATTTTGGAATGTATTGTAATTTCACTAAAGTATATTATTTTTGTTTGCAATTTATCGTTTTTATTATTTTATAAAATAATGAATATAGGTTCCATTACATAGAAATTGATGGGAGACAGACAACAAGCTGCGCCAACAATCCCTTTTGAATGGCAAATCCAATCCTTCGAAACACAACATTCATAGACCTAGGAACCATAACATTGCTATGCATAATTTTTAGACCATCTTGAGGAACTCCACTGCTTCACTTGCCAAGAATCCAAATGTATCAAAACCAAAGGGGATGAATACATGTTGATTGTCAATACATGCCTTCTCATGCTTACCCTCTTTAGTTGAGACAGCTTTTTGTGCAGCATATCCCGCAACAAAATCACTCTTTATCGGACCCACCAATGGTGGAACTCCAGACAAATCAACACATGCATGTTTCCTCCAACACATCCAAATATTAAAACATCTATTGGTCTGAGTGTCGACCTCCTGAGGATCAGACAAAAAATTCACCGGTGCTTCTTTTTTTGAAGCAACCCCCGCATGTTCGAGTACATCAAAAAGGACATCCTTGACAAAATCATGTCTATATTTAAAGCCTGGAAGTTCGCGACAATAAACGACATGCTCCCCAAAAGCATCTAAGCAAGATTTGTGGTATACTGTGAAAGCCTCATCTGTTAGAAATAGAGGAATCATGAGGCAATACTTGAGAATAGTACGGTAGTCATGGGTGACATATGCATTGCAAGTCCCTCGATAGGAATGGAAAGAAGAAATCTTGAGCATGTTCAGCTTGTAAACAACGGAAAATTACTTTTTGTCTAGCAGTCATGTCAAACTCAACTTCTATTTCTTTTACAATATTGCTAAAAAGGAACCCGTCAAAGAATTCTGGGCTTTAGGGGGGGTGGTATCCTTACTAGCAAAATAAGAAAGATCGAGAGATGGAAGTGAGACATGTAGGCCTTCCAAAGCATTAAGAAAAACAGAATCGATACCATGTATCCCGTTGTCTCGTAGCATGTGGTCTTGGAGCATCTAGGATTGAGCTCTGGATGTCAGAAAAGCATACGAAGAAGCCTCAATAGCAGAGTACAGACCTAAACCAGCGAATCTGATGGGTAGCGATACCGTTCGCTATTGAAGGTCACCAAAGAAAGGCCCTCCACAAACCACAATATCCTCAATTGCTCCGCGTAACCCTATGTTGAACCACGTAGCAGCTCATTCCATGTATGCGGGTTGACATGTCCGTAAGCTGAACATAATCTTGGCAGTATCCACACAAGAACGTAATAGAAGTAGATCACTTTGTGGATCATCCAACTAAGGAAGTAAATGCATTAAGTCAACAGCTTTGGTGGCCCTAATTGTATCCAGGTCTTCAATAAAGTCATTATCCATGCTCATTGCTCCTTCGAGTAACTTCACACCTAGCACCAATATCCACGGGAAACAACCCTTTACGGATTCTGATTATCACATGAAGGCTGGAAAAGTTCTGTTTTTTATAGTTAGAATAAGCCCATCTCTGAACCCCAACATTGAATAATGTCATGTGCATTGGCCACCACTAATGTGTCCCTAGTGATCATTCCATCGTCAAGATACCAAGCATGGATTAGGAGTTTACAATTGTCTCTGATCTCATAAATAAGTGGGTGCAATGCTAGAGAAAAAGAAATGGGCCTGGTCACCTTGCGGCACTCTTGTTGATGACTGCATATAATTGTCTCCAATATATAGCCTGACGGCTTGAGCATATATAAGTTCGACCCATGAAGAAATAGATGGGCATCTCCTCCTAGCTTTACCAAACATCATAGATCTATCTATCAAGTTGAAAGCATTAGAGAAATCTACCGTAAGCATAGAGAGAGGCTCGTCCCCGTGAAGCTTGCTCAAAATACGGTTGGTGTTGTGTAAGATGGCTTCCGCTCCTCCAGATACATCAACCCCAAATTGAAAGTCATTTAGATACTAAGACGTCTCCTTAGTCACCCATGTCATAGAAACTTTGGATACAAGACGCCTCCAAATAGTGCCTACAGCAATAGGACATATGTTGTTGTCCGGTTTGAGTAGTGGAGTAAGAGGTGCAGAGGCTACAAACTCATCCAGACTCAAGGGACATCTCTCACTTAGCCATAAATTAACTACCAAGGAGCTAGAATGTAAGAGATCCTTGGAGACCGTTGACCCCTCCCTACAGAGGGCATCTAAAATGTGTTGAGCTCTCAAGCCATCTCTTCCACAAGATGTCCCTTTAGGAAAAGATTTGATAGCCCATAAAATAGCATCTACATAAATTGTAAGAGGAGTCTCTGAAACCAAGATGTCTAGTATAGAAGGAGGTGGCTTATAAGAATGTTTAGCCTCTAAGGCCTTCAAGATATCTTCATTATAAGGAGTCACTCCTGAAAAGCATAAAACCTTTATGCTTGCTGTAAAGTGTCCATCTGACACCTTACAAAGACAATGTTTGATGTTAGAGCTTTGATATTTATTCTCCAAAAACATCCCATTTCAATAAAACACCGACCCAATTGGTGAAACCATCTGTACTACCCCACGTAGTGAGTGAGCTCAGAATAAGTTGTTGTTGCAAGGACCTTCTATTACTAGATCTTCTATCCCTCCTATTCATGGGTCTGAAAGCCTGTAAGGTGCATTGTGGAAGAAGCAACAATCTCTCCCAAGCCTTAGGAATTACACTTTTTTATATCTGTATTGTTTCTTACTCACAATTCAGTCTCTTAGGGACCTTTGTGCTATTTTTATTTCTTTTGTTTACTTTACTGCAAATTGCCCATTTAAATATTAGATTTGGAAATATTTCAAACTTTGCACAGTAGCTTTTAAGTAATTACAATTATGTCTCAAGTTTTAGTTTTATTTACATTCGGGCCCTTATGTTGCTAGAAAAATTACATATGTACCCTTGGTAATTGAAAAATTCATCAAGAATAACATAGTAATCTTAGAAATTTTTGGTGTAATCCAATGATGTCTAGAATCTAGTAATACATGTTTAACCATATTTTAAGGTCTTAGGAACATAAATGAAAAATAAGAATTGATTTAAATCAATGAAGTGAAAAATACCTTTATAAATATAATAAAAATTTACGTAATATAGTTGAGTCTCTGTGGATCAGTCATCTACTTGCTATATACATTATTTCATATATCTTTACTTGCAGTTGAATAAAAATTATCAGAAATCTCTCAATTTTCGCATATGCATTGAACGACACTAAAAAACATTTTTTAGCACATTGAAAATCGTAGTCAATTACCAACACTTTTCTTCTCTCTCTATCTCACATAGATAAGCACAAATTGATTTATGGGTAATTATCTTGCCTCCTATTTTGAAATCTCCCTCTATGATGCAAAAAATTGATGATGTTTTCCTCTCTAACATCATTGGCAGTAGGAGATTTCTATCCCTTGAGTAATCCAACTAGTTTTTATCCACTCTTGCTTCAATTTGTCTACATATTTACACTTTACTTTGATTAACTTTTACTCTTTTTATGGAGCTGTAGAGTTTCAATATTCAAGTCTGTCTCTAAGTTTTTGTAACTTGATCCTAATCTATCATACAAGCAGCAGTTTTTTTAATATTAAGTGAATTGTACATGATTGTGCTTCCATCTAAACCATAATATGACTAACTCATGTTGGCGAGTTATGTAAAAAGGCCTTAGCTCATTAAAAAACTTCTCAAAATCCCATCCTCCAAGGCGAGACAAGTTAGCTGTAAGCTCCACGCCTTTCTCCCGCCTAGCAAATTATATTCGAGTTCTCGTAAATCAAACAAAGTCAAGTGCTTGGTGTGAAAAATATTCTTATTTTTTAGAGGCCACATGGATTAGACTCTAAGTTTTGCCATAATTTAATATTCAAAAGACCTTAAATTTGAGATAGATGTTTAATATTTAACAAAAAAATCAGCCAAAAACTTCTTTAACCATAGTAAACCAAAACATTAAAAAACTAGCCGTATTTGGTGAAAAAAAGATTTACCTGAATGCCGTCGAGAAAATGTAGGGTCTCATAGTGAAATATGGAGGTCATATTCATCAGCATCAATAGAAATCACCATGCCATCATCAACTTCCTAGTTTTCATAGTTATAAGATACCTTATCATCATTATAGAATGTGAAGGATAATGCGCATCATCTTGGACAATAGAATAACTAAAATACGATCTGTAAAATTCAAAATTTGAAGATAATGGTAAAAATAGATACGATAAAGAATACACATTGATTACTGACAAAAGGCAGTGACTTAAGACAAGATTTCCAAATCAAAAATTGGTGGGAATATTATAAATAAAGAAAGAGTATATGACAATTCCTTTCATTATATCCTAGCTCATGAAGATGTCAAACTTAAAATAACATTGTTTTATTGATATAATATAATGAAAGATGTCCATGCTAGTGATAGACAAACCTCATCACTTACATATGTGAATTTTGTTGCTCTACAACTAGTTGAAGCATGTCGGTCACTCTAAATGTCACTTCAACCTTGTTGCTCTCATCAAATTAGCAAACTAGCAAAGGTTTTTCTCCAACAGAGTATCTTGATAGACCATACGTATGGTTATATCTCCCAACCAAACCACATTTTTATTTATTTGAATTGAAGAAAAATTACGAGTATGATATTTTGATGCATCTATCCCTTTCTTATTTCTTCCTCATCCATGATAATTTCCTAGGTCATTGACAAATGTTTTGTAACCCATATGCTAATTAACATTTTATGATAGAAATGAGAACTAATTTAAGACAAGTCTTTAGTTGTTCGAGCAAATCCAAATAACTAAAGATTTCCTTAAATCTTCCCAAGCTTTGTAGTACCATATTATATAGGGTTGTATCCCAGATCATTCTTCCACCTATCCTTGTCATACTTAGTTGGCTTTCAAAAGGCCTCCCAAACTTAAATTAATCAAAGGTATATCAGCACCTTTCCTCATGCTACGCTTTATGATTTGTTAAAATTATACAATATTTTGCACATGGTTGATATCTATAAGTTTCTTCTAGAAAGTCTATTGGGCGTCCTTGGATTAAAACTTTGCTTCTTTTTCTTGCGGGAATTATTAATGGCAGTGGAAATAACTCCTTATTGACAAAGTTGGCATTCCATACATCATTTATCACAAGCATCTTTCCTTGTCTTGTAATTAAACTTGAGGTACCAAATCTCTAAACTGAAGTTGCAGCATAAATAAGCATATGAGAGGCAGCCCCATATTACACTCCCAAGATTTTTCGTGAAAAAGAGAAAAGAGAGTCTAGTGTGAAAGGGGTGGAACATGGGCCTAGACTTACTCGAACTCATTCGGCCCAACTACGGCCCGCGATACAATAATTGGCTCAAGACTGATCCAAGTTTCACACCAGGCCCCAGCCTAAGGCCTTATTAAACAAGGTCAGATGTATGGTCTGATTAATATTTTTATTTTCAGGGTTTACATAGATCAAAAAACCTTCATTATGAGATAAATGTTTAATATCTAATAAACAAATTAGCTATGAAACCTTTTTAACCAGTGTAGAGTAAACTAAACACATAAAAAAGGATCGCTATTTGGATAAAAAGTTACCTGAACACCGCTGAGCAAACATAGGGCCTTACAGTGAAACACGGAACTCATCTTCATCAGTAATAGATATCTTATCTTCATTAATAGAATATGAAGGATAATATGCATAATCTTCGACAATAAAAGATATTTAAATATAATCTGAAAAATTCAAAATCAGAAGATAAAGGGTAAATATAGACATGATAAATAATATAAGCAGATTACTGATAGATGTATTGATTTAAGAAAAGATCTCTATTTCAAAGAATGGAAAGGCATCATAAATTATATATGAAGGACTATATGATGGTTCCTTTCACCATATCCACACTCGTGAAGATGTAAAACTTGCAAGCATCATCCTCCAGATATAGAATATAAGATGATCATGCTTATGATACCCATGTCTCATCACTTACATGTATAAATTTTCATGCTCCTCGTTGAGATTCAGATCTACAATTAATATACGCATCAACATGGACACCCAAACAATCACTTTAATACTGTTGTTCTAGGACTCTATCTTCTCATCATATTAGCAAGCGTTCCTCTCCTAAAGAGTATAATGCTAAACCATACGTGTGGGTATATAATCCAACCAGCATACATTTCTGTTTATTTGAATACAAAAAAATGAGTATAATTCTTTGATGCATCCATACCTTCTTAGTTCTTCCTCATTCATGATAATTGCATAGGTCATTCTTAACAAATGTTTTGCGTCCCATATACTAAAAATGGTTTTAGGAATGATACAAAAAAAACTGGGTTAACTGAAATCTTCAGTTGTTCTCGGCAAATCCAAATTAACCAAAAAGAGTGACATCAATCTTCTCAACCTTTGTAGTACATATTCTATTCAATTGCATCCCAAATCATCATTCCATACTATCCTTTTCATACTTTGTGCCTCTCAAAAGGCATCCATAAACTTAAATAATCAAAGGCACGTTATCACTTTTTTATCATAATTCTGCAAAATTTTGCATATGTTTGATATCTTTAAGTTTCTTCAACAAAGTCTACTCGACATTCTTAGGTTAAGACTTTGCTTCTTTTTCTTCTTGCATTTGTGGATAGGATAGTCGACATAATTCTTTATCAAAAATATCATTGTTCCATACATCATTCGTCACAAGTAACATGTTGTTGCCTTGTGTTAATCTTAAGGTACCAAATCATTAAGGGGTAATATTCAATCTGTACCCTAGTAAGATGCTAATATATAAGATGGATCCCATCAAAATTATCGGAGATATCAACCCATTCACTATCGAAACCTGCAAATTACATTTTGCAAAAATTTTGACTTCGTGTTATTTGCCTATGAATAAGGATCAATCGGGGAGGGAACCTCGATTGCTAGTGTAACCATGAGAAAATCTCCAACTGTCTTCCGACTCAATGGATTTCTATCTTAGATGGTGTCAAAGTCTTTATAAATTCTCCTTTATTTTCTTTTTTGTAGTTGTTTCGGATGTATGAGATAAAATGGTTCTATAGGCTTGCACTTCAATGGTAATGACATCCTGCAAGTCCTGGATATGGTAAGCTTAATCTCTTGAGTTGTCTAGTGGTAATTAGAGATGTTCTTCGTATATTTGTGCAAAGGTTTTAGTAAGGCGTCCACTCATTATGATGAACTTAGCATATTGTCGTGGGTATGTGTATATTACTTATTACCTATTACCTATGGTGCAAATATTTGTTTTCAGCTTGTTTATCGCACAGAGAGCAAATGGTACACTTTAGTAATGCATCATTATATTATTTGTTATTCCCGTGAAAGCTCTTGCCCGAAGACCAAGGACGGATCAATCTCCTGAGATCTTCAATTCTCATCATTTCTAGATTGGGATTCTAAGTAATTTAATACCATAATATTGTACACATGTCCTCTATCTATTTGATATGGATGCATAATCAAAAGACAATAAAATTATTACTACAAAAACAAGAATGAATAGCGACTATTACGAAAACACTAAAGAGATTGGCAATAAATCATAGTTGATGATTCGTGTATTAATGCAGTTACAAGCATTATAGCTACAAAATATAAATTATTTGTTGCATTTTTAAGTAGAACAAGATAAACTTACAACAAAGGATTCCTGTTATATATTAACGTCTGATTTGCCCTTCCTAAACTCCACTTTCCTTTACCTTTCTTTAAAATGTGGTCCGTTCAACCACAACGTCAGTGCTAATATGTATCAGCTCCAATTTCCGGTGCCCATCGGACAAATCTCAAATCATATCATGTTATTTTTAGCATATCCGCTATACTATATACTTGATATATTGATATATTGATATACAAAAACCATCTAACCTTAAATATTATTCCCATCTTTTTAGATGAGACTTTATAATTTGATTGAACTCGCTAGAAATAAAGTACCTGATCCTTATCAGATTTTACCAAGAGAACTGCGAGCTTCCCGAACCTCAAAAATTTTAAAAAGGTTTTCAATGGAATTTTCAACCACGACTTTAATGAATTGCCGCTCTATATTATTCACGCATCCTTATTATGTTACCCCAAAAAGGGAAACGTACAAAAACTTTCTCCCCTGCCAAATAACCCTAAATTTCTCTTAATCCGCATTCTTTCACAATAGATCGATCCCCTGGTGATTGTTTCTAAAAAAACTTCAAAAAGTATATATATATATACATTTGGGCATTAAAAAGAAACCATCTATCTTTTAGTGATCGAGTCCGCAAACGCTTTTGATAAGATGACGTAGGACTACGCGAACATGATTACATTGGTCACAATCTGCATTTGTAACACCCAACTTCCAAAAAAGCTTGACAAAAAAATCAAGGGATTTTTACCCGGCAGACCCTATAATCTTTCAAAATTACCTCTACGCCCTTTGAAACATCGTAATTCCTCCCCCGACCTCGTAAACTTGCTCCTTCTTACCCAACAAACCATGCCATCAATTTTAACTATATTTGAGTCAAATACCTGGGTTAGTCTTGAGTTAACCTAACCAGTTTACCATCGAACAGCTAGGATTATCCTAAATAAAGAAAAGAATAAGGAAAAAATCCTTGCAGAAAGCGGCGGCGATAGGGGGAGAGCCTCCAACGGGGGGGGGGAGGAAAGCGGCGGGGACTCCATCGTCGGCCAAGGAGAAGAGGGAAGGGGGGCGGGGACTCCATCGTCGGCGGGGGGACTCCAACATCGACGGGGTGGGAGGGGGCGAGGGCTCCGTCGTCAACAAGGTGGGGGGGGGGGGGTAGGTGGCGGCGAAGCAGCAGCGATGGGGGCGACAGGGTTGGGGCAGAGGTGGTCGCGCGGGGCGGGGCGGGGGGGCTTCGAGCAGGAGAATCGATGCGTTTGTGTAGTCGTGGAGCTCGTAGGCGCAGGTGGTCGCGGTAGACGACGAGGACTTTGAGTTGGGGACCACGACCTGCTTCGGGGGGGTTGGGGGGGGGGGGCTTTGAGCAGAGGACCGCGACCTGCTTCGAGCGGGGGGGAGGGGGGGTCTCGTGTGGGGCTTGGAGGTTGTAGACCAGCGGTGGGGGCTTTGCTGGACGGTGGGGTTGGGGCAGAGGTGGTCGGGTCGGGGGGGGGGGGGGGGGTCAGGAGGCTTTACATCGTCGGCCGGGGGGGCTCCATCGGTGGGGGTGGGGAGGGGTGGGAGAAGCAGGGGCTCCATCGTCAGCCGGGTGGGTGGGCGATGCAGGGTCTCCACCATCGACCGAGGCAGCAGGCGGCAGAGGAGCGGCCACCATCATCGGCCGGGGGGACGCGGGGCGGGGGAGGGAGCCGCATCGCCGGGGACGCGGGGCGGGCGGGGTCTCAGATAGTGGCACTCCTTGTAAATTTAATAAACAATTTGGGTATAATATAAATGAATATAACGAAATCAGGTTAATTTTAACGGATCAATTAACGGGGCTTAACCGCAGGGTCTGTAGGGTAAGGGTTAACAATTTTACAGAGTCGGGGGAGGAATTACGTTGTTTCAAAGGTCGTAGAGGTAATTTTGAAAGATTATAGGGTCTCCCGGGTAAAAATCCCAAAAATCAAACTGAAATGCAGAAGCTCTCTTCTAACCGTAGATGGTTATTATAAAATAATTCCAAAGGTCCGTTTGGTTACTGGTTATCTCATGATAATCCATTTTATCCCTTCTATTTTTGAGTTGAAATTTCATCACAAATCAATCTAATATCACACCACATTTCTTATTCCAACCGTCATAAGCATTCAAATAGCTAGTAACCAAACAACCCCTAACTGTATTTCAGTCAGACAAAAGTCCTCATTAATGAACAGCACATTTGTTCTTGCATTGCAAAATATTTCTACATTTAAGGTTGTATATAGAGATTATTCACATCCAAAATAGATTTATATCTTGGTCGTTTCATATTTTGATATTTAAATTTCAAACTACCTTGAATTGGAGGGAACTGTTTTAGATTCAAAACATAGTTTTAGCCGACGATCTTTAAACCAGCATAGAGATAACAAAAACATTAAAAAGGATTTTTTAATAATTATTAAAAATTCACAATTAATTAAATATACATCCTGAAAATTTATTTTAAAAAATATGCATCGAACACCACTTGAGGTGCCGATTTGGAGAGGGACGCCAACAACTCTATCCCAAATCGCCACCTGAGGTGTCGATTTGGGAGTGAGTCGTTGGCAAAATTGCCAACGGTCACCTCTTCCAAATCTTACATATACCCCCACCCACACCCCTCATTCCTCACACCATCTCCCTCCCTCTCTCATTCTACTTCTTCCCCTCTTCATTCTACATCTCTCATCTCTCTCAATCCACATTCTTAAGCAACATTTCGACTTCTTAGCATCTCCCCCAATCCGCTATTCTTATTCGAGTAATACCAAGAATTTTTTTCTGTAAATCATTTTTCATGAATAATTTTTGCAGGTTTTATATCAGCAAAGACTAATATATTATTGTGGATATTCGATTATATTTATTTTTTTCTTTTCGAATATATCATCTCGATTTGAAGACACGCGTTATTCAGATAATTTTACATTTATTAATTTTATTTTTGATTGCACCCATTAGTTAGATATGCTAAATGAGATACATTTAAAGAATGTTAGTCTCGTTTAAATTTACATTAAAATTAGGATCTTTTATATACTGCAATTGTAATCATACTTGTTTTAAGTTTTTTAAGAGCAACTAGCATGCTGAAGATGAAAAAATAATGTTTATATTAAATTGAAAAATAATTAATATCAAAACTAGGTTAGAGTTTTTATTAAATAATCATTGTTATCATGTAAAATATTTGAAAAAAATAAATGCTTAGTTTAAAGAAATTTTTATTAATAATTTAATAATGGTCTAAAGGTACATTATTGTTATACTATGAACACAAATAAGCTAATGAAATCATACATTTGATTCCTTCCTAGATATGGCATCCAACACCGTTCTTTCCTTATTATATTGGGGTAGATCGATTAGTGTCTCTGATAACCTGGTAGATTATATTGGAGGCAATAAACGTATGGTCATACTACCACACCAATTAACATACTTTGATCTACTGGATCGGGTATCCAAAGCCACAGGTTTCCCGCTCGATCATTATATACTAACATTAACGTGTAAGTGGTTGTATGAGGGATCAGCATTCTTCGCAATACCAATGTACAATGATGAATCCATCCTAGCAATGATGTATTCAATCATTAATGTGAAATTCATTCACCATTTTTTAGAAGCAACCCCTTTTGGTCTGGAAAATATGTCATCATCATCGAGGTAAAATAATCATATTTTATTTAATACCACCCTACCCTTTGCCTAGAAAGATAACAATGTCCCAAGACAAAGCATAGGGACTTCGACCTTGAGAGTCATCCTTCCACTAGAGAGAAAGACAACCTAAGGTGAGAAGAGAGAAGATTTGATGTAACATATGCAGTTGCATGTAGGGATGGGTATGGGGGATGAGCATAGGTGGATCGGGACCTGAAGGATCCATGCCCTAGCCCAACTTAAAAATTCAATCCTTGAGCATGCCCAAGACCATGCACAATGCATCTCCAATAAATCCTACTTTACATGCCCTATTACATGTCCAAGTATTGTAGAGGGCCACAACGACTAGGAGGGAGAGCAAGAGTAAGAGCAACACTTCCATCATTTAGGAGGGAGGTGAGTTTGGGGATAAAAGAGTAATGTCTTGGGGCTTTTTAGATGAGTGGAGAAATTGCAAGGCGGTCCCTGTGGTTTCTCCATCATGAATGGCCATAGTAGCACCAATGCTTTGTTTTTCCTCAATAAATAGAAAATCAAGTCTTAAATATCGAGAGATAATATATCATGATAGTAAGCTATTTTCCTTGATATTCTCTTAGCTAACAAACAGAGAATAAAGTGGAATTATTGCGAGAAATCGATTTCTGCACTAAAACGTAATGTAATAGAAATACCCTTTGGGTTTTCCTTCATATGTAGAAATTAAGTTGGTCAAAGTTGATATCAACTTCCCTTCTCCTTGGAAGTTAATGGTTAAATATGCAAGCTTTCATGTATAAAACCAATTGGATTTGCCATCCAAAAGGGATTAACAAGACAACTTACTCCATGTCTCCCATCCATCTCTCTATAAAACATTTAAGAAAGTTATTTGTATTGTAATGCAATGATGACAGGTTCGGCTTCTCAAAATAACGATTAAAAAGAGATAAAATGTCTTTTAAAATTCTCAAGCATTGCATTCAATACGAATTAATACCAAGATTCCATAAATAAATCGAAAACGAAAATATTAGATAAGTATGACTTAACTTAATCTGCATTAACATTAAAAACAGAACCATCTTCGTAAATTAATACTCTACATATGCAGTTGTTTTGCATGGACAATTAATACCTTTTGTTGATGAAAATTAGTAAATACAGAACAAAAAAAGCCTAACATCGTGTCGGGCCATCATGTTGGGTTGAGCCAAGTCTGGTCCAAAAAATTGGGCATTCGAATAGAGTACAAGCCCGACCTATTGTTCATTTGAGCTTCGGTTGTGCTTCAAGCTGAGTCGGTTTAGTCCAATGCCCATCTCCCGCTCTACCAGTATAAAATCTAACAGTATAGATTGAAAGTACATATTTTCCTTTATAGATATATCAACTTCCATATTAATTGATACCCATAACCCCATGTTTAAGATTAAAGTCCCAAACATCTTAAAATGCTTCTAGAGTTTCATGGATTTTGATCTTTAAAAAATGAATGCTATAGCTATCGCCTTAGTACAAATGTTTAGTAGGCCTACAGAAAATTACTTGCAATCTACAACATATCTCGGTTTTTCTAACAGGGATGTATCCATCTATCTTTCTGCTGACGCACTAATATAGTATACACACGTACATATTCATAGCCTGTGACAATTGAATATTTCTGCATCTGCGTTTCCTGCGTATCTCAGAAAAAGCAACTCCGCGCCATCATGCATCATATCAATCCTCACTAACTACTTGCAAAACAAAGAGCTTATAACTACTTGCATCATATCAATCCTCACCATCTTAACTACACATCTTCATGGCATACACCAAAACAAAGAGCTTATAATTAAGAGGAATCACCCTCGTCTTCTCCTGAGCTCCCGGTGGCTAACTTGCGCAAATGAACTCCAGGAAAAACAGGAGGCGTTGTTGGGTTTTCTGGCACAGGCATGTTCCTTGCTGAACTTGTAATTGTGCGATCGGAGGCTTTTCTTACTTCCTTGCATACCTGATCGAGATATGAAAGGAAATCACGAACTGCCACGAATATCCGGAAGGGGTGAGCATCCTCCCTTGCAGATTCGCCGTGGAAATACTCTGTAATTTCTTTCACCATTGACAACGCAATGCTTTCTTGCACCCGGACCTTTATTATCTCATCCTCTGCTTTCATCAGAAATGTACGCATCACTTCGAGGAAGCGTTTTCCACTCTTGAAGGTAAGCATGCTATTCAGCCTGATTACCTCATCGATTTTTCCCGTGCCAATAGATAGTTTTGTTACGTAATCACTAAGCACATCTGAATCCATACCCGCGGCCAAGTTAACATTACTGAGCTCGCCACTTAGTCCTGAGACAACTCGAAGGCCCAAACGTTTCAACTCGAGATCTTCCGGTAAGCAGCCATGTTGATTTGAGTTGGACAGACGAGAACCCTCATCTCTTATGATCTCCTGTACAACATAATGCAGGAGAGTCATCTTCCCATCAGTGCATTTCATGTCAACCAACTTTAGGAGGGTGTCAAGCTTGAAAGCACGTGCATCGCCATGGTTGGTCCCAACGTTCATCCGGTATCCTATCGTTAGAACAGCTTCCAAAAGCTTCAAGAACATCCGACTGTTTCTCAGCTCCTCACAGGCGGCTTCTAATGTTGAGAAGGATTGCTTGAGATAATTGACGTCCGAATCAAAGTTGGCAATATAAAGCATTGCTTCCACTCTCTTAAATACGAATGGTATCTCCACAGCTGCTTTAAGAAATTGTTCGGCTGGTCCTAGTTTGAATGGGGAATTATCTTTGTATTCTCTAAGTTTGGCTTCCTCCTCCTTAATAGGAGCCATCTTGAGTAGGGTATCCAGAAGTTCAGGTCCCAAGCTATCAGTATTACCTTCCAGAAGAGCTTCGCATACTTCCTCTTTGGTCATGTTCAGATCATGCAGAAGGACCACAATGTTCTGGGACTTCTTCGGGTCAAGTATCCTGTATTCATGTTTCTGCGAAGGAAGGGCCGGCCTCCTAGCCATACTCAAAGAGTTGCATACAAATAGCGTCTCAATCACCTTCTCATTTAATTGGAAAGAACCGGATTTCAGATGATCCCGCACCATGCCATGATTCGAGTTAGCTCTAACCTTGTCCCAAAGCAAAGGTTTCAGCTTTGGCCGTGGCATCCCCCAGTAGTCTGCCTGTGGCAATGGAGGTGGAGCAACTGGAAATAGGTTCTTGTTGATGTCATCAGTCCTCTCCAAGTCATTGGACGGAGGAGAGAGTGGAAGCGAAGGCGAAGCAAGATCTCTCGTCTTCGGGGCTGTGCAGTTCAGGGACTCGTCACTGGACCTCCATGGTATTGGAAAAGAAAAGAGCCCACCCATGTGTTTAGTACCACATGGGGGAGCGATCACTATTGGGTATATCTGTGGGGCTATATAAGGAGCCTCACACCCCCTGTACTCATTGAGAACTTCAACAGAAGAAATGCCCAATTCAGGGGCTTCTCCCGTGGTTTCATCCCGCTCCTTCACGGAGTAGGGTTCCACGTTAAATCTCGATGTTTCCTAATGTTTTCTCTCTCTTTATTCTCTGATATGCTTCCGAATTCTATTTTTCTACATGGTATCAGAGCGGGTTCGTTTCTCGAAGATTTCATCATGTTCTTTATTTTTCGAGATCCGATTGTTGATCCATTCTTGAAGATGAATTTTTATGAAGTTATGAAATTATATTCAAGATCTGAGCACGTCTGATTCTAGTCCGATTGTTATGTTCTGGAGTTGTTCAAAAAAAAATCTAGGATTTTTCCATTGAAACTCTAGATATAATGTCTGGAAGAACTCCAGATATCTGGGAGGCGGTTCCAACCTCTCTTCATCTCCATATGACTTCAAGCACGTCCAGAACACCTTCTAGCGACATCTACGCGGAAGATCACAGTCGGCGGTCTCTCTCCTGTGCCAGCCCTACCAGATGGTTGCAGATCTCCCCCTAAACCTCCTTCACCTTTAGGGCGCGCAGGCGGCGTAGACAGCCTCTCCAACAGGAGCCCCTCTCTCACGCATAACCTCCGATGTGGCATCCAGGCGGCTACTTCCAGGTTCATTTCAGGCGCATAGCCCAGTCGTGATGCGGGCTCCCACCAACTTCGCGAAGGCACCTTCATCAGCCGCAGACTCCAGGAGGCGCGGAGCCATCATTGGCGCAACCCCCTGCAGGCGCCTCTTCCACGATTGCCAGTTCCGAGGCGGCTCCTAGCAACGAGCCCTATCAGATCTCGCGCAGGAGGCGCGAGATCAAGCTCCACAAGCGGCGGCGTGCAACATCCCAAGTGCGTCGCCAGGCCCCAGTCACGACATCCTGGCGGCGATCTCCTCCCTCTCGCAAGCGCTCCCCAGAGCGTACTGGCGGCACAAATGGGTTCCCATGGGGGGAACCCTAAGCGGCGGGCCCCTTTCAATAAAAAAACGACTTTTGTATTATGGGGGTTGACGGTTCACAAGAAAAAAGTGGGGGGAGGGATCAACGAATAAAAAAAAAGAGTGAATAGCAGGGACTTGGCGTGAGATATTAAAAAAAAATTTTTTTGAGGGGAGAGAGATTGGGTCATGTATTCTATAGAGAGAGAGGCTCGATCAGAGAGAAAAAAAAGTTGCCGTGTTTTGTTAAAAAAAGGGGTGGGAGAATGAGAGGATTGAGCCGGCCATATTTTAAAAAAAAAAACGCGTACAAATAAAAAGCCGTACGCAGGTTTGCAAAAAAAAAGAAAAAAAAAGAGGCGCGTACAAGAAAAAGCCGTACGCATATGCTAACAAAAAAAAATCGAAAAAAAAAGAAAAAAAGTCGCGTACAAGAAAAAAAAGTCGTACGCATAAAAAACAAATGTGATTCATGTTTGCTTCTCCCAACTTGTCTATTATTTTCATTATTCTCACAAGTTTGGGAGAAAGGGGGAGTAAAAGCCATATGCATTCAACATCATTGACTGACAGACCAAAATACTCCGGATTTCACAGATTATCAAGCTATCTTCACTGTGCATCGATCTTCGTCGTGGTGTCTCTATCCTCGACATCGACTCCGCACTGGATTTATTTTCTTCACATGGGTTCGAGCTCACCAAGTTGGAAGATGGGTCCGAGAGGCTACTCAGATTCGTGCTCTTGGAGTTACTCTTACCAACCACCGCAGCGCCATTAATAGTGCACTCCACCAGCTCCTCCGAGTCCCTCGGAGAGTAGAACTCCTCGTCCGAAGAGCGTCCACCGTCGAGATGGTAGCCTCGCTCGCGAGAGAGCGGTGGTAGAGGGTGGAGCTCCGGCGAGTCAAGCTTCACATACAGTTCGTCGGCCCCACAGGCAGGTGAAGCCCCGGGGTTGACGACGGTTCCCAAGTAGAGAAACTCCCTGCTGTTGTTGGCGGAGGATACGGAGAAGGTGGTGGAGTTGGTCGGGAAGAGGCGGTAGTGATCAGACGGTGCTGCTTATCCGTAGTCGGTGAGGAGCAGGTGGCAGCGGTGTAAGAGGAAGGCGGCGAGTGTGATGGCGAGGGTCGGGAGAACGATGGCGAGAACGACTGTGCTCTTGAGTTCGCGGGCGGCGTGAGACGGGGTGTGCGGCGAGGGGAAGACTAGGCTGGTGATGTTGGCCGGGAAGGTGGTTTGACGAGTGGACGTCGAAGGAGGAGCTCTGCTGCCGGAGGAGGGTGGGTCGGGTGGTGCAGAGGGGAATGTAGGAAAGAAGGACGCGTTTGAGGGTGACGAGGAAGGGGACGGGGAGGCGGTGGTGGGTACATGGAACAATGGCTCGTGAAGGAACCTCCTGTTTGGAGAGATGTGGATGGGTTTGCTGAGTGCGACGGAGAAAAGGCAGAAGAAGATGATGATGGTCAAGATTGGGCTCGACATTGTACTGCTGCTGTTCAGAGAGTCTGAGGCGGGTTACAAAGAAGGGGGGATGATATGTCTTTTCCGGGTGTTGGGGCTGTTTTTTATGGGGTGGTGGACTTCGGAACTCACAAATGAAAAGAGCTTTATCTTTTCAGATTACATGATTCTTCTTCTTGTAAAATATAAAGATTGATTACTCGGATGTTGCCATCCATAGGAAGGTCTGATGTTAATGGCATGCCGAGGTTAGAAGGCAGACTTCCCATCCAAGCTTGTGATGTCATGGATTCCAATGGGATGTAAATGGGTTCTTGGATATGGTCCCGCACAATTCAACTTCTCTTAGGCCATGTTTGGTTGAGAATAGGCCCCGGAATAAGGGGTCAATTCTCCTCCCAAACACGGTTTCCAGTGGTACAACTATTCCTCATTATTCCATCATATTTCACTCTTATTCATATCTTTATCCCACCTTACCTACCTTTCTTTCATCTTATTCTCCTTATTCATATCCTCCAATCGAACAAAACAAAAATTATACCCTTATTCTCCTTATTCCGCATCCTTATTCCCGCTTATTCCCGAACCGAACACACCCTTAGTCTAAAGAATAAGAGATCCGATCTCAAATCTGCATAACCTAACTCTCATATTATGCAAGCAAGCCATGGAGATTTTCATCATCAAGATGTGCTGGTAAGCAGTGACAGAGGGGGGGGGGGGGGGGGGGGGGTGTTGGTCCCCCAGCTCCCAACAAAGTCTATATACAAGTTTAATATATAGTATAATATATAATCTAAATATATTATTTAATAATTAAAATTTACATGTTATGTATAATAGCCCCCCATATCTCAACAAAAGAATCAATATATATGATATAATTACAATAATTATCTGTTAACATTACATGATGTGCATAACTGGATTTTGATACATCCGTATATGTCCATCATCATATCCGTTTATAAATTGTCACAGATATATAGTTTTTATTTTAACATATATGGTATAAATAACGATTTTTCTTTTTTTTCTTTGCATATACAGATATGGATTTGGATTCCTATTTCGTTTTTAGGATCTTAAAACGGATATGGTTACATATTTTTCTAGTGTATACATATATGAACAAATATACATATTTGTATCCGCATGTTTGCAACCATATTTTTATCTGCCTCGATTTTAAAATATTATGCAGATACATGTACACATGTCGAAATATGTATAACAAATATGTTAAGGGATTGGTTGACATATTTATATTTGTTTGCATCCCTATAAGTAAAAAGTATTGTATAGTGTTACTTGTTTGACCATATTAAATCTAATGACATTACTTAATATCACATAAATAAATGTATATTTCAGCGATGTGAAGAGTTTTAGGGATCTTTTTATGAATACGATGTTTATAGATATTATTTATGTTCGATTATAAGTTTATATAGGTATTTTTGTAAAAAAATACATTCCAAATATTAGTTTCAATCAATTACGGAATTATTGGAAGCTCGTCTTATAGATTAAATTTGTTTCCACACACCCAATCTCATAAATTGAAGCTTCCGTTAATGTTGTGCATTCATTCAAATTTCTCTCAAATACGATGTCATTTCCTATTTAATCTTAGTGGTTAAATATCCAATCATTATTTAAGCAACTTAAATCCCATTTAAAAGAAAATCAGATTCTTTACCATTGATATAAAACAACAAATGATCATGGATTTGAGTGAAATTTGATTAACAGTATTCAAAGATTTTATCTATAGATTGAATTTAAGAAATAAATTAGAACAAAATAGTTACAACACCTCTTTTACAATTCACATTACAATAGAGGAACCCATCCCGAAATATTAACAACTAAAATGATAAGGTAAATTAGATAAATAATTTTCTCACCCCTTCTAAATAATTTAGCCCCCTCCCCCAAGAAGAATTTTCTGGCTTCGTCCATGTTGGTAAGCATCGTCATAGAATTCTTGAAAGAGATCAAGATTCTAGACGCTTTAGGTCATGGACTTAATTCTGAGTTCCACATGACAATGTTCAGATTTCGACAATTAGTGTCAAACATGGCCGCCTCATTATAAGTACGACTCTTGAATAGGGAATTAATATGTATTCTACCATTATGCACTTAGCTCAACTCAGACAATGTATTGTAAGACTATGTGAGTCTCTTTTATGCTATCATGGTCATCTAACAAGGGATTATGGGTTGAAATAAAGCTTCGGATGAGGAATTTACTACTGTTGCAATTTGTTAAGACCCCAAAACATGAGTGGAATAGAAGATTCTATATCCTCGAGGCATAAAAAGATCCATGCAGAGCAGCGAAAATTCATACCAAAAGAAGCCAACTACAAAATACATAATTGACCACAAAAGTCCAATTCAGACATCCTGCATATCTTAGTGGAGACTTGATTACACTAGCCAAGCTTCACATGAGGTGTGACTACACCGGTCACGCTTCAGTTAATTCTCAATTCTTTTAAAAACTTCTTCTCGGATTAATTGTGAACTAGCATATATCTGAACTTAGTAATACCTAACTCCCCGAGGACGAGTTATTAGAGGAGAAATCTGTGCGGTAATATGGCATTTCGGATGGGAAGAGCTAACGCCCTTCACATATATGAGTCAATTGTTCAATGTTCACGGGGAATAACTTAGGAGGAGGATTCATCTAACATGACTTCTGAACCCAACCTGTTACAATGATGTGTAGAACTTGTAGGTTGTTGATTTTAAAACCCTAATTCTCACAAGAGTTCCATCAAACTATTAATCTAAAGGATGGATCGAGCACCATTTTCACCTTTTGCTCATGATCTTGGTATGGAATCCAATATAATTTCACCTCTTCATTTCTTAGTTGCTCGGGGACGAGCAAGGTTTAAGTATATGGGGAGAATCTGTGATTCATCACTCTAGTTAGCTGAAAATAGATGTTCATCTTGAGAAATTAGGTTCATTCACTTGTTAGTATCATAAAATTAATATTCATACCCTTGTAAATAATTTACATAAATTAACATTCATTTCTGCATCCATATTTATCTACACATTTTCATCTAATTTCACTCATTTTAAATTAGTTCATGCTAACTCCAATCGACATGAAACTAACTCGATTGTGTACATATCACTAACCTTAATCAATAAAAATTCTAAAAAATATTGACTTATATATATTCACAATAAAACCAAACGTAAACTTCAGGAGAAAAAGCCACAAACGACGATATCTCTCTCATACAATGTCCAAATTCATTGAACTCACTTTGAATTAATGTACATTAAATTATATACAAATCAAAATCAAATTCAAAAGAATTAGAGTTCATTTGTGAAAATAACGTTTTGGGGCCTAACCGTGCATTGCACATAATAACTGATTTTTGATCCATCATTTCATGTACTTAATAGACTCGTCTTGATTTATTTTGTTTTCATTTTTTCATTTCATTCCATGCTTTAACTAATTACATAATAATCTAAATCCAAAAATAATCAGAAAAGCAATTAAAAATACAAGTTCTGACTTGAGTTTACTAGCCTGATTCACTGGCATATATTTCACTTCCCTAATATTTTTAACTTTAACTTTAACACCCAAAAATTCAAAAAATAACATTTGAGTACATTGTAGAATTTTACATCATGTTTGATTATTAATCTACAGAAAACAAAATAATAAAAATCACAGAACTAAAAAAATGATATTTTATATACATAAAATATCACCAAAAAAGCATATCTTTCACTCCACATTATGTTTGCATATGAGTTCTTCATGAACATGCTAAATTGCATTTAGATGCACACTCTTCATTTTATGCATTTTTGCATTTGAGTCCGTTCTCTATTTTCTCTATTTATTACTACATTATTTGCATTAGGTCAAAGTTTGGTCTTAGTCAACTCACTGATGAATCTCCATCTCATCACCTATTTTATCATTTTGGTCATAAAAATCCTAGCTTAAAGCATGTAAATAGTATTTTTTGTACAAATTAACATTCATTATTTATTCCATTTATTATATATACAATATAGTTTTTAATGTAAAAATTATAAAGTAAAGAAAGGATAGAAAAATAATAAATTTTCAAAGGTATTTTATGACCTTAAACCCTGAGACCTAGGCATCTTGATGATTAGGTTGACAAGAAATAAAGTAGGGGAGATAAGGGCACAAATACAATAAAAATCTCATTCTTTTATCCTTCAATAAGTCCATTTTCGGACCTATTTTATTTTCTTTTACTTATACCTCAAATAAAGAAATTTCATACATAAAAATTGTAGATAATAATGCATAGAAAAATACATAATTGAGTTTACAAAAAAATAATATACAATGCACTTTTTATACTCTAAATTAAAAATCAAAATCCAAACTTCCCAAACCCATATCTTCTCCATATGAATTCAAAAAATATCAAAATCATTTTTAATTGTATATAACTTTTAATAAGCTATTTAACAAGGTGATTTCAATTAATTTGGAGTTAAGATGCAAAATTTAGGTTTTGGATCTCTATAGTAAAATTTATCTGAATAAAATATTCATTTTATTTATTTTTTATTGTTTTTATAATTTTTATTTTTATAGTATTGTAAATATTGTTTATATTATATGTACATATTTAGAATACATTAAAACATAAAAATAAAATAGTCTACATAAATACTTAGAAGAAATACATATACTTATACCTATACAATTAATAGCCATATTTATTTAAATGTACATAATATATCAAAAAAATACAACAAAAATATATTTATGTATAAAAATAAGTTATAATTATAAAAATTAGGAAAAAAATAATAAATCAAAAATAAAAAATAAAAATAATACTCAAAACATAGATAAATATACCTATAAATGAAACACTAAAAATTAATACTACATAAAATAATAAATACTTTTCATTTTATAACTTTAATTTATTTAATTCATTTATTAATTAATTTGATTTTTTAAATAATATCAGGATGCATTTTTTTGGTTGGTCCACGTGGACCAACTAGAGGGAGTCAAGAGTTGACCGCGGTCAACTTTTCTCCCCTGGTCCTAGCCCTCTCAGAACCAAGCTTTGGCCCTTTTTTCTTCCTTTTTCTCTAATCTATATAATCGTCGATTCGGAAAGATTTCTTCTTCACTTTTTCTCCTCGATTGATGCTCTATCATGCCCGACCATTTTCTCGAGGATTGCATGATTGTACCCTTCAGACAACCTCAACCTTCCCTCTCTGCCCATCACCGATACAAAAAAATCCACCTCATCATCTTTGATTTTTTTGAGCGCCACATTCTCTCCTCATTTTGTGCTCAAAAGCTTGAGGAAGGTGATTGCTTCTTCGCCCAACATCTAGGTTGATCGAGGAGGCGGAGTAAAGGTGTATTCCACCATCTTCGGTGAGATCTGCCACCATCGATGATCAACTCGTGGCTCCGACAAGTTGAGGTCCATTTTCTCTGCATTTTAGCTAGATCTTAGGTGTAGTTATTATTTCCTGCAATTAGTTTATCATTTTATTCACTTGAGTGGCATAGATTCATTCATTTGTAGTTTGCCGGAGTACTGCAACGACAAACTCTCCATCGTGCTCCGCTCGTTTTCCGACTCGACATCTACCCCCATCTTCTTTCACGGTGCTTCTCATACGCCTCCTCGCACCCCAGTCAACTTGATCCTTCTTGGATCAAGATTCCGAAGTTCCACCTCCTCTCTTCGTCGGAGCATCCGTCGCCTCGCCGCCTTCACCCATTTCATGCAAACCCCCCGCCAATAATAGCCAGGCATGTCCTCCTTTGTGTGGTCATTTCTTTTAGTTGTTTTGCAGGACCTGAAGAGCTTGTCTAAGAGCTAAGCAATTCGAAGAATATTTTCAGGGGTCTTTGAGCTTCATCGAGCCCCATATCTGCCATCACTGGGATCTAGGCCATTTTGAAGGTACCCTTGTCTGCGGACCACCTCCCTGAGCTCGCAGAGAATTGCATCATCGAAGAAAGATGCTCGAAGGCAGGAGGTTCGAAGAGCAAAGTTCAAGGAAGACTGGGTCTTCCACATTCTTCGTAACGAGCAGTCACCGTCCGATCTGGGGAGGAGCCCTAGATTTGCTGCTAGCCATTGGATCTCAGACATATTAGTCACTCGATCCTCGTCGAAGATCTGATCTTGGACGTCCACGATCGAAAGGGTATCGTGTGTTGCGGTCCCGCTAAGTGTCTAAGTGCATGGCTTGCGCTCGTTGGATCATGCCATATAGGGGGTATTTTGCAACTTAACCCCCGTTTTTGTTTTATTTCCATTTAGTCTTGAATTTTATATTGTACATTTAAATATTTTGATAAAATTGCATTATAACCCCTGTAATCCTTCGATATTACTTTTGAGACTAGTTCACGTCATCTCACGCACGATCCTACGTGAGGTGGCGATTTTGCAGAGATACCCTTGTTCCTTTTTATATTATGTTTTAGTACTTAAATTTTGAATGTTAATATAAAAATTTTGGGTAAATTACATTATATTCCCTTCTTTCAATTTTAATTACAAAAACACCCTTCCTAGTTCAACAATATTTGTGATTGTTTTCAAGTTAATAAAAATTTCAATTGTGCTCCAAAAGTTCTCAAAAACCTATGGCTTAGTTGCATGCTTGCTTGTAGATTTACGCTATATTTTTTAATTTTAATTTTGGGCATTTTACATATTTTAAAAGTAAAAAGAAGCACATTTTACCCCTATTTGAATTAAAAATGACAAAAATCTAAAAATGTTTTAAAAATTTCCTAAAAAACTCTATTTTTTATTATTGTATTTTCAAACTCCAGACCAAAAATTCCTAAAAATAGAAAAAAAAAGATAAAAAAATAAAAAGTTCCAAAATCTAGTAAAAAAAATATAACAATTCCCATAAATCCCAAAAATATTTATTTTTATCTTTGAATTTTTTATATTGTTATCTGTATACTAAAATTGAGTTGGAGAAATTTTGACATATTTTGCTATTTTTTATCTTCAAATCAATTTGGCCGATTTATTTAATCATTGATTCAAGATAATTTTTACTTTAAAAGCATATAAAATGAGCGAAAATCACCCAAAAATCACAAAATGGTAGAAAACTATTTAAAACCCAAAGATATTTTATTCTATAATTCTTGATATTTTTAGTTGTATTATAATTATATTACCTTGTATTGTATATATAGCTTTATATATTCTCATATTATATATATATTAAATAAAAAGAAATTAAAAATCAGTAAATATAAAAGAAAATAAAAATTAGAAACTAAAAACAATTAAATATATAATATAAGTTTCAACAAATATAAAAATTTAAAAACCCAAATAAAAACATTTAGAGAAGACGAGGAACACAAATTTTGCGCATTAATTTACGCAATCTACTGTTTGCTCCCTATGCTCGACATTCTACACATACTTATATCTACACACACATTTTGTAGAGTTATAATAAATTTTAACTCCACATCATATTTTTCATTATTTGATTATATTGTGGGTTAATTGTTGAATTAGTCTAAGGTTCTTGTCAGTCGCTTTGACGATTGTGTTCATGCCTTATGTGGGGCACAAGATCGAGTGAATTTTTGGCTTTTCAAATGACGCCATTGAAGGGGAGCATCATCATATAGATTAGCTTTTTTATTTGTCTCTTCTTCCTTGTCTACTTGTCCTTAATTTCTTTTTCATTTTATTTGATATTATTTGTGCTATCTAACCACCCTCTTTGTTTGACCTTTGTTGCGAGGGACTGTGGATCGAGGGAGGGACCTCCTAGGAGACCTACACACCCACATGAAGCAGAATCGGATTCATGTCCTAGCCGACAGGAGAAAGCGATGAAGAAGGATTTGGAGTATTTTTTAAGACAACACACTTTGTTTTTCCTTTTATTTTATTTATAATTAAAGTGAGAAAGAGAGACACACACATTTATTGTAATAACGTGGACTTTCAAAGACTCTGACACTTCACGAGGTCACTGCCCGAGCGATTGTTCAATTGGGGACCTCGTCAGCCTAGCATCCTTGCATGAAGAGAGATGGGGGCAAGGTGAGCATTTCTATTTAGCATTCGTCTTTGTTTTCACCTCATATTGTTCTCTCTCCCTTTGATTTTGATCACATAAGATTTAAAAAGAATTGGTCCCTCGTTAGGTTCTTGCATTTCTATTAAAAATATATTAAAAAAGTGATAACCAATAAAATCAGTACTGCTAAGATTACTTGACCCTAAAAGCAAAA
This sequence comes from Ottelia alismoides, assembly GCA_037367405.1. Classification (NCBI taxonomy): domain Eukaryota; kingdom Viridiplantae; phylum Streptophyta; class Magnoliopsida; order Alismatales; family Hydrocharitaceae; genus Ottelia; species Ottelia alismoides. The sequence continues at coordinate 813,526 of JAZKJV010011847.1, read as the reverse complement.
GGAAAAAAATACTTATCTTAGGGAGAGTAACCCCCTCATTGTCTTAGCATTTTATTTTCTACGTATACACTAAGGATTAGTGTCCCAATCCCATGGCTACCTACATGTTTGTGCAACTTTGTGATTATCACCTAACTCTAAAATTTGAAAAGATAAAAGGATCGAACTTTTACTGTCCTCATTGTATTGAGTAGGTGAATTGAGGGGTTTGTTTTGTTTATATTTTGTTTGTGTTTATGCGTACTTGATCTTCTCTGCACATTTGCATCTTTTTTCCTTGCATATCTTGACTTGACCTTCGTGATCTTCCGATCCCTTCCTTTTGTTTCGGAGATGGCCGACTGGAGTAATTTTTATCCGAATTTTGTGGATCCCTCGTACCCTCTAGCCAATCCACCTCCACTTTTCTAGGAGGACTCTGCTCCTGATTTTTATTTTTGTGCATATCTGAATCATCCACAGTATCAAAGCTTGAACTTTTACCCACCACCACCATCACAGTACCCACCATCTCACCTACCCAAGATTGATTTGTTGGAGTTACCTCTCCTGCAGTCCACTCTTGAGCACTTGACCCAGATGATGGAGCAGTTGAAGAAGAGGATTGATGACCTCACTAGTATAATAAGAGCCACAACGTAACTTCACCATTGATGATATGGGTCCATTCGACGATGCCTATGAGAGCTTGCAATCACCCAAAATAGTATAAAATGAGAAAACCCTAAAAATACAAAAAGATTTCGGGAGACACACAATTGAGTTAGCTTGTGAGGAGAGGATACCCATGCTAGATCATATACTCACATAGATATACACACCAGTTCCCACCTTTGACCTTAAGGATGACATTGTACATACTGCTCTTGATCATCCTTGTGTAGATGATGATTCTGATCTCCTCCCTTGTATGGAAGAGATCCAAAATCTTAAAAAATATTGACTAAACCTGAAGTGGTGGCAGTTATTCACAAGGTCATTAACGCCCCACTTCGCGACGCCATAACTCAACTGTCTACTCAACCAAGAAGAGAAAGTGAATGAGTAGATATGAGTGACACATTTTGACCATGGCAACTACATACACCATTGTACACCATCCACGCACTAGGAAAGGGAAAACTGTTACACCTCTTGTGAGTTGCACCATCTTTGACCATTTATGTGATCACACTCTCCCTAACGGTAGTGCTTTAATTAATATAATACTCTTCTTGTTGGTACAATCTATTCACTTAGGGCCTCTCATGAAGACCAGGATAATTTGTCAATTTGCTGATGGATCAATAAAGAGGCCGAAGGGTATTCTAGAGAACGATGTTATTCAGATTCTGGGATGAGCTTCACTGCTGATTTTGTCATATTGCCCATGGAGACCTCCACCCCTGTGGAGAATCTTCCCGTCATCCTGCGATGGCCTTTCCTCACCTCTGTGAGAGTCGTTATTGATTATGGATATGGAGAGATCCAACCCATTCTAATGTCAGGAGCGATGTGTTAATCACTACACCCATTGTTGACTAGAGACATGCATCCCATTAGAGTGTACATGTATTAGCCAACCCCGAGGAATTTGACCTTGATGTTGAAATAAGAGAGGTTTGCATTTTGATGGATGAGATTGAAACCCGAGGATTCCTCTTTGATGCGGAAGACTTAGAAAGCATAAACCTTGGGGTTCCCCCTTTTGATGATTGGCAATGCATTGATGACATTCACGGTATCTACACTATAGACACTTTAGAGCGGAGGGCAGCCTTAGTAGAGACTACATCGGTCGAATTTGGCCTTATTTCTTTCATCAAGGAATTCAGACTTTTTGATTGTGATCTAGCAGAGACCCCCATGCCGAACATGACCACACTACTTCCACAGACCAGTTCGTTCCTTTATGCTTTGAGATTGTTGAGCATCTTCATGAGGTCAATTCTGATCAGTCTTTGTTTGCTAATAACATAATATCAACCCGCACCTTGTCATATCCATTCCTCAGCAATCAGAAGGTTCGCTTTCTTCCTTCTTGATTTTTGTACATCCACATCATTTCGTGTGTTTTGCCTTGCTTAGGACGTACTATGTCCTATGTACAGGGTAGGTGGATGAGCTGAGGGATCTTTTCTTCTTCTTTTTTTTCATTTCTTTTCTTCCAAAAGGTTCATCCCTTCTTCACTTTTATACTTAGGACATACTTTATCCTAAGTATAGGGGGTTCTACACCCTGAGTGTTCATTCTTTGTTTTGTTTCATCACTCTTGTTGTTGCCTATACTTAGGGCTCTCTTACCGTAAGTATAGGGGGAGTGATGTGTATATTCTGCCCACATTTTATTTCTATTTGGATTCATTTATTGATCCCCTCCATTGTCTCCCTTCCTTGTCTATACTTAGGGATATCTCACCCTAAGTATAGGGGGAGACATGCTGAGTTGTGATCTATTCATTCCTATCCTTGACCCTCCCTCCATGTAGATACAGCCTGCTATACTAAGGATTATTTCATCCTAGGTATGGGGGGACGGTCGACTTCTCCTTCATTGATTCATTATTCTTTCATCATTGTAGTATGGGCTCTTCAATACTCAGTATGAGTTATTTCTTCTTTTTTCTCTCTGATCTATGAGGACATAGTTCAAGCTAAGTATAAAGGGGGCGTATATACTTTAGTCATAACTCCTACTTTCGTATTTTTAATAATAAGGCTAATTAATAAAAATTAATACACACATACATACACCTAATTCTTTGCTATATACTAATTAATAAACCAAGTTTAAAATATTTTTTGCGAAGTGTTTGAAAAATAGTTTGAATAACTATTTTAAAAATCTTTTGAAAACTATTTGGAAAATATTTTGTTAAATATTTCCAATCTTTTTAAAATGTTTTTCATTGTAAATGTTTCCTTTTTTTGTTTGAAATAAAAACTTTTGAAAATATATTTGCAAAATATTTTGAAAAATGGTTGTAAAAATAATTTGAAAAATCTATGTGTATTGTTTGAAACATCTTTGCAAAATGATTTTCAAATTTTATAAAATGCATGTAAAAAATATTTATCAAATTAATTTGCAAAATAAAGTTTTTAATTTTTATAAAAATATTTTCAAATTATTTTGAGAATTGGGTACATAATAAAAATCCTTTATAAAATTTGTATAAACTTGTAAATTCTTAAAAATCCAACTCTTGTAAATATTAGAAGTGCTCCTGTGTAAATATATGTACCTATTTCTTTTTCCGAAAACTATTATTTTGAAAAATCTCTAAAATTTTGCAAAAGTAAATATCCCAAAAATATTTGCAAAAATATTTTCAAAAATTGCATAGAAATTTGTAAAACCTTTTCAAAAATCCATAAAAAGTTTAAATTTTGAAGACTGCATCACAAAAATATTTTCTGCATTGACATAGAATTTGCTTTTTTGGATTGAGTTTGATAATTGAACGAGTCTAAGTAAAATATGAAGATGAATCTTGGTTGGACCTTAAATATACTTAATTAGAGGAACCTTATAGGAACTGGAATTAAGGTACTTCAAGTCTAGTTGACTTAATTCTCTGAGATCACGAGACTTAGTTCAACGTCATCTTGACAGCCTAAGTAGAGTATTTTGAAGCACGTGAATGACTCTTGTTGATAATGATCTAGCTCGTACACCTACACTTTTCACTTTTCTCACCTTGGTTGAAGTAGTAGAGGGCTGGATTTGTCGGCATGAGACACAAGCGAATGGAAACTTTGAAAGTGACACTTTTGTGCCCATTGTACCCTAACACAATCCAATGGTGATGAGATTTAAAGACAGAAGTTGTGGGGTTGCAGTAAAGCTTCAAAAGAGGGATAGTCTACTGGATCAAGAGGAAAAGGTCCTTATATAAATGTTGATGTATATAGTATTCAAAGAATAGAAAAATGAACAACTTCAAAAAAGTGGACAGGTCTGAAAAAAATGCTTGTCAGAATGTATATATTTGTATAGTCAATAAGAAATTATGAGATTCAAAGTTACACATTTGAGAGCCTACAGCCAGATGACTTAGCTATTGGTCAAGCATCCTAAGATAAGTAGCTACACTAGCTATCGCCCATTCTTCTCTCCACCCCCTCTTCTTGAGCTAGTTGTACTTGAAATTACAAGGGAATACTCCGCTTCTCGAGGAAAGAGTTCTTGGATTGGGGAATTAGGGTCACCATGTTGGAGAAGACTGACTTTTACCGCTTCAGTCGAGGAGAGCTGCATATCACATACACTGTCTAAGATAGATTCATAGTCATAAGGGTTTGCGTATGAGTTGGTATTCTAACCTAACTATTGAGGAGACTTGAGTAGAGTTTCATTATTCTCAAAGGCTATTGTGTTTCACAGTTTCCCAATAATGTTTCGACCGCACCTAAATCCAAAGGTCCGACTAAAGCTCCAAACTTTGATTTTATGAAGGCAAGTTTAAGAATTAAATCAATCCACTTTTTTCTTTTCTTCATTTTTATTTTTTATTTTCTTCACATATTGCATAAGTGTTTGCTAGGGTTATGGGGGGTGATGAATCTACATTTTATCACTTTTATTCTATCATTTTGGTCTTAAAATCCCTAGATAAATGCATGTAAATAACATTATTTTGTACAAATTAACATTTATTATTTATTCCATCTATTTTAAATAAAATATAGTTGTTAATACCAAAATTATAGAATAAATAAAGGAAAAGAAAAGGACTAAAATGCCAAAGGTATTTTATAACCTTAAATCTCGAGACCTGGACATCTTAATGACTAGGTCGACAAGGAATAAAGTAGGGGAGATAAGGTCCAAAAATACAATAAAAATCCTGTTCTTTTACCCTTCAATAAGTCTATTTTAGATTTTTTATATTATTTATACCTCAAATAAAGAAACTTTGTACATAAAAGTTGTAGATAATAGGGCATATTAAAATAATAATTGAGTTTACACAAAAATAATATACAATGTACTTTTTATACTCTAAATAAAAAGCCAAAACCCAAACTTCTCTGACCCATATCTTCTCCGTATGACTGAAAACGTATCTAAATCACTTTAATTGTATATAACTTTTAATAAGCTATTTAATGAAGTTGGTTCCACTTAATTTGGAGTTAAGATGCAAAAGTTAGGTTTTGGACCCCTATTGTAAAGTTTACATGAATAAAATCATCATTTTTATTATTATGTATTATTTTTATAATTTTATTTTTTTTATAATATTGTAAATTTTATTTATAATATATGTACATATTTGGAATACATTAAAACTATAAATAAAATAAACAAATAAAATAGTCTATATAAATACTTGGATGAAATACATATACTTATACCTATACAATTAATATCATTATTTATTTAAGTGTCAATAATATTTTAGAAAAATACAACAAAAATATATTTATCTATAAAAATAAGTTATAATTATATAAATTAAGAAAATAAAATCATAAAATCATAAATACAAAATAAAAATAAAGTACTCAAAACATAGGTAAATATACTTATAAATGAAACCATAAAAATTGACATGCAATAAATTAACTCCTAAAAATACATAAAAATCATATTAAAATACCACATAGAATAATAAACACTTTTCGTTTTATACAGTTATTTAATTGATTTATTTACTAGTTATTTTGATTTTTTAAATAATTTCATGCTGCCTTTTCTGGTTGGTCCATGTGGACCAACCAGGGGGAGTCAAGAGTTGACCCCGGTCAACTCTTCTCCCCAGGTCCTAGTCCTATCAGAACCAAGCTCTAACCCCCTTTTCTCCCTTTTTCTCCAATCGATACAATCATCGATTTAGAAAGGATTCTTCTTCACCTTTTCTCCTCGATTGATGCTCTATCACACCCGACCATTTCCGCGAGGATTACATCATTGCACCGTTCTGACCACCTCGATCTTCCCTCTCTACCCATCACCGGTGCAAAAATATCCAACTCACCATCTTTGAATTTTTTGAATAACTTTTGCCCCGCATTCTCTCCTCCTTTTGTGCTCAACAACTTGAGGAAAGTGACAGATTCTTCGCTCAGCATCTAGGCTGATCAAGAAGGCGGAGTAGAGGTGTATTCCACCATCTCCGGTGAGCTCCGCCACCGTTGAGATTCAACTCATAGCTTCGGCCATTTGAGGTCCATCTTCTATGAGTTTTAGCTAGATCTTAGGTGTAGTATTTGTTTCCTGTAATTAGTTTATCGTTTTATTCATTTGAGTAGCGTAGGTTCATTTATTCGTAGTTTATCGGAGTAGTGCTCCGATGAACTCTCCATTGTGCTCCTCTACACCTTCCCAATGATTCTCCTACGCCTCCTCGCACTCCAACCTAATCCTTCCTGGATCATGGTTCCAGTGCTCCACCTCCTTCCTTCGCCGGAGCAGTCGTTGCCTCGCTACCTTCACCCATTTCATGCACACCCTCCTCCAATAATAGACAGGAATGTCCCCCTTTGTGTGATGGTTTTTCAGCTATTTTGCAGGACCTGGAGAGCTCGTCTGAGAGCTAAGCAATTCGAAAAATAGTTCTATGGGTCTTTGAGGTTCGTCGAGCCCCATATCTTCCATCAAATGGATCTTGGCCATTTTGAAGGAACCCTCGCCTGTGGACCAACTCCCTGAACTCGTGGAGCATTGTATGACCACCATCGTGGTTCATCTCGTAGATTCAGCCATTTGAGGTCCATTTTCTTTGTGTTTTATCTAGATCTTAGGTGTAGTATTTATTTCCTGCAATTAGTTTAGCGTTCTATTCACTTGAGTACCATAGATTCATTCATTCGTAGTTTGCCGGAGTACTGCTCCAATAAACTCTCCACTGGCTCTATTAGTTTTCTGACTTGTCATCTGCCCCCATCCCCTTTCCTGACGCTTCTCCTACGCCTTCCTGTACTCCATTCTATCTTATCCTTCCCAAATTAGGATTCTTACGCTCCACTTCCTTCATTCGCTGGAGCAGACGCCGCTTTCACCCATTTCATGCACACCCTCCACCAATAATAGAAAGGCATGTCCCCCTTTGTGTGATGGTTTTTTCAGCTATTTTGCAGTACCTGAAGATCTCTTCTAAGAGCTAAGCAATTCGGAGAACAGTTCTAGGGGTCTTTGAGCTTCGTCGAGCCCCATATCCGCCATCACTGGGATGTAGACCATTTTGAAGGAACCCTCGCCTGCGGACCACCTCCCCGAGCTCGTGGAGCATTCCAACAACGAAGAAGACTCTCAAAGGAATAAGAATTTGAAGAACGAAGTTCATGGAAGACCAGCTCTTCCCTATTCTTCGTGACGAGCAGTCACTGTCCGATATGGGGAGGAGCCCCAGATTCGTCGTTGGTCATTGGATCTCGCACGTATTAGTCGTTAGATCCTCACCGAATATTTGATCTTGGATGTCGACGGCCGAAGGGGTATTGTGTGTTGCGATCTCTCCACGTGTCTAAGTGGGCAGCTCTCACGCATTGGATAGATCCATATAGGGGTATTTTGCTACTTAACCCCACATTTTTATGATATTTCCATTTAGTCATGTATTTTATTTTGAATGTTTAAATATTTTTGTAAAATTGAATTGGAACCACGTAGTCCTTTGATAATACTTTTAGGTCCAGTCCACGTCACGTGATCCCATGTGAGGTAGCGATTTTGTAGAGATACCCCTACACCTTTTTGTATTCCGTTTCAATACTTAAATTTTGAATATTAGTATAATACTTTTGGGTGAATTGTAATATATTCACTATCTTCATTTTTAATTACAAAATTACCCTTCCTAGTTGAACAATTTTTGTGATTATTTTTAGGTTATGAAAAATATCATCCATGCTACAAAAAACAAAAAAATACGATTAGATGCCTGCTTGCTTGTAGATGATTTACTCTATATTTTTTTAATTAAATTTTAACATTTTACTTGTTTTTAAAAAATTAAAAAGAGCACATTTCACCAATTTTCTAATTAAAAATTACCAAAAAAAAGTATAAAAATATTTTGAAAATTCCCCAAAATATATTTTGTTATTATTGTATTTTCTAACTCCAGAAAAAAAATCCCTAAAAATAGAAAAACATAAATAAAAAATTAAAAAGCTCTAAATCATGAAAAATATAAAAATCTAAAAAATACTTATTTTAATTTTTAAAATTTCTTTATATTATTTATATAATAAAATTAGTTGGTGAAATTTTGACATATTTTAATAAATTTTATCTTCAAATCAAATTGGATTATTTATTTAATCCGTATTTAGGTTTTTTTACTTTTAAAATATATAAAAATTACCAAAAATCGCCCAAAAATCATAAAATAAAAATTATTTAAAGCCAAAAAAATTAATTTTGTAATTTTTGACTTTTTTCATTGTATTTATAATTTTATTATCTTGTATTGTATATATAGCTTTATATATTCTAATATTATTATTTTAAAAGAGAAAATAATTAAAAATCAGGAAATATAAAAAAATAAAAATTATAAAATTATAAAATTATAAATTTATAAATCTATAAAATATAAATTTTAAAATCCAAAAATTATAAAAATTAAAAACCCACATAAAAACATTTAGATAAGAAGAGGAACACAAATTTTGTGCATTAATTTGCCCAATCTAATGTTTGCTCCATGTGTTCGACACTCTACATTTACTTGCACCTATACACATATTTTGTAGAGTTATAATAAATTTTAACTCCATATCTAATTTTTCTTTGTCTGAATTATATTGTGGGTTAATTGTTGAATTTATCCGAGGTTCTCATCGGTTGCTTTGACGAATGTGTTCCCGTCTTGTGTGGAGCATAAGATTGGGTGACTTTTTGGCTTTTCACTCACCCATGTGTGATGAATATGTGATTCATCACTCTAAAAGTTGAAAATAGATCTTTATTCATGAATAATTAGCTGCATATTTCCACTTATATTGCATAATTAGCATTCATGCATGCATAAATAATATCTGCATTTTGAGCATTCATATTGGCATTAGATAAGGAGCCAAATTCACTTGTAAAAATCACCTGTAAATACCATATTTTTATATATTTTATACTAACTCCAATTTTAATAAAATCGACTCTATAGTGTATATACTACTAACACTAATAAAGGAAAAATGTCAAAAAAATACTAACTTGTAAAATTGACCAATAAAACCCAAATCCAAATTTGAGGCTATGAATCTTAAAATGCACATATCTCTCTCAAATAGTGTCCGATTCAGGTATACTCACTTTTATAGTAATATACATTAAAATATCTTTAAAATGAGACCAATTTCATTAAAATCGGAGATCGTAAGCAAAACTTGAGTTTTGGGCACCTATTGTATATTGTACATATTGACCTTTTTGCCCGTGTGTTTTATCATTTTCTTAATTATTAAAAATCCAAAAAAATAGATTAAGTTTTAAATATTTCTTTCATATTATTCTAACTTTCTTTTTATTTTTCTCTTATTTGAAATTGATAAAAAAATGCAAAAGATAAAATCCGGTATTTTATACATATAAGATACCACCCAAAAATATTTTTATAGAGATGACTTTCTTTGATTTTTGACCCTTCATAAAAGTTGTAGATCTCGTCGAGACAAGCATCTTTTGTGTTGACCACTTTTTGATTTAACTCGTTTTGTTATTTCTTTTTTATTTTTCTTTATATTTAATTTTTGAATTTTCAGGGAGCCACACGTGGCAGCTCCTAGAGCCGTCATGTATCATCATTTTTTTATTATTTTATTAAATGCATTTTTATTTTTTTAAATATTATTATTTATTTTAATTAATTAAATATTTATATTATTTATTTATTTATTTTCTCCTTATACTTTTTAGTAGCCTACTATATTACTTTATTATTTATTTATTTTATACCCCTTTTTTACTCCTTCTCCCCTTACTTTCATTCCAAGCCATCAACTCCCCACTTCTCCACTTTCTCCATCTCTTTTCCAACTTCCTCCTCTTTATATTCACATCTCCTCCATTTTTCATCATCTGCCGATTCGAGAGAAGAGAGGTCGAGCCCCTTCAACCTACATGTGACAACTGAAGGAGAAAAGTTGAGCGACGGCAACCTTTCAGGCGAGATTTGTGGCATCACAATTGCCGTGTCACAAGATTTCGATTGAATTCGCTTAGTTTCGAAGGACTCAGCCATCCTTCTCAAGGCCATGAGGGAGCCGTGCACCGCAGCTCCGCCCTCTAGCGAAATCACAGGTAAGTATCCCTTTACTTTTACTTGTCATGTTTTTGTCTAACATCATTTGTTTATCTTGTCTATCATCACATCTTCATCAAATCGCCATTATCAACACCAAACCATTTTCATCATCCACACCACTATCATCTTACACATCAACACACCATCATTATCATACATCATACACCACCACTTCATTGCATTCTTATTACATTTTTGTTTCCTTATTTAAAAAATATATATAACAAAAAAATTGAAAAAAGAAAAACAAAAAAAAGTTGCAGGTCAGCTACAACAGTCCCTTCCTTCCCATCATCCATACCCAGCCATCACTGAGCGACGACGCCTCCTGCCAACCGTCGTGCGCCCCTCCGGACACTACACTTCCGCAACCTGCCCCTGCAGCCGCGTGCACCCGCCACCAGCGGCAGCCACCCAAGGCCTCTCCGCCACGCGCCGCCCGAGGCTAGCCGCTCTAACCTGCCAGCCACAGTCACCTCCCTCCGTCGCCGCAGACCAGTTTGCGTCAGCTGCGCCCTCCGTCTGCCATCTGTGTCACACGGCGGCACCACCCAGGTCCACGCCGCCACTGGACCTCCTTCACGTCAGCGCCAGCCGCCTCGCCCAGGACTAGCCTCCATCTCCCCCACGCGTAGGCGCCCAGCCGCGCACCGCCAAGACGGTCCTCCACCAGCCCCCAGGCGTCGCATCCGCAGCGCCCAGGTGCGCCACCGACCTCGTGCCGCCAAGTGCGCCGCCACCCCCTGCCATCATCACATCGCGGCTGTAAGCCGTCCGCACCCCTCACCCTTCTGCCTCGCGCCACGCACCCCTCGCCAACACTGCGCCACCTTGGCCGCTCCGCCTGCCACGCATCCGCACTCCAACACCCCACGGCCAGGCGTGCCACCCACTCCTGCTCGTGTCCTTTTGCCCTAGCTTGGGGGAAAATAAAAGAAGGTCCATTTCCATTTATTTTATTTTAGTTGTAAAAATTTCATAGTTTGTTCTATAAATTGCAATAGTGTAACCGTACACAGTTTGTTCATTTATTTCACTTTCAGTTTTGTAAAGAAAGCCATGCATTGTCATATTAATTTGGACAGTATTTTTGCATCATTTTTTAATCAAAAAATAGCATTTTGTATGGCATTTAAATCTTTATCTTTTGGTTATTTATTTATATTTTTTTGAGCATCAGATTATTTATTAAAAATTAGAGTTGGAAATTCAGTAATATTTTACCCATTTTTACTCTGAAATTCGCACATGTTCATTTCATGCTCCAAAAATTGTGAAAATATTGTGGATGATGCCTCTAGTTGTGTTTTAATTTCTATCCAAATTTCATACAAATTGGAGTTTCTTTGGCATAAATAAATTATTGAGTGATTTTAGTAAATGATTTTTATGAAATCCACAAATATCATTTCTGTGAAATTTTAAGTCTCTTGGATTGCTAATGAAAATATCTTTGTGAGATAAATAACTCTCTGTTAAGAATTAAATACTAACAGTCACTCTGTTTTCAGTAAAAAATCATAAAAAATCATAAAGTGTCAGAAAATTCTAAAAAAACTTAGTTTAGCTTCATTTCATCATATTTCACTTCCAGTAAATTTTTCATAATTTTTGCATATCATTTGCAAGAAAAATTGCATAAAACCCAAAAAAAGTTTGTATTTTTCATTTGTGTAGTCCAAAAACTCTAAAAAATATATTTGCATTCATCATTATGTTAGGTTATAGGAAAAATACAACTGGGTCAATTTGGAGTAATTTCAGATTAAAATTAAATTTGGCTAAGTTGTTTATTTTCTTAATAACCTAATTCATCCGCATTTGTGCATGGGCATTTATTTCGCATAAAAAATATAAAAAAATCCCCACTTGGAAAATCGTGATCTAATCCCTATAACTTGATCTGAAGTTGTTCCTTTTCCTGCTTGAGTCGACCCTAGGGCTTGCCCAGGCTAAAAAAACATAAAACCGCACAATAGTTAATTCTTCGGTTCATCGATTCGTGCAGTTATTTTTTGATCAATCCAGATTTATCTGACTGCAACGAAATCATTAATTCAATACTATTATAAACTTAAAATATAGATCAATCAAATGACGTCGTTGCCGGGGAGGCAAACGACTTAGGATCACTTTAGAAAATTAGATTTGTGTTTTCCGTTCATTCAGGTAGTCTGACCCCTGAACCCATTTGTAATTATTCCATTTTTTTCAATTATTTCTCTGCTTATTGTTTTCTCATTCTATCTCTCTGACATAAAATTCCATCTTTTTGTGCGAGGGCCTGGTGTCTTGGAGCAACTTTCTTGAAGTCGATGCATCTTGAAGAACATCAGAGGCCAGCTATTCATGGATCGAGTCAGCTGTTGATAAAACATGGAGATCATTGAAGAGAGATTTTTACTAACTTGTAATTGCATCTTTAAAGCGGTACCCATTTGGGTTCTCGCACGTGTAAGTAAATAATAAAAAGAGTTTCCATGTATTGTGTATTTGATTGTCGTAGATTAGGATATGCACTCACGGCTCTTAAAGTTTCCTAGGACTATTTGTGCTCGTAATATTTAAGACCACACTTCACCATTAAAAGACGCACTTATACCACATAACTTAGCCATATTAAACTCGTTCTTCACTCGCTAATAGAACTGCCTATCTAGGAGCGGCTTTTCATCGATTGCATTTCATATAGTGTAAAATTTCAATTCAGTATTGCAGCCCACATTGTAGAAAGTTGGAGGTACTGTAAGTCTTCTTTCTCAAGCATTCATCATTGTTTTCTCGTTTGTATCATCTTTTCCCGATTCTCTCTCTCGGTTTTTCTAACCTAGGATAAAGGAACTGAGACTGGACGGTAGATGTGATTGCTTGTGTGGATTAATTACAGTAACAACTAATCTTTAAAATTGGGATTGCTAATTGAATTGGACCAAAAAATTGACTAAAATTAACCCTTGTTTCGGGAGAGTAACCCCGACATTGATTTCAGGCTGAGTGAGGGTACAGAGTGTGTGTGCACACCCTAAGGCAGAGCCAAAATCCCTGCCTCCCATATCACGTACCCGATCCTAATAAATATCACAAGTTGAATTCTTTCAGGTTCACTGACTATCACCAAGTAACCTCCGCCTATATCGGCAGGTAGTTAGGGTTGAACCAGTGGTGCTCCACGATAAGTTGCTAGTAACCCTTCGGGGTAAAATTCCAGCCTTGTCAGCCTCCGCCTGCTTCGATAGGTAGATAGGGGCGGGTCTTTGAACTCCTCAGCTTGGGATAGGAGAGAAGAAAGGAAGGGCATTGGTATCTTAGGCGACATGTTAAACATGGAAGACGCATCCAGCTTTGAGCCGACTTCCGTATAGGCCACGTAATCCTTACTATTTGTCTGAAAAATCACACTTAAAATCAACCAGACTAATCGGACTCGGTTTCGGGTCCTTCATCATGTTGAGTGTGAACTCGGGGTTTGCTCTTGCATTTGTCTTTGTGTCTGTCAGTGTGTGTTATCCTGTATAATTGCATGTTTTCTACCTCGATCTGCTTCAAGATATCGGGATATTGGTCTCCATGCCATGAGACATCTGGTCATTCATCCTCGACCATATACCATTCATCTTCACCTTCTCCTTCTTCCATGTATCCTCTGCCATCCACGGGAGACCCTTACCCATGGTCGGTTCCACCTCGACCCGATTATGAAGGCTGAACTTCAACTGACCTCTCCACTTCTTCGCATTTCTCACCTACTCCATATTCTAACACTCCGGATCCCCTTCCATCTTGGGCTGACTGTCCTTATTCTCGAGATCTTGCTAGAATCAATGAACCATATGAAGAGCGAGCCACTGCTGAGACAGATGACTGGCAGAATTACTTGGTCAATCGAACATACCGAATAGAGAGGCATGCACCTAATGATCTTCCTGACTTGATTGACTTTAGTGATCAAGCTCACATTGACCAGCCCTCCTCCCATCCATTTAGAGAGTCTACGCAACCAGAGGATTGGACTCATGGATTCAACCTACAAGCCCCCTCTTTATTGACTCCATCATATGAGGCTCCGGCCAACATTTGCCATTCAGATGGTTCATACTCGACCCAGCATTACATGCCAGACTCTAGGTATGTTGAGTATGAGACCCCAATATCTCAGCAGTTTCCTCCAATTGAGTAGAACTCTCCCATGATTTGTCATGAGACTTTTGTGGAGGATGACATCTCTAGACTTGTTGAGAAAAATGAATCATTTGGTAACAAGTTGAGAGATATCATGAAAATATTGCAATCAATTTCTGCCAGCCTGGATATGAAAGTGGAAAAGGAAGTGGGTAGTTTTGAGGTTGAAAGCAGAGCGAAGATTAGGGAACCCACACATCATATACAACTGGAGTCACTTCTACCTTCCTCTTCTACTAACCCCTTGCCTTCCAATCTAGAGTCTGATCATTCACCCATCAAAAACACCCAAAAAAACAAAAATCCCAAAAGGACCAAAAACATTGAAAAAATGGAAAAACACATAAAAATTAAAAATGAAAAAGACTTAAAAAAATTGGATCATGCCCCAAGGGAAGCACTCGATGAGGAGTAGATTTATAAACTTCCCTTAATAAAGACCATAGATCACTTCCACGACCTTAAGAGATTTGTAAAGAGTAAATTGATGCCTAAGAAGTCGGGTAATAAGAGAACAAGGACGGAAAGACACATAGTATCTATGGCCACCTCCTTGGTGATGGGGAGAAAGACCAAAAGCCATAGAGTGAAGCGGTTGCCCGAGTTGAGTGTGAAATCAAAGACACCATTTTTACTCATGCCAGAATCGATGATGACTCATCAATAAATATCCTCCCGACCTCCGTGTTTGACAAGCTCAAACTCGGATCACTTAGGAAGTCTAGAGTGATCGTTCAGCTGGCTGATCGATCCATAAAATAGGGGAGATCCAAGGTTCTCTACTCCAGGTGGGCTTCACGATCATTGACATTGAGCACCGAGGAGAGTTTGCTCAATCTCTAATTATTCTCGAGAAGTCATTCTTAGCTTCAACTAAGGCGACTATAGCTTGTGAGACTCGAGAAATCGATTTTACAACATTAGGAGCACTCCGACCTCACCCATTCTTTGATACACTTTACTCTAGGTTGCCCCAAAAAGTTGTTGATAGTTGTGACCATCGAGAGGTAGATAAGTCCCACCTCTCTGCCACATCTGAGATATCGACTGTCCGGACGACCGTTGGTTCAAAGACTCCCCACACCTTCACTTCACCAGCTACTTGCACCACCACCACCGTAACAGTTTCTAAGGAGGACTCATGACCCGAAGCTATCATTAAGTCGGATACGAATTTTGCTGATTACCTTGACCATTTTGATGATTTGACATAGGATCCCAATAATGCCGAGCCAACTGAGATCACTAGCACCTTATCAAGACGGGTGTTGACCCTTCAGGAATATTACAATCTATATGGTCACTCGTCTGATGAGGAAACCATGGTCAGCACCGCACAACATCCTGGACCTTCAAAGGAAACAACCAATACTGAATTGACCCAACCCAAAACCACGGTTGCTCCTTCTTCTAGTCGGTTATCCAGTGAGAGGAAGTCAAGAAATGAGTCCTCGAGGTGTTCCCCCGAACCCCTCAAGTCACGTCACTCTCCTCTCCCTCTCAATGATTCAGGTTCTAGAAAACTGACTAATAAAGTTTCCTTCAACATACCGGAGAAGGAATTTTCAGAGGAATCCTCATCGGGTCCGGATGAGGTGATCTATATGAGTGAGCTCAGTTCGGTTGTTCTTAAGCCATATCTGAGCAAGCAGCCATGTGTCGACCCTCATTGGATGATCCCTACACCTCACTATTATTCATCTAAGGACGATTCTGATAGCGACACATGTGTATATTATCCACCTCCTTGCGTCCGCAAGAAGGTTCGTCACAAACCTTCTTAATCCTCGTATATTCTCACTCTTTCTTGTATATACTTTCCCTCCTTCCCTCCCCAGTGATTCGAATCACTCGCCCTGGCTCCATATCGTTTCATTTCATGGCTATACTTAGGATGACCAGATCCTAAGTATAGGGGGGAGAGTGACCTGAATCTATTCACCATTCGTGTACATCCTCCAGATCCCATCGGTCCCCATACCCATTAATGTCTTATACTTAGGCTGACCAGAGCATAAGTATAGGGGGGACTAATGCTCGCCCTGTGTATACTCATCCATTTCTCCTCTTAAACTCGACCATCCCATTTTTTATCTTCTTCTACACTTAGGCTACCCGAGCCTAAGTATAGGGGGAGGAGCGACTTCTATAATTTTTTATAATTTTAGCTCTCCTATGCTTAACACGAGCTGTATCTTTTTCCTCACTTTTCATGCTCTGAGGACATAGCACACGATAAGTATAGGGGGCATGTATATATTCTATATATACTTTATCCATAGCTCGTACTTTCGTGTATTTTCACGTATTTTTGCATATATATATATGCAATAATTACGAGATGGGTAAAATTTAAAAAAAATAATACATGTATAATACGTATAATACTTGTATAAAAAAAGGTTGTAAAATTCTTGTAAATAATACTTTTATAAAATTTGTTGTAAAATACGATGTATACCAAAAAAATTCATGTTTACAATGTATATTATGTACAAGTTGTATAAACTAAAAATTGTTGTAAATAATATTCTTGTAAAAATTATTGTATACCAGAAAATAAAATAAAAATGTTGAAAATAAAGGCTTCTAATTTAGTCTTGCATATCATCCTTGCATTTCAAAAAAAAAGAAGATGTCTTGCATTTCAATCATCTCTGTAGCATGTCATCTACATCTCATCTGCATATCATGCACATGCAAAGTGGAAAGTTAGTGGTAGCTGAACCAAGTTATGAATAGATGTTGAGGATGGATTTGATTTGACCTTAATCTACCTAATTTCAGAGGAACCTTATACTAACTGGAGTTAAGATTTTTTCAGGTCAAGTGACTTAATTCTTTGAGTCTGCAAGTCTATGTTCACATGTCATCTTAATTAGTCTAAGTAGAATATCTCGTGTGCATACATGATTCTTTTAGACAGTGACTAAACTTGGACAAGCACCATATAAGTAGATCTTCATTGATGAGGTGGTGAGGAGGTAGAATCCTTTGGCTTGGAGTAGCACACGGGTGGAAACATCCGTCCTCTTCTAGGGAGGGTAGTGCATCTCAACCTAGTATGGTGGTGTTGACGTCTAAGGACGGGATGCTGTGGGTTGCAATAAATCTTCAAAAGAGGGATAGTCTACTGGCTCAAGGAGAAAAACTCCTTATGTACATGATGCACCTTGTATATATGTAAAAAAAAAAGAAAAAGAAAAGAAGGAAAAAAAGAAAAGAAATAGAGAACTACAAAAAATGGACATGCCTGATTGAAAATAAAATGCCTGCCGGAGTATGTATATTTGCAAGGCATATGCTTCAAACCCTCATACCATAGAAGCCTGCAACTGAATGACTTGGCTACAATGGTCAAGCATCCTAGGATAGGTAGCTACACTGACTACCATCCATTCTTCTCTCCACCCCCTCTTCTTGAGCCGGTTGCACTTGAACTTAGAAGGGAATACCCTGCTCCTCGAGGAAAGAGTTACTGGACCGGGGAATTAGAGTTACCTTGTTAGAGGAGGCTGGTTCTTTGCCATTTCTGATGTGGAGAGCTATATTTCACTTACACGACACAAGTAAGATTCATAGTCATCAAAATTTGCGTATAAGGATTTGTTCTGACCTGACTGTCGAGACGTCTTGAATAGAAGACTTGTGGAACTTAAAGTCTGTTAGGTCTTAAATTAGATCCCAATAAGGTTACACCACACTATTAATCCAAATATCGAGTCAAGCTCCATTTTCATCTTTTGTTCATGACCTTGTTATGGAATCCAAAATCAATTCACTCTTGCATTTCATTTTAGTTGCTCGGGGACGAGCAAGGTTGAAGTATAGGGGGTTGATGAATCTGTGATTCATCACTCTAAAAGTTGAAAATAAAGCTTTATTCCTGAGTAATTAGCTTCATATTTCCATTTATATTGCATAACTAGCATTCATGCATGCATAAATAATATCTGCATTTTGAGCATTCATATTCGCATTAAATAAGGAGCCAAATTCACCGGTAAAAATCACCTGTAATCACCATATTTGTATATATTTTATACTAACTCCAATTTTAATAAAATCGATCTATAGTGTATATATTACTAACACTAATAAAGGAAAAATATCAAAAAAATACTAACTTGTAAAATTGACCAATAAAACCCAAATCCAAGTTTGAGACTATGAACCTTAAAATGCACATATCTCTCTCATACAGTGTTCGATTTAGGTATACTCACTTTTAAGTAGTATACATTCAAAGATCTTCCAAATGAGACCAATTTCATTAAAATCGGAGATCGTATGCAAAATATGAGTTTTGGGCCCTGTTGTATATTGTACATATTGACCTTTTTGCCCATGTATTTTATCCTTTTCTTAATTTTTAAAAATCCAAAAATATAGATTAAGTTGTACATATTTCTTTCATATTTTTTTCTAACTTTCTTTTAATTTTTCTCTTATTTAAAAATGACAAAAAATGCAAAAGATAAAATTCGGTATTTTATACCTGTAAGATACCACCCAAAAATATTTCTGTAAAGATGACTTTCTTTGATTTTCGGCCCTTCACGAAAGTTGTAGATCTCACGAGACGAGCAACTTTCATGTTGACAATTTTTTATTTAACCCATTTTATTATTTCTTTCTGATTTTTCTTTACATTTAATTTTTGATTTTTTTGGGAGTGACACAGGGCAACTCCTGGAGTCGCCATGAGTCATTCTAATTTTTTATTATTTTATTAATTTCATATTTTATTATTTATTTTAATTATTATTATTTATTTTATTTAATTAGTTATATTTATTATTTATTTATTTTCTCCTTATTATTTTTAGTAGCGTACTATATTACTTTATTATTTATTATTTTATTCCACTCCAAGCCATCAAATCCCTAATTTTCCACTTTCTCCATCTCTTTTTCAACTTCCTCCTCCTCTTTATATTCACATCTCCTCCTCCATTTTTCATCATCCGCCGACTCGAGAGAAGAGAGGTCGAGCCCCGTCAACCTACAGTTGACAGCTGAAGCAGACGAGTTGAGCGACGACAACCTTTCAGGCGAGATCCACGGCATCATCATTGCCCTATCGTGAGATTCCAATCGGACTCGCTCAGCTTCGAAGGACTCCGCCATCCTTCTCGAGGCCGCGACAGGAGTCGTGCATCGCAGCTCCGCCCTCTAGCAAAATCACTGGTAAGTATTCCTCTATTTTTACTTGTCATTTTATTATCTAACACCATTTGTTTATCTTGTCTATCATCACATCTTCATCAAATCACCATTATCACCACCAAATCATTTTCATCATCCACACAACTATCTTCTTACACATTCATATTTTTATCTATCATCTACATTCACCACATCAGCACACTATCATTATCTTACACCATACACCACCACTTCATTGCATTCTTATTGCATTTGTGTTCCCTATTTACAAAAAAATATAACAAAAAATTGCAAAAAGAAAAACAAAAAAAAGTTGCATGTCAGCTACAACAGTCCCTTCCTGCTCATCGTCCACACAAGACCATTACCGAGCGGCGGTGCCTCCTGCCGGTCGCCGTGCGCCCCTCCAGTCGTTGCATTTCCGCGACCTGCCCCTGCAGCCGCATGCACCCGCCACCAAAGGCAGCCACCCGTGGCCTCACCGCCATGCGCCACCTGAGGCTAGCCTCCCAGCCACCATCGCCTCCTTCCCTCACTGCAGACCAGCCCGCGTTAGCGGCGCCCTCAGCTTGCCATCCTGCGGTGCACGAAGGCACTGCCCAGGTCCACGCTGCCCCTGGACCTCCTTCATGTCAGCGCCAGCCGCCTCGCCTAGAACTAGCCTCCATCTCCCCTGCGCGCAGGCGCCCAGCCACGTGCCGCGAAGACAGTCCTCCACCAGCCTCCAGGCACGCGCACCTGTCACGCCCACGTGCACCACCGGCCTCTTGTCGCCTAGTGTGCTGCCACCCCCTACCATCATCACGTCGCGGCTGTGAGCCGCCCCACACCCCTCGCCCTTTCGCCTCGCGCCACCCGCCCCTTGCCAACATCGTGTCGCCTTGCTCGCTCTGCCCGCCATGCGTCCGCGCTCCAGCGCCTTGTGGCCAGGCGTGTCGTCCGCTCCTGCTCGTGCCCTTTTGCCCTAGCTTGGGGGAAAGAAAAGAAGGTCCATTTCCATTTATTTTATTTTAGTTGTAAAAATTACATAGTCTGCCTTGTTTGTTCTGTTAATTGCTAGAGTGTAACCGTGCATAGTTTGTTTATTTATTTCACTTTCAGTTTTGCAAAGACACCCCTGCATTGTCATATTAACTTGGACAATATTTTTGCATCATTTTTTAATCAAAAAATTGCATTTTATATAGCATTTAAATCTTTATGTTTTGGCTATTTATTTATATTTTTGTGAGCATCGGATTATTTATTTAAAATCAGAGATGGAAATTCAGTAATATTTTACCCATTTTTGCTCTGAAATCCGTACATGTTCATTTCTTGCTCCAAAAATTGTGAAAATATTGTGGATGAAGCCTCTAGTTGTGTTTTAATTTCTATCCAAATTTCATACAAATTAGAGTTGTCTTTGGCATAAAATAAATTATTGAGTGATTTCAGTAAATGATTTTCATTAAATCCACAAATACATTTTTGTGAAATTTCAAGTTTCTTGGATTGCTAATGAAAATATCTTTTTGAGATAAATAACTCTCTAGAAAATTTAATTTCGTGGATTTATTAAGAATTAGATACTAACAGTCACTCTATTTTCAGTAAAAAAATTATAAAGCGTCAGAAAATTCTAAAAAAGTTAGTGTAGCTTCATTTTATCATATTTCACTAGCAGTAATTTTTCATAATTTTTGCATATCATTTGCATGAAAAAATGCATTAAAATCCAAAACATGTTTGCATTTTTCATTTGTGCATTTTAAATCTAAAAATTCCAAAAAAATACATGTTGCATTCATCATTTAAGATTAGATTTATAGGAAAAATACAATTTGGTCAACTTGGTGTAATTTCAGATTAAAATTAAATTTGGCTAAGTTGTTTATTTTCTTAATAACCTAATTCATACGCATTTGTGCATAGGCATTTATTTCACATAAAAAAATTATATAAAGAAATCCCATTGGGAAAACCGTAATCTAATTCGCCTAATCTGATCTGAAGTTGTTCCTTTGCCTCGTTGAGTCGAGCTTCTTACCCAGGTTAAATAAACATAAAACCACACAATAATTTCATTCGATGATTTATCGATCCATGCGGTTATTTTTGATCGATTCGAATTTATCTGATTGTAATGAAATCGTTAATTCGACACTATTGAAAGGGTATGTTCCAGATCAATCAAATGGCTCCGCCACCTTCCCCCTCCAAGTCCGCTGCAGGAGGCGGCGACCCAGAGGAACAAGACAAGCAGCAACCGTCCGATCGCCTTGATCGGATGGTCCCGATCAAGCTACCTCGCATGCTTCCGCCTTCGTTGGATCAGAAGGATTTAACGGCCCATACACAGACACGCCTCCACGAACGTTCCGAGCTCTTCAGGAGCTTCCAGCGAGCTACACCGATCACGGGGGAAGTCGGTGGAGCCAGGAGCCCCTCGTTGGAGCACCCACCATCTCCTTGAAGCGATGACAGGAGCCACGCACCGCAGCTCTACCTTCTGGCGACATCATAGGTAAGTACTTGTTTATGTTCAACATTTCATCACCATTATCTCACCCACACCATATCTTCATTCCATTTTCTAATATTGTTTACTGTTTACAAAAAAATTTAAAAAATAAAACAAAAAATTAAAAAAAACAAAAAAGTTATAGATCCATCCATGCTGGCGGCCAGCCAAGCTGCCACCTCCACACCGGCTCTCCATCACCGTTGCATAGTGGTTGCTGACACGTACGCCCTGGAATCACCACCACCATCCCCTCTAGAGAGGGGCTGGCATTCATCTGCTCCTCGTGCACCGCGCGTACTCCCGCCAGCTGCTGCACCATCCAATAGATCCCCTGGCCAGTGGTCCCCGGCTGCCCTTCACCAACGTGCCTCCGTCCCCACTCCGTCGTGGCCACAGCACGCTTCCGCAGGCGCACGCCTCCGCGTACTCCCCCTCGTGGTTGGTTGCACAGCGCTCCACCGTCTACTCAACCACGCAACCGTGCCTCCTTCCTCGTGCGGCAGCGCTCCTCC
The DNA here is from genome assembly GCA_037367405.1 of Ottelia alismoides. NCBI lineage: Eukaryota > Viridiplantae > Streptophyta > Magnoliopsida > Alismatales > Hydrocharitaceae > Ottelia > Ottelia alismoides. The sequence continues at coordinate 790,925 of JAZKJV010011847.1, read as the reverse complement.
CGCTCCAGGCCGCCGCTAGCGCCTCCTGCCGACCTTCGCGACACCGCCATGTGCACCCAGCAGTGCGTCGGCCGCTCTCCGCCCTCTAGTAGTGCGCTCCGCCCTCCACATTTGCGTCGATGCCAGCCCCGCGCCGCGACTCCGCACACGACTATCCCCCCAGACTCTCCTCCCCATTGCGACTCCGCAGGCGCGCCGCCCTCGACTGCGCGCACGTGGCCACTGCTCGTCGCCCGCCGCACGCCACCACTCACTCCGCCAGATCAAGCCGCCACCCTCCTGCCCCACGCGCCCCTGTGCCCTAGCATGGGAAGGTTGGGCATGTTCTAGGTCATTTTATCTTTTTATTATTTTTTATTTTTAGTTTTATGGAAAAATGCATTTTTAGCCCATTATGTTTATTTAATTACAAAATAGTTCCTATTCACATTTGAGTTCATTCAGTTTTAATTCTGTATTGCAAAGACACCCCTAATTTGCATGATAATTTTGACAGTCATCTTGCATTATTTATTTTAATAAAAAACAGTACATTGATGAGCAACTAATTCTTTATTATTCTGAAATTTATTTATATTTTTGTGAGCATCAGGTAATTTATTAAAAATCAAAGTTTTAAAATATGTGATATTTTATCCATTTAAGCTTTGAATTCGCATGGACATATTTCTTGCTCCAAAAATTGTGCAAAATATTGTGGACGATGCCTCTAGTTGTACTTTAATTACAATCCAAATTTTATCGAAATTAGAATAGTCTTTTGTGTAAAATAAATTCTTTAGTGATTTATGTAATTGATTTTTAATTAAATCCATGAATTGTATTTTTGTAAACTTTCAACTCTCATGGATTGATCATTATAATATCTATTTCATATAAATTGCTTTTTAAAAAAATTGATTTCGTGGATTAATTAAGAACTAAATACTCGCAGTCACTCTATTTTCAGTAAAAAATTCATTAAAAATCATATATTGTCAGAAAATTCTAAAAAATTAGTGTAGCTTCCTTTCATCATATTTCACTTTCAGTAAATTTTTCATAATTTTTGCATTCTGTTTGCATGAAAGATTGCATAAAAATGCCCAAAGAAGTTCATATTTTTCATTTGCGCATCTTAAATCCAAAAATTACAAAAAAAATACATTTTGCATTTGTCGTTGGATTAGGTTTTTAGGAAAAATATAACTTGGCTATTTTGTATTAATTTGACATTAAAATTAATTTGGCTAAGTTGTGTATTTCCTTGTTAACTTAATGCAATCACATTTGTTCATTTGCATTTTTATTGCATGAAAAATACAAAAAACCCACTTAGAAAATCATGATCTCGTCCCTCTAACTTGATCCGAAGTTGTTCCTTCATCTTTTTAAGTCGATCATGGGACTTGCCCGAGATAAAAAAACACAAAACCATACAATATTTAAAACATCGGTTCATCGATTTGTGCGGTTATTTTTTGATCGATCCGGATTTATTTGACTGCAACGAAATCGTTAATTTGATACTATTAAATGGGTAAAATACGGATCAATCGATGTGTCATCCTCCCACTAGTCTCTTCAACCACTTCTGATCCAGTCAAACTTATTTATCTTTAGTATCGCTCATCCTAGTCCTTGGATCAAGTGTGATCCAACGGCCCTACTTAAACATGCTTAACCCTTAGACTTATCACGCCTATCTCATGTGACTTCGCCCTATATTGGATCTCCATAATCCAACGACATATGTAGGTCTCCTCTTCCTCACGACTGCCACTGCTCCTCCACCATCCTCAAATGTTATCTCTGACCACCTCCATCTCCTTTGTGATCTACCGACTGTCAACATCACCCCTATCTTCTATATCAAGCCACCATCCTTCAGACATCCGTTCCAAACCTTAACGACTTGAAACCATCTCTATTAGAACCCCCATCCTATATGACACTAATCATCTTCCCCAGTTATCCCCTAACCACTATCCTCTTCCAACATCATCTAACCACTCTGATATCTCCGGCCATCGCTTGAACCATAAACCTAAACTTCTATGCAGCTATGCCTCTCCAACCCTCTCTATTTAAAACCCAAATCGACCCTCTATCATACCTTTATCTACTATCATCTTCTTCATCCAGAAACAGAGAGAGAGAGAGAGTTGGGGGTCGGGTCAATGACATTGAACCATCCTCAGGCGAAGACCTCCCCTGGCGAGATCTGCGAAGGACTCCACCTTTCGCAATGTTATTGTTCATCCTAGAGTTGCAACAGATCTACACCGTGCTCCTCCCGTGGTGAGGCAATCATTAGAGAGGGCCTTTGCTCCTCCAACCCATCCAGTGATTCCACCATGTTCATCGATTCGTGCATATATTTTTTGATCGATTTGGATTTATCTGACTGCAACAAAATCGTTAATTCGATACTATTAAAAGGGTAAAATACGGATCAATCAATGTGTCATCCTCCCACTAGTCTCTTCAACCACTTCTGACCTAATCCAACTTATTTATCTTTAGTACCACTCATCCTAGTCGTTGGATCAAGTGTGATCCAATGGCCCTACTTAAACATGCTTAACCCTTAGACTTATCATGTCTATCTCATGTGGCGTCGCCCTATATTGGATCTCCATAATCCAACGACATATGTAGGTCTTCCTCTTCGCGATGCTATTGTTCATCCTTGAGTTGCAACAGAGCTACACCGTGCTCCGCCCGTGGTGAGGCAATCATTAGAGAGGGCCTTTGCTCCTCCAACCCATCCAGTGATTCCACCATATTCCCCTTGCATCTTCCTCTTCATCCATTTTGATTACGTCGTTTCTGTTGTTAATCCTCGATCTTCTTCAAACCTGCACTAATACCTGATGATATGCTAACCATCGCTCATCTCCCTCCCCATCTCTGCTTCCCCTTCTTTCTATCATACCCTTCACCCTCTGCCAAGTCATGGCCAGAGGATATAGCTCCAGTACCACTGCCTTCGATAGGAGATCCTCCCTCCTTCTCTCCCATTTGGTTCTCATGCCCAGGACAACGATTAAGCTTTGAGCCTCCCTCATTCATTACAGGATCACGACGACGAGGATCATCAACTGGAGAATAACGCCTCCAGTCTATTCACCACCCTCATCGGAGAAGAGGGTTCTGTTGGAAGATTCCTCGTCACCTGAGGAACGAACAAAGAATAAGGGGGGGGGGTCGATGCACAGTTGTTGTCAATCTTCCCTCTCTAGATTGCATCATCACCGTCCATTCATGCCCAAGCCTGCCATCCGAGCCTGTAGCTTCAGGTAGACCCGAAGCATCCAGCAACCAACATGTGGAGGTCTGGGCATCCAAGTCAATCTTCCACCTAAACCTCCTGTCTCACGTGCGCCACGTATGTGATGGAGGAAATTTGCATCCCAACCCTGCAGACTTCCAGAAATTACAAGGAGGTCCCCACTGTGGATAAATTTCAAGGAAGCCCAATCGTATTTTACAAACTACGTATCAGCCCCTCTAAAGGGTATATTTGATAGAATTATAGGTATTTTATTTACATTTGTGTACATATAACTTCATTGGAGTATATCTTGAGCATTATTTGTTAGATTGTTATGTTCCTTATGTCGATTTGAACCTTGATTGATTCTCTTTCACATAGGATATTCATCGTTCATTTTAGATACTCTTGAACATCAATTTATTTGAGGAGACTATTTCTTGTATTGAGCATATTTACTTTAATTCATTGATTTATTTTTTCTCAATAACTTCTGAACACTTGAGGAACTCATTCGTGCATTTAATTAATATTAATTCAGAAATTATTTTATGAGATTGCCAATAAAAGGGGAGGCTTCATTAACTCATTAAATTAAGGGTAAATTACAATTTGGGTCATGATCTATGGGTCCAATACCATAATGGGCCCCGATCTTCAAATTGTAACGATTCGGGTCCTAGGATCATTTAGGAAATGAAAATTTTGGAGATCATGACGAATATGCCATTGTTGGGAAGGGAATGGGGGTTGGGTTCCAACTTTTAAACAAGGGCATACTCGTCATTAGACCCAAAAAGTTCCTTACATTAATGACTCTGGGACCCGAATCATTACAATTTAAAGATCGGGACCCATTCTGGGATCAGACCCATATATGGGAACCCAAATTGTATTTCACCCTTAAATTAATTAATTGGCTTGGCTAGCTTGTCATGCTTGGTCTGCATTTATCATTGCATTCATATTCATTATTTATAAATCATTAAAAATTTGCATTTACTCACCACATAACAAAGCATTATTTCTTTGCATTAAAACTATTTTCTAAATTAATGCATCATGTTCATTTTTTAAAATTACAACTTATAATTTAAACCCTTAAAATTTTGAAAAATACAAAAACACTAAGAATTATTCCTTCTATGAAAACCTAAGTCTCTGAATTATTTGAAGATTAATTCTTAACCCTTATATTACCTCCCTGAGTTTGACCTTGTGACTTACCCAAGTAAAATAAATAATTTGATCACATTGAGATTTGATTTTCCATATCACTTCTTGGTGTAGTCATTTTTTATGATTCTAGAATTGCACGTCTACGACATTAAAATGATAGATTAACAAGGATGATTCTTGAAGTTCATCAACATACAAGGGCAAACGAGTAATACAATCTCTCAAAAGGATCATGCAGGTTCACTACAGAAACAGAAGACATGAGCTCCCTCATGAGACATTGAGACCAACCAAATTCCATGCATGGTCATCTTACTTTCGAAGCATGACAGGTTTTTAGGTATGATATATATTTTTAGAAAGCATATGATAGATACCAAATCCCAATTATCAAATGAGAAACTTAATGATAAAACCATGAGGAAGACAGTTCAAATATGATCTAAAACTTTGGGTTTATTCTGTGTCTTCTAATATGCATGATTTATAGATATTAGAAATACTCGAGGTTGATGTGGTGTCAATGATCTATAATAATGAAACTTCTATTCTGAGGGAGTGATGAAATATATTTGGATTTTAGTGACTCCTCTCAATAGATTGATAATGTGATCTTAGTTCGAATGTTGGACATTGATCTTAATATGATTCTAATGCAATGAGAAGATTAGATTTAAGGTTTCATTTAACAAACATCTTTGTGAGATCACCTAGGTCTGAATATGAGATAAGATCTCAATATCTAAGTCATTATACATTGAATGTACAATCGCCTCGTCCTTATCTCCAAGTATCCGCGGAGAAAGCACATTGTTCTTGAAAGAATTCAAGAATAGTTTTATTGTTGATAATATATTTGAGTATTGAAAAAATGATAATTAAATATGATTTAATTATCATAAATAATGTGAATATGATTCACATTATTTGAACACTTGAGAAGAGCCATCTAAGATAACTAAATGAGATTTAATTATCCAAGATATGATCAATGTGGGTATCACTATCCATAATAATCATAAATATTATAAAGGTGATTTATAATATCATGGAGAGATCTAATTGTAAATATGATTTGCAAATTAAATTTTAATGTGAATTAGATCATATTGTATAATTAATTGTAAATGTAATTTATATTGTATATTGGATGGATTAATATGATTTATGTTTAATCAGTGGCTTGTTTGCAATTATCACAAATATTTTTCAAATTATTTGATGATTGGTAAATAATTTCATGAATAAATATTTAATGTAATGAGATTACATTAGATGGTGATTGGAGAGAGAAAATCTGTCTCCAATGCATGGCTTTGATGTCCACCATGACAAAAGGTGAAAGAGGCTATCTCCTTTCCCCATTCATGGAAGGCGGCTCTTTAGTCCTTCTTTATTCATGGCAATGAGGTGAATTAATTAAAACTAAATATGTTGAAGAATACTTTCAACTTATTTATTTCTTTTAAATTAAATAATTGGTGTTGCAAATAAATTGTTGCAACAAAATCTAAACCATTGATTTCAATTAGGAGTTCATCTCCACCATCCAATTTGTTATAAAAGAAAGGCTAGCTCTAGCTCTTTCTCTAAGAAAAAAACACAAAAGTTGAATGTAACAAATCTATCTATCTCTCCCTCCCTCCCTCCTTCTCATACACATTCAAGAGGCTCTCTCTCTCTCAACCATAGTGGTCATCCACTTTGTTGTTGTTTAGAGCATCGTCGTTGTCACGATGCCATTGTTCTTCTGGATCAATTGCTCGTGGATCTATGTCTTCTTCGTTGCTTCGTGCTTGTAAGAAAGGCTACGAATTTTGTGAGATAAAATCAGGAGGTTCATCGCTCAGCATCAACTTCGATTGCGGGAGGCACACATTTCATCCACGCGCTCGCAAGTGCATCCTTTGTTGGATGGGACTTGGGACAAGAGGTCTCTTCGTTTAGAGACACGCGACCACAAACATGCTCCAAGATGTAATCCTTTTACTCATTTGTGATTTTTATGAAATGATATGAGCAAGGTTCTCATATCATGCGACTTCATCTTATTAATTTTAAAATTCTACTGCCTCTTGCAACTAGTATGACTAGTTGGTCTTGATCGCATATGATGCAATCTTCATGCTTCCGTGATGTACAAAGGCCTAAGCACTGGGCTTCAACCCTGTATACTTAGGTTAAAATAACTTAAGTGTACGGAGAAGAAATGGGAGAGGGCTTAATGAATAATGAATAAAAGTGTACAAGGACTCGGATCCCCCTACTTAGGTTGAGAAGAGCGTATGTAGAGAGATGTGCATGAAGTATAAGGAACACGAGGTGAAAAATCAAATAAAAATGGGGGTTCCCCTATACTTAGGTGATGAGCGGCCAAGCGACTAAGGTAAAGGTATCTAAATGGTCGTCGTGACCTCAATCACTCGGACTCGATCAATCAAGAAAAATAGTCCACCACGAGGAGATAAAATCAATCAAACACAAAATAGCGGTCCTGCTATTAATTTAACCTGGTATAGCGACCAGGGTCGATCTCAAGGAGCACGGATTGGCCTTACGGCCTACGAAGTAGTCACGGCCTACGAAGTAGTCACAAAGGAAATAAAACAAAAGAAAAATGTATTTTAGGTTGTTTTTAATTGTTTTATATTTTTTTCGATTTTTAGTTAATGAAGAAATTAATAAAAGCTAGGGAATAACACACTTCAACAAGTTATTTAATGCACTAAAAATCAACCAAAAATTCAAACAAAAATATTTATGTGTTTTATAATTTTTAGTGTTTTTGGTGAATTTTGGGGATTTTTCTGATGTTTATTTAATTATCTAAAAATCAAACAGTGACTGAAACTATAGGTACTGTCTAGCCGGGCTAAAAGGACCTAGATAAAATATCTAGAAGCCCCAACTTAGCCTGAAGGTATTATTCCTGTGTAGAGAAGAAAACAAGGAAAAATTGGGCACCTAATTTATTATTTTTGGATTTTTAATTTATTTATTAGAATTTTTATAATATTTTAAGTGTTTTTCGATTTTTAGTGGTTTTCAGTAATGAAAAATAACCAAATTTGGCTAGAAAATCAAGCAAGAATAAACAAACAACAAGTAAATTTTTTTGTGAATTTTAGATGAATTTTAATATTTTTTTGTGATTTTTAAAGTTAGACAGTAACAAAATTAGATGTTTTTGAATTTTTAAAAATATCAAAATAAAACAAAAATGTCTCCAAAAATCCTCAAAATTTTTACCTATGGAAGGAGCCGTGTGTCCAATTTTCGTTGGATTTGGAGGTGATTTGCTATTTTATTCAAAAATCAAAAGAGGGTACTGTGCACAGGGACCTACGTGCAAATACCCGAAGTTCTGGGGGGTCTGGTGCAATTAACCCAGCAAAACACGTGCGTCGCACGCGCTTGGGGCACTCAGGGACCCAAATGTAATGAAAATAAGTCCCGAGGGCTTTTTGGTAACAGGTACCAAAAACCTAAGGGCTTATCTGCAAATAACCCAAAAATATCCGCACATGCTCAAATGTTTCACGCACAGGGGTATAAATGCAAATATTTAAAAACTTTCATTCAACTGATAACATCCATAACTACAGGGGCATAAAATGCAAATACACCAGAGAATCACGTGTCGAAGCACGTGTCAGACCATACACAGGGGCATATCAGCAAATAAAGATAAGCATGGGGTCCTCTATGCAAATATCCCAAAAACTAAACAACTATCTAAAGTATTTACAGGACTAAATACTGAATAAAGTAAACGAGAGGGCCTAAGGGTAATTTACCCTTTATTAAGGCGGGCCGCCGGATGGATGCCACGTGGAATGATCAACGGTGAAGCATAGCGGGCGGTCCCGATCAATCCTCCTCAGATCAAACGGTGGCTGCTGCTCCTGAACGGACGACCCAGATGCAAACTGGAGCTGGGGGGCTGATCGGACGGTGAACGAAGGTCGAGGAAGAATAGTTCGCCGGCGAACTTCGCCGGCCCAAGGTGCACGCTCCTGACCTCCTCTGATGCGCCAGAAGATCGGAGAAGCTCCGCGATGACGTCCCGCAGCTACTAGTGAACTCCGATGATCCAGCCGAGCTCTGGAGAGCCCCGACGAGGTCGGCGGAGGAAGATCTCCTAGCCCGAATGCCCCAAGCCCTCAGATGGGCTTGGATGAACCTACAAAGACAACCAAGAGACTCGTGGGTCGAGGGCAAACTGCCTCGACCCGGTTAGGCGGGGTGATGATGATCGGTGGAGCGGAATGGGCGAGCTCCGGCGAGGGTGGGGACGGAGGAGCTCGAATCCCAGCTCCTGTGCGAGCTGGGTTGGATGGAGATATGGAGAAGGTGCGCGGGTGGAAGGCGGAGGCGATGGCGGATGTCGATGATCGAATGGGGGTCGGATGTGGACGGAATCGACGGGGGACGACAGAGCAGCGATTTGGGGGAAACTAAAAATTAAAGAAAAGGAAGAGGCTAAGGGTCTAACTGGGTGGCTGAATGGGCTGTGGGCGAGCTTGCGCAGCTCTGGGACTTTACCTCACGGAGCGCCGACGTCCGAGGCTCGAGCTCCAGCTAGTGGCGGAGCACGGCGGTGATACAGCCGGATCAGTGGTCTCGCAACCTCTCCTCGCTTCGACACCACAGGGGACAAGCTGTCACTCTTTTCTACGCAATGGAGCTCACTGGAGGTGGAAACGAATGGCCAAAGATCGGAAATGGAGGTGGCGGAGCTCGGCTTAAGTATGGGTGAGGGTCCGGGAAGAAGGGCGCGGGTAGGGCACCGGAGCGTGCGGATCCCGATGCGGGAGCTCCGGCGAGGGTCTCGGATATGTCAGGAAGGAATCAGACGCGGGGTTTAGGTTATAGGGTATCGGGTTTAGGCGCTAAAATAGGTAGAAGTCGGGTCGGGCGCCTAAGCCCGTGGGAAGTGGTCCTGGGGGGGGGGGGGGGGGGGTGGGGGCAGTTGACCGGGCGGTCAACAATCCCCAGGGCCAATGGGTGGCGGCCACGTGGCTGGATTTTGAAAGTGAAAATAAGGTTAGCAAATGGCCGAATTTGGGAAAAGTGAAAACATGAAATATTTTTGTTTTATTTTTTTCTATTTTTTGTGATTTTTAATTAATTTTTCAAAGTAAAAATAAGGTATATACAATATATAGCTATATATAGGTATATATACAATATAGGGTTTTTGATTTTTGATTTTTTTAATTTATTTTTTTGTACATTTTTACTCCCATTTTATAATTTATTTATTTATATTATAAAATATGGAATAAAAAGATAGTTTTATTTTATTTTTATTATTTATATACGTAGGTGAAATAAATACATATGTTTATTTATATACATGGTATATTTACAATATTTTTATGTTTTAATTTTGTTATTTTTATTTTGTTTTTGTTTTAATTGTTTTTATTTTATTTAATTACACTATATAATGTAGAATATTTACAAAAATTTTGGAAACTAAATTTATTTATTTATAAGGTTAAATAAATATAGAGGAGTGGGTTATGTATATGGTGGATATATACAAGTGGTGTTTTTGTTTTCTTTTTAATTTTTATATTTTTGTCTTGATTTTATATTTAGAAATATCTACAAATATTTACAAGTCTATTTTAAGCTATTTTTGTGAGGAAAAGACTTTTGTTTTATTTACATAAATATTTACACACATGAGCCCCTATCTCCCTCTACTTTGGCTTTTATACGGTCAGGCCCATGCTGAGCCCTCCCTTGGGTTAGGTTGCTCAATAATTATTCTAAATATTTCCCTCTTTTTCTTTTTAATCTTTATTCTTTTATTTTTGCACAAAACATGCTAATTATAGGTTTTTTACACAATGCATGCTTTTGGTAATTATTTGTATTTACATATATCTACATGCATTTGCAAAGATTTTTGTAGCTAAAATATAAGAATAAAGAGTGATGAATGAGTATTCATCATTAGGCTGAAGAGTATCCTAGGTATTAGAATATGGATCTAAGGATGGAGGAACTGGGACACAAAGAGTTAGGGTTAAATGAATCTTTTAGGTGAATTGAATCTTAGGAGATGGAATGGAGTCCTGAAGTTTATGGGAGGTGGGTTTCGAAACATCATAATCAATCACAAAGCAAACCCAATTGATTCACCAACTCTTACATGAAGATCAAGAAATTATGGTCATATTTGTCTTTTCAATTTTATTGGTGATAGTTCATTATGCACATGTATAAGTTTGGGATTTCGACACTATACTAAGGATGTGTCCTTTCCCCTCATACATGAATAATAATACATGTAAATAATATGGGGTTTGCTCTCCCATAGGGCTAGGTTCATTTTTACTCCATTTTATTAAGGTAAACTTGCATAATTTCCAATTTTAAGCTTAGGCTATCAGTGAGATTTAATGTTAGGCTGAGAAGAGTGTATGTAGAGAGATGTGAATGAAGTACAAGGGACCCGAGGTGAAAAATCAAATAAAAATGGGGGTTCCCCTATACTTAGGTTGAAGAGTATCCTAAGTATTACAATATGGATCTAAGGATGGAGGAACCGAGACAGAAAGAGTTAGGGTTAAATGAATCTTTTAGGTGAATTGAATCTTAGGAGATGGAATGGAGTCTTGAATTTTATGGGAGGTGGGTTTCAAAACATCACAATCTATCACAAAGCAAAACCAATTGATTCACCAACTCTTACATGAAGATCAATAAATTATGATCATATTTATCTTTTCAATTTTATTGGTGATAGTTCATTATGCACATGCATAAGTTTGGGATTTGGGAACTATACTAAGGATGTGTCCTTACCCCTCATACATGAATAATAATACATGTGAATAATATGGGGTTTGCTCGACCATGTTCATTTTTACTCCATTTTATTAAGGTAAACTTGCATAATTTCCAATTTTAAGCTTAGGCTATCAGTGAGATTTAATGTGAGCAAGAAATAAATCATCGTCTACCACACAATATCGATTCCATTTTAATCCCTAAGTTTTTAATCAAGATGGAGAGTCGATAACTTGATGCAAATGAGAAGTCATGATTCATGCTCAAGAAAGAATTACTTACAGTACCTCCGGCTCTTTTTATGCAAGAGCAAGACTAAATACAAATCTAATGCATACAAGTTGAAAAACTATATTCTAAACATGCTTCTATTATCAGGAAGGAATTGATCTCATCTTTACCGAAGTGAAGCGATGCTTATGTGCGTATAATTGAATCTTATGAGATGGAGTGAATCTCATGAGATTCTTTATTAGCGTGTCTGATGAACGCGAAATCCGCCTCTTTAATAATCGATAGTTGTAGTATAGGAGGCGAAAATCGATCGATCAAAAACCACAAGCTTTGAATGTCGTGGAGTATTTATACTTGGAAAGTCTACCAAGGTCGAACACAGGGACACGAGCTACTCTATCTAGTTATCGAATTTTAATTAATTAATAACATGTGTGAATTATTTCCTAATTACATGTCTCCATGAAGATGCAGGATGCATGATACAGATTATAATGCAAGATATGATGCATGCAATTTATAGTTGTTTTTTGCAATTATAGGATGATGAATGAGCAATAATGCAAGGTTCAATATATGCTATGAGAATGCAAACAATTACGCCGAAGAAAGATTACATAAATGAGCACAAAATACGGGTTAAAATAAGGGTCGAATTGAACATAAAAATAAGAGCAAACATCTAATCAGGGCATACATATATGGAGCACAGAATCTCATCTACCATAAAAATTCACTTCATTTAAAATGGTGGCAGATGATAAAATTAAACATGCCATGATATAGATGAAGACATGAGGATCAAAACGACACTAAAATCATGCAATTTGGACCTAAGATGCTCAAGTTATGAAGAAGATATTGCAGGGCATAATTGTAATAAAAATGCAAGAATAAAGGATAAGTATTACATTTAGGTCCCTGGAGGGACCTAAATATAAATACCAAAAACTGCCTGGGGTCCTCTATAATTTTTTCATGTGCGCAGGGACCTTTCTGCAATTCTTCGAACAAGCGAGGGCATCCTTGTAAATTTACCCAGGCATGCACATGAGGCATGTGCCTGGGGACCAATCTGCAAATATCAAAACCTCTGGGGTCTTCGTGCAAATTACCCAAGCCCTCACGTGCGGTGCACGTGAGGGACCTGAGCTCGGGAGGCAGCTATGGTTCGGGACACGTGGCACGAAGTGGTGGATCGGGTCTTGGCTCGGTGGACCCGAGCCGAATGGATCGGCTTGAGGCTCGGCTCGCCCAAGTGTCATCATCCTGGCCATCCATTCCAAATGATCGGACGACAACTGCTCTTCGTCCTCCGCCGCGGGACACCAAAGGAGGCTGCGCTCCGACGTACCAGCTATGGCTGCACCGCACTCTGGCGACAAGCCTGGAAGTCGGGAAAGTATTCTGGATGGCTGGAGGAAGAGGCGAGAATCCGACGAGGCTTCGGGAATGATCAGAGCTTGAAGTCGACGAAGCCTCGTCGGAGGATGCCAGCTCGATGGAGCTCCGATGCGAGCTCCAGCCAATGAAGATAGTAGCACCTGCAAAAGTTAGCATAGCCGAAGCTAGATGTGCGTGAGTGGGTGTGAGTGAGATGGAGGTCGTGGGGCGTCAGGAGGTGATGGACGTGAACTTCTTCTCCGGTGAAGTGGAGAAGAAGGGGGTCGGAGCGTGGAGGGTTCTGGAGAAGAGGAAGAGGTAGTCGAATGGGCTGGCGAGGGCGACGGTGATATGGTGAAGCTCAGGGGATGGTCAGATGGTGGTGGAGTGTAGTGTAGACTGTGGATAAATTGGGAGAAAATCTAAGAAAAAGAAGGGGAGGAAGGACCTCGTCAGAGAGGGGAACCTGGTGGATGTAGCAGCTTGGGCTGAGGCTCAGACGAGCCTCAGGGTCTTCACTCTGACTAAGGCAGCCACTCCGAGGAACTTAGCGGTGGCGGAGCCGCCGCAGCATGACCAAGGTTGACCGTGGGTCGAAACCTGGCCGGAAGACCATGATGGCCCCTCCTCCTCTATGTCTGTCACAGGGAGGAGGAGATGGGCTAGGGTTTGGGCCGTAGAATGGTGGACAGGAGTGACAGTGGCAGGGCGAGAGGTTTTACAGAAGGAGATGGCCGGGCGTTACCATGGGGGCAAGGCATTTTTGAATGGAGATAGTGAAGGCTGGGATTAATGGCAGCATTAAGTGAGGGTTGCGCGAAGATGGTGGAGGCATGGGGTATGGGGAGCAACCGTTAGGATGCGGAGGGTTGACCGGAGGTGCTTCCACAAATAGGAAGGGGGTGCGGTGGTTACAAGTTTTAACGCCTGGGGAGGGGTGTTACGGAGGAAGAAGACAAGGCATGGGCCATTGGATCATGTGATCCAACGGTCCAGATGGAGGTGAAGACGGAGAGTAGGGATCAGATCATAGAATTTGATCCTACGGTGGATAGACAGATGCTAGAGAGTGGCCCAGATGAAGAGTTTAGCATGATCGAATGGTTGGGAAAGATTGGGTGATGTGGAGCGCAGTAGACCGTAGGATACAAGTGGGATCGAGCGACTGAAGTGAAAGGGTGACATCGAGAGATGTTGTCGTCGGATCAAAAGAAGATCGAACGGCTGGTAGTGAGGCACGATGAAGCGGTCTAGATGCGATCCGGGTGATGATCTGACGGATGTGGATGGAGCGGAACGGGTGGTTGAGATAGACGCGGAATGAAAGGCATCCGACGGTCCAGGGAGGAGCCAGATGGCGGAAGGAGGCGCGGGCCATGTGGGTTGCCCAAAAGGCGTCACGTGGCCCAATCAAAAAATTCAAAAATATATATAAAAAGAAAAATACAAAAGAAATAGTTAGAGGCAAAATTAGGAAAAAAAATCAAAACATGAAAGTTGTTGTCTCTATGAGATCTACAAGTTTCATGTTGGACGAAAAGCCAAAAAATGTCATTTATACAAAAAGTATTTTTGGGGGTATTTTTAAGGGGGTAAAAACACCGATTTTTATATTTTGAGTTGTTTTTTGTATTTTTAGTATTTGTTAAGGGTTAGGGAGTTATGAACAATTACTCTACCTAATTTTTAGGGGTTTTTTATGAGAAAATAACTACAAAGAAAATATTGGTTATTAAATATAATTAATTAAGGGTTAATTATACACAATATATTACAAGATAATAATAAAGAATTAATGGTGATTTTTATTGGATTGATTAAGCCAGGTGTTTAATTTGTGGCTTTTAGCATGATGAATACAAGAATCATCATACCCCTATACTTAAACTATGCTCGTCCTCGAGCATCTAAAGAATGAAGGAGTCGGATCAATTCTTGACAGTGCAAGTGAAGAATTCAAGGCTCAATCTTTCGAAGGCCTTTAATTTAAGTGATCCTAAAATTCGGGGTTTATCCAAGCCTTAGTGAGAAGAAATCCAACTCCTCTAGTCATCAGACTCTCATTTTGTACATATAATATAAGGATATGAAATTTAGTGTATTGCATTTCATGAGAGTCGAGTCGAGGCATCACTCGAAGTTCCAATCCCAGAGACTCTCCTCTAGACCTCATCCTCAATACAAGGGAATAAGTCTATTATTACTTCAGTTAAGAATCTCATTAGTTTGTCAGACTTGAAAGTGTAAATGGACGGCCAGATGATGGAGGATATAGGATTGTGCCTATTTTTCTCGTCCTCACATTGGAACAAGGGGCCTCTCGAGTGCCTTTATACTCAACCCATGTAAATTTTTAGATTGCTGATCAATGTGTCCGTCAAGAAAGTTGGAGTCTTCTGCACTTGTTTTTCTGGGAGTACACCGGGTGTGTCTCTTTTGAGTATCTAAGATACCTTCGACACCCAGATTTGTAGCATTTACGGTGCAAGGCCCTATTTTGGTGTCAGCCCGACTCCTTGGTCCTAATTAGCGCTTGGTCCAAGTGGACACTTTGAAAAATGTTGGGAGCACTCGCCATTGGTGGAAGCTCATTTATAATTTGACTTTGGATGATAGAGCTTTTCTTTGACATTTCAATGCTTTTGTTGGCTAGCTCCACTGCTTTTACCAAAAGTTGGCGCATGCTGATCAACAATTATCATTAAGTTTCATCACACCCTGCCACATAGGTAGATATCAAAGAGAGCATATGAATCTTGTTCATATACTGGCTAGTGTTTTGCTGACACTCAGGTTTCATGAAGCCTTCATTAACTTTATCCCATCCTCGAATATCATTAGATCGGGTCTAAACTCAAATCTCCAGTCCTAGTTCCTCAAGTGATAACTCAACTCATCTCATCAATCATGCAGTTGTGCATGTGATTGTGCTGATCATATTCTTTTGAAGGTAGAGATGAAGAGTGCAATATAGCGCCTAATCTTTCAAACTAGGGTAGTGTGGATAATTAAGTTTAAAAACCCTAATGACTATGGCATGTTAACTCAGACTCTCTAGATCACAAAAATCAAGTGTCCTCAAAATCCTCAAGCCTTGAGTGAATGTGTATGTGTCAGGAATACACCAACTCCTTAGTTAGTGATTTTTGTGTGATTTTTGTTTTTGCAGATTTTTATGATTATTTTTGAATTCTTTGGAGAGACAATGACTGGCCCAAGCTCAAACTAATAAATGTAACTACTCTCAGCAAGTATGGGTGTAAGTACGGGCTAATAGACGGACCCGTGTTCCTTAAGTACGGTGCCTTCCGCAGCATCCTCTAAACCACCCACTCTGCTAAGGGAGATCGAAGTTCCCTCACTGAAAGTATCTACTAAGCCTAGTAGTCAGAGTCTAATTCAAAGAAAGGTTTCCAATTTTTTTTGAAAAGGGGTTATTTACACAGATTAATCCCTCTATTTTTGAAAAAAACATTTTTATAAGGTTTTTACAAAACTCAGTTCACTGGAATACTAAAACCAAGCCCGAGAAAGAATTTTCAAAAAAGTTTTAAGCTATTGACTGAACTGAACTTAATATAATCAAATAGAATAGGAGACTGAGTGCGCCGGGTTGGAAATCAGGCTGACCTTCTCCATCGTGCTGACTGTAGAAGGTCCTTAACCCAATCGCTTTCCTTTAAGTGCGTCCTTGGGATTGAAGGTAGCGCTTTCTTTCCCTCAACTCTCGTCATTTTATATTGATTGACTTTGACTTAAGCTATTGATTTCATATTTCATTGCACTCCGGCTCTATCTTTTTCCTATCCCTATCCCCTGGTTTTCTTGTTAGGGGTGAGAGGTTGAGGTAAGTGAGGAATAGTACTATCCCTAGGGTAGTAGTAGTAGAAGGTCAGTCTGATAGAAAGAAAGAATGTCAAAGTTTCCCTCTACTTCATAAAGAGAAAGAAATCAACAGGCCCCCAGATATATAATTGCGGTAGAAAAAAGTATGGTAGGGTAGTCTACCATATCCAGATCTTGGATCTGCCAATTATGTTATGGCCGGAGTCCCACCCATGGCCATCTGGTCGAATTGGCTCATTAGGGATATATATAACTAAGGCTCAGTCGCTGGCGCATTCGTCATTCCAAACAAAAAAGAAAGTGAAGTCATAATACGCGGCGATCTTCGGATCAGTCGTTATCTTCAGGTATCACGTAGACGTCATTCAAAGCGAAGAAGTAGTCGCCCCTTGTGGCTGTGTCTACTGATCCCATAATTCGGGTGGTGCCATCCTGTAGGGAGTGTTCACATTGGCGACTGAGTAAATATATAGTTATATACGGTATACCCCCCTATACTAAAATTTTGCTATGTCCTCATAACACAAGTGTCATGAAGCCATGGCTCGATCAAATATAGGGTGATATAGCAGAACTGAGGAGGAGGGTCCCCCTATACTTAGGTCAGAAATTGACTCAAGTATAAGAAGACAATGCGAGGGAAGGATGAGCAGGCGGGCCCCTCCTATACTTAGGCTACAACTAGCCTAAGTAAGGTTCTGAGTTAGGGGGGTCTGAGAAGTATTCACACTATGATGCAAGGGCGGAGGGGGGTGTTTTATTTTTACAAATTGTTAGGGGGTAGATTGGGGGGAATGGTGAAATATACAGAGAGAGAGAGAGAGATTGTGAAATATACAGAGGGGAGGGAGATGGGGGTGAGTGTGTATGTGCAAGTGTGTGTGTGTGGGGGGGGGGTAGATCATCAAGTGATCTATTTTTTTTATTTTTTTTTATTTTTTTACAACATGCAAGCCCTCTAATGAGGACCGTTAAGATAAATATGCACATGTAATTTTTTTTACAGTATGCAAATGCAGGCTGGCTGATAAAAGATCCTAGAATTTCTTCACAAATTCTTTTACGGCCTCTTCAGTGGAAGCTCCCGACTTCACGCCTCCATGAAGATCAAGCGTCCTCGATTTTCATAGAACCTGCCACAAAAGAGACAAGTTAAAAAAATACAAAGGAAATTAATCAGCAGACATGATGCAAAAAAACGATGCATGAAATGAGGACCTGTAAATCTTGAAAATATTCAACAAAGATAAGTCAAAATTCAACAAATAAATTAAGTTAAGCTGTGTCCCCGACAACGACGCTATTTGATGAATGCAAAATCCGCTCTTTAATAATCAATAGTTGTAGTATAGGAGGTGAAAATCGGTCGATAAAAAATAACAAGCTTTGAATGTTGTGGAGTATTTATACTAGGAAAGTCTAACAAGGTCAAACACAAGGACACGAGCTACTCTATCTTGTTATCGAATTTTGATTAATTAAGAACATGTATGAATTATTTCCTAATTGCAGGTCTCCATGAAGATGCAGGATGCATGATACATATTATAATGCAAGATATGATGCATGCAATTTATAGTTGATTTTTATGCATATATAGGATGATGAATGAGCAATAATGCAAGGTTAAATATATGCTATGAGAATGCAAACAATTACGTCGCAGAAAGATTACATAAATGAGCACAGAATATGGGTTAAAATTAGGGTCGAATTGAACATAAAAATAAGAGCAATCATCTAATCAGGGCATACATATATGGAGCACAGAATCTCATCTACCATAAAAATTCACTTCATTTAAAATGGTGGCAGATGAGAAAATTAAACATGTCATGATATAGATGAAGACATAAGGATCAAAACGACACTAAAATCATGCAATTTGGATCTACAATGCTCAAGTTATGAAGAAAACAATGCAGGGGCATACTTGTAATAAAAATGCAAGAAATAAATGATAAATATTACATTTAGGTCACTTGATGGGCCTAAATGTAAATACCAAAAACTGCATGGGGTCCTCTATAATTTTTCCTTGTGCGCAGGGACCTTTCTTCAATTATTCAAACTAACGAGGGCATTCCTGTAAATTTACCCATGCATGCATGTGAGGCACGTGCCTGGGAACCAATCTACAAAATATCAAAACCTCCAAGGTCTTCGTGCAAATTACCCAAGCCCTCACGTGCGGTACACGTGAGGGGCCTAGGCTCGGGAGGCACCTCTGGTTCGGGATACGTGGCGCGAAGTGGTGACTCGGGTCTTGGCTCGATGGACCCGAGCCAACTGGATCAGCTTGAGGCTCGGCTCGCCCAAGTGTCATCATCCTGGCCGTCCGATCCAAATGATCGGATAACATCTGCTCTTCGTCCTCTGTCGTAGGCCACTGGAGGAGGCTGCGCTCTGACGTACCTGCTATGGCTCCTCCACGCTCTGGCGGCTAGTCTAGAAGTCGGGGAAGTATTCTAGATGGCTGGCAGAAGAGGCAGGAATCCGGTGAGGCTCCAGGAATGATCAGAGCTTGAAGTCGACGAAGCCTCGCCGGAGGAGACCAGCTCGACGGAGCTCTGATGCGAGCTCCGGCCAATGAAGAGAGTAGAACCTGCAAAGGTTAGCATAGCCGAAGCTCGATGTGCGTGAGTGGGTGCGAGTGAGATGGAGGTCGTGGGGCGTCGGGAGGTGATGGCCGTGAACTTCTTCTCCGGCGAAGTGGAGAAGAAGGGGGTCAGAGCGTGGAGGGTTCTGGAGAAGAGGAAGAGGTAATCGAATGGGCTGGCAAGGGCGATGATAATATGGCGAAGCTCAGGGGATGGTCAGATGGTGATGGAGTGTAGTGTAGACTGTGGATAAATTGGGAGAAAACCAAAGAAAAAGAAGGGGAGGAAGGACCTCGTCGGAGAGGGGAACTTGATGGATGTAGCAGCTTGGGTTGAGGCTCAGATGAGCCTCGGGATCTTTGCTCTGACTCGGGCAGCCACTCCGAGGAACTTGGCGGTGGCGGAGCCGCCACAGCACGGCCAAGGTTGACCGTGGGCCGACACCTGGCCGGAAGACCATGATGGCCCCTCCTCCACCTACGTCTGTCTTAGGGAGGAGGAGAGGGGCTAGGGTTTGGGCCGTGGAATGGTAGACGGGAGTGACGGTGGCGGGGCGAGGGGTTTTATAGAAGGAGATGGCCGGGTGTTACCGTGGGGGAGAGGTGTTTTTGAATGGAGATAGTGAAGGCTAGAGTTGATGGCGACGTTAAGTGAGGGTTGTGCGAAGAGGCAGAGGCATGGGGTATGGGGAGCAGCCGTTAGGATGCGAAGGGATGACCGGAGGTGCTTCCCAAAATAAGAAGGGGGTGCGGTGGTTGCAAGTTGTAACGCCTGGGGACGGGGGGTTACAGAGGAAGAAGACAAGGTCTGGGACGTTGGATCATGTGATCCAATGGTCCAGATGGAGGTGCGGACGGAGACTAGGGATCAGATCATAGAATCTGATCCTACGGTGGATAGACATGCGCTAGAGAGTGGCACAGATGAAGAGTTAGCATGATCGAATGGCTGGGAAAGATTGGGTGACGTGGAGCGTAGTGGACCGTAGGATACAAGTAGGATCGGGCGGCAGAAGTGAAAGGGAAATGTGGAGAGATGCTGGTCATCGGATCAAAAGAAGATCGAACGGCTGGTAGTGAGGCACGATGAAGTGGTCTAGATGCGATCCGGGTGATGATCTGACGGCTGTGGATGGAACTGAATGGGCATTTGAGATGGTGGTAGAATGAAGGGCATCCGACGGTCCAAGGAGGAGCCAGGTGGCGGAAGAAGGCGCGAGCCATGTGGGCTGCCCAGAAGGCGCCATGTGGCCCAATCAGAAAATTTGAAAATATATATACAAAGAAAAATACAAAAGAAATAGTTAGATGCAAAATTAGGAAAAAGTCAAAACATGAAAGTTGTTTGTCTCAATGAGATCTACAAGTTTCATGTTGCACAAAATCAAAAAGAGGTCATTTATACAAAAATTATTTTTGGGGGGTATTTTTAAGAGGGTAAAAACACTGATTTTTATCTTTTGAGTTGTTTTTTGCATTTTTAGTATTTTTTAAGGATTGGGGAGTTATGAACAATTACTCTACCTAATTTTTAGGGGTTTTTGATGAGAAAATAACTACAAAGGAAATAATAGTAATTAAATATAATTAACTAAGGGTTAATTATACACAATATATTACAAGATAATAATAAAGAATAAGTGGTGATTTTTATTGGATTGATTAAGCCAGGGGTTTAATTTATGGCTTTTAGCATGATGAATACGAGATTCATCAGTTTCCTAACTACAACCAAGCACATAAATGATATGACATAAATAATGCTCCAAGAGCTACGTGCCTAATCCTTCTTACGAACACTCAAGTTGAGCATCACCTGGGTAAGTTGAGCATCGCCCGGGTAGGGGAGAAACATGCTCAACACACCATGCTCAACACACCACAAGTTAAGAGTCCATAATCCATATTACAACAACTAGTTCTCAAGAGAGAACCATTGTAAATGCAAATATATACAATACAAGAAAAATATCCCCATCTATTCAAAAGGTGCTTTTGCGGCTCCTCGTAACTGGAGCTCTCAACTCCTCATTTCCACATCTCTCGAGCATCCTTAGTCTTCGTGGCCCTGCCACAAAAGCATAAGTGGTTAGAAATGTATCAAGGAGGTAATTAACAAGAAGACAAAGCATAACAAAACATAACACATGTAATGCAAGCCAATAACAAAACAAAAGGATGACCTAAATAAAATAAAAATCACTTAGCTGAAACAAAATTAATCACAAAGAGGGAGCCATTTCCTCAGCAATGGTGACATCTTATGAGTCACTAAATGAATATGCTAATTTGGGTTCATTCTAATACAACTCTTAACAATGTATCAGAACCCGACCATATGATCTCCATGAGGACTGGCTCAACTAAAATCTCCTAGATAAGTCTATGATCGAACTCAGAGATACAAGCTCTTTATACATTAAGTAAGTAATTAATATCAATATTAAGTGATTCATGAAGTTAACTAGGTCAAATACAACAAGGTAATGCATAAACTTGAACACATGCAACATAATGCATTTTTAGTTTGTTTTCATGCATGTTAATTAATGACGTAATGTAACATAATACAATTAAATAAAAACGTAGACAAATACATGAATATGAGCCTAAATTGATTCATGAATTGAACAATAAATACTTAATCCATTTTAGGATTAAATTGATGCATGAAATAGATCGGAGTTTCATTAATGGCATTTAAATGAATAAGTGGAACATAAATTATATCACTAATTAATTAATTTTGTTTCAAGTGTCAAATCAAAAATTAAATAATACCATTAGATAGATAATAAAATAAGCATCAGAGTGAAACTAAAATCATTGAAATTGTTGTTCATATGCTTAAGATATAAAGTAAATACTCCATGGGCATAACTAAAAGAAAACATAACAAAAATATATACAAAACATATCAAACATGTCCTTAAAAGGGTATATTTGTGATTTATAACAGACATAGAGCCTTATCTGCTAAAATTTTGTATGTTTGGGGACCTATTTGCAATATCATATAGTCGACTGAGTGTAGGTGCAATTAGTCCATGTGTGCCATGTCATGCATGTGTGGTCTAACATGTTTGTAATTTGAAGAACTCATAGGTGCACTATTGCAAAGTACCCAAAGTCACGCATAGGACACACACGCTTCCAGGCTCAGGATGAGGCATGTGGCTTGGGCCATGTGGTGTGTGTTCGTGCTTTGACATAGGCTCGATGGAAGTCTAGGGTTGCAGGCTATGTTGTGTTGACATGGTTCATTATGGACAATCAGATTGAACCCGATTAGGACCCATCCAACGACAACTGTATGTTGGAAATCACCCTTGTCCTCCAATTTGTGGCAACGTGGAATGAGCTCCGGCGAACCCCTATAGGCTCCTCCGTGATACTCCACTCCAACCAAGGTCGATGAACCATGCTAGATGGTCGGTGAAGACCTCGGCAACTCGGAGAATGTTAAAATGTTCATCAGAGGCAGAGCTCCATATCGGAGCCCACTCTGATTTTCGATCATTGAAGATTTTCATCTTGTAATTGTTAGCAAAGCATATAACCTAACAAAGATGAGTGTGTGCATGCAATTTATAAGCGAAATGTGGGATCAAGGAATAGAGAAGGTGATGAGTCCCAATGGGTTCTCCTCCAACGCTCCAAATATAATGTGAATAGGTGGATTGAGGTCTAGCAGATAGGAGAGGCGAAGGGGATCCTTCAGTGTACATCACTGGTGTCCGGCGACGGTCGGAGGCGGTGCAAATCTGAGTGATATAAACTGTAAAAGGCATCAAAAGTCAAAGAAAATGACTATTGTAGACTTGTTTCTCCCGAATTTTCATCAGGTCACCATGATGGAGGCAATGACTTGGAAGCGAGGCTTGGATGGACTCTATCCGTCACTTCATACTTGGGCGACAACGTTGGGAAGCTTCACAACCAGCTAAGTGTGTGGTCATTCTCCATTGGACATGGGTCAACACCAAAGCTTCGACTCTATCATGGCCCCGCCCATTTTATCCTCTTGTTGTCAGCGGAGGAAGGACATGACTAGGATCATGCTCACATAAAGGTGTACAACCTCTAAGGTGATCAGAGGAGATGTATTTGAAGATGAGGGGACCGGTTCCATGCTGATGAATCATGGGATTCGCCCGCTTACCTTTGATTGGAGGTTACATGGAAGAGGAGATTAGAATTATGGCATGGACCATGGAAGTTAGGTCTCGATCGTAGGGGTGTTGAATATCGGAGAAGATGACTAAGGGGGTATATGGAAATAGGGTGAAGACCGGTGGATACCTGTGCACAACGTGTGGAAGATGAAGAAGTGGAGGTTGAAGGTGATGCCTCAGCTATTGGATGAGGTGCATCCAAGGGATGAGGAAGGAGCGGGAGTGGATGGCTATAATGTTTCTGATAGTCGTGATTAAATGGACAATGAAAGGGGTGATGATGGAAAGGGTGTTATTGTCTGACTCAAATGATCAGACGGAAGAAGTAAGTGCCAAAAACTATGAGAAAAGATTGATCCCCCTTCCAAACCCCCAACCACCTCGCCCGTGCTGGATGGAGGTGGGAGTGATTGAAGAGTTGGGCCTCGTGGGTAGATGTGGTGACGCCACGTGACACAATAGGAATTAAAGAAGATAAAAAAATATTAGTAAATTAATAATAAAATTAAGTACAATTGTAAAATTAAAAAGTGTTCAACATGAAAGTTATAAATGCTTTTCAAGATCTACAAACTTCAGGTAGAAAAAAAAGTCAAAATACGTCATATTTACATAGATATATTTTTGCGAGTATTTTTAAGTTAATAGAAACACTTATTTTTAATTTCTTTTGTGATTTTTTTATATTTTTTATTTATGAATAATGTTGAATAAAATATATAGAACATTAACCTAAATTTTATGGGATTCTTAATAATAAGAAAACACATAAAATAATGGCATAATAATAGCTTTATTTATGTACAATAATTAGTTTTAATTATTTTTAGAGTGTTAAATGTTAATGTTAATTATTAATTTATCTTATTGATTTGTTTAAGCAAGAGGATAATAAATCATTCATATGACGATAAATTATGGATTTATCACACCCATACCCCTGACATATATGGAGTTATCATGTTCTCGATTAAACCAACCGTCAATGAGCAAAATATGATTACATCATGCACAATCTAGTGTTGCCTCAATAATATGGAGGACGACATTGAGGTCACTATGCATATGATCAATACCTTTCAAGAAATGAAGAACCATGTATATTCGTATTTAGGAGTCATGATTACACATGACCATCTCCAAAAATACAATCCATAACGACAAAGTTCTTCGCAATGACGAGAGACCAAGGATGTCATCATATGACTTAGTCCATATTTTATTTAAATTAATGATTAATTATTTTGAATCGTATTCTCTTAATTAATCTAATCAGATATTTAAGAAGGATATTTGCTTATTATCTTAGTTTTAGTCAAATTAAAATAATGATAATAAAGCAATCCAATGTATTTTATTCTTTATGCACCTGATGTTATCATATAGCATACACCCTCTCTTAGTACAATTCATTATTCCAATTTTAGTTGTTAAGTATGTCATGACTTCTTAGCTACCATTCCTTGAAATGAATCCAACCAGGTCATGTGGGCTTATGCTAACAGGGAGTGCTTTCCACTGCAAATGCAGCGTAGGGTGCCAATTAAGAAAGCCATTATCATATCCTAGCTCAGTCACCTTCACTATTCTAGTTCGAGACAACAAAATTTGCACATATTGTACTAAAAGGAGTATATCAACCTTTCAATTGTGAATGACATAATATAATAAATCTCAACTATTTTGGAATTTAAAACATTTTTATTTCCATAATGTTTAATGCAACAATCTAGACAATTGGCGACATCAATCCAATTGACTTCACAATTTCTAATTATATTTCAAACATTCAAGTACATAATTCATCAAGGGATATATTTTAAAAAAGAAATTCTACTTTATTACATATATCTAATTTAAACAAACAATAATTCGATATTCTAATTTGCAAGTCACGACCATCATACATCGATTAGAAAGCATTCTATAACTCGAAATTAATATTAGTTGTGACCCCAAATATTTCCAAAATATTAGGTTCAACTACTGATGCCAATATATCAAATATATATCCATCTATTTTGATACCTAAAATAAGAGAAACAAGTCACTTAAAATAATCAAGTCATCTTCCAACTTCCTCTTTGGAGAAATCCAATTTCTCGAGGTCGCAAGGTCAGAATCGTGTGAATTTATTTTCCATTGATTGGGGAATTGATTTATGACTTATTATTAAGTAATTTATAATGTTATATGACTCAAAAATATCATCTAAAAAGTCAAAATTTTAATACTACGATCTTTGATCGAAATCAGAGTCTGCTAGCTCTTTTAACATCTGAATCTTCTCCCGAATGCCACCAAATTTTGATGTGCCTTTTAAGCACGCGTCTAGACCTTAAATCTCATATATATATCAAGAAATAAGTTCAAAAAAGGGTAGAACTTCATCAACTTAAAAAGTCTCCAAGTCATTTGAATCGTTAAAACTGTCGCAAGACAATATACCTGATGATCGAGATAATATGGGATTGTTCATCGGGCTTGGGTGCAATACAATTCCTCTAAAACATGACTTTGATTACATTTAAAGGAATTAAATAAAACTTTTATGAACTTCACGTCACAAAAATGCAGAAAATATCAAACATTTTGCATAAAATATTATATCTTCATTACACGAAGTAGAAATTTTAGCATAACGATTTTACACTTCGTAAAATCATTAAATTAGGGAACTAATATACCTAATAAGGTTTATGGTACACTAATAAATATTTAGTAAGATGCCAGGGTTGCCTCTTAAAGCGCGAGTCTCTAAAACAAGAGACCTCGTGAATGAAGTCCATTGCGAGAACTCTCCTCTCGTAGGCATGATGATGAATCACATTGCTTCCAACAAAATTTTATATCTACTTATTCTTGAAGTTTTCCACCCAAGTATGAGACCAATAAGATCTTAAGTTTTGATTTTGTCTCACGAAATCGAGTCTCTTCCATGTACGCAAAGCATGAAAAAGAAGATAATCTTCCCTCTCGTAGGGCCATGCCTATGAAGAGAAGATGCTTGCTTGATAAAATCTCCTTTTGGGGGATAAAGATGAATTGTTAATATGGATGATTTAGAAGATATAATTGGAGGACATGCATGGTAGGTTCCATTTGTATACTTGGTAGAATTTTGCATATAATAATCAAACCTTTGCATGGGCTTGTCGTACACTTATTTAATCTGGAGAGGCCTACTTATATTATAGTTTAGGTACTTTAGCTATCTTTGATTTCCCTTATTATAGAAACAAGAGTTGAGGCCTAGTGTGCTTTGGCTCCCAGCACTGAAAAATTCCCAAAGACACCAATTGGGGGTAAAGTACGCTCCCCACCCCCTTTGTCTCGCCCACGCATGTTGCTCACTCATTTTCTACTAAACAAGCCTTCCTTCAATCAACAAGAGGAGTCACATAAATAAAGTTAACATCCCAAGCCCCTTGATCTTAGTCACCAAAAAACACAATAAACAACATCGGAAAAAGTGGATGTTTGACAAAGGGAAAGGAACTTCTATGGATGTGTAGCGTTGTAGAGAGAAGGGGTGGGAGACGTATGATAGAGAGTCTTATACTCTCTAAACTTATCCCTCAATTATCAAGGATTCTTAGTCACTTAGAAGACAAAGTCTTATATGTTTCAAAAAGAGAGTCATGTCCTCTCTTTTATATTAATTGTAGATATCCTCGTAGAGTCTTACTCTAAGAGGGCACGTATATGATGATGGCCTTTGAATGAATAATGAAGGGCTAAGATTATATCCTATCATCAAGAATAAACAACAAATTCAAGAGAGTCCTTATTAATGAGGACTCATGGTAGACGACCGAGCTTTCCAAGCTTGGACATCCACCTTGTCCTAATTAGTGTCCTAACTGTTGCCCTAGTTGTTGTTGGTTGTTGCACCAAAATTTTCATGATAAATCAATTATCATAATTTGAGAAATTTATGATAGTTACCTCACAACAAATTGTAAATTCAATTTATAGTAAATTTCCAATGTGAATCCAATTCACATTTATTCCTTGAAAAGTAATATATGAATCATATTCACATATTTAGTATATATATTATTATGAATTAATATTCATATTAATTAAATACGTATAATGTGGATCATATCCGCAAAACCCTAGATATAAATATATCCATGACAATAACAATTATTATCATGTTATTGATATCAATCTTGATCCAAATAGGACTCATGAGAAGAAATCTCAAATACTTGGAGATAATGTCAAGGAGATCATACTATCCATGTATAATGACTTGAAATTTGGGTAACTATCCAATTTCAAGGTTTATACCATTTTTATCAAAATTATGTCATTTACGAATATTGAGCTCATGTTGAAATAATTTACACTCTAAGGATACGTTTGGATAGAGGGCTATATGTGGGCAGGTAACCTATTTTCCTGTTTTTCTGTTTGGGTAGAGGGTTCGGGGTTGAGAGGGTTTGTTATGATATGATTGTATTGATGTTTGGAAAGTGAGTACTCATTGTGATGTGATTATATTAATTTTTGGAAACGTGTGTAGAAGTTGAGTATTTTATAATTTGTAGATGATAAGATAGTATACTATATTATTTTTTATTGGAATAGATGAAAGAGAAATGAATTATTTGATATATTAAATAAGAGAGAGTGGTCATTAAGTGAGCCCCATAAGAAGGGTAAGGATATGGGTTTGGGAGAAAATCTCCCAAAAGAAGGGGGTAACACTCAACCCAAACACCCCCTATGAGAGATCTTCGAAACACATCATACTATCCATGAGCTGAACACAACTTCCTTGACCATTTTTAATCATAGTTCAAACAGTTGAAGTTTAGAAATGAGCTTAAGGAGTATATTTATTTCATTTTCCATCAACATTTCTCTTCCCAACATTTGAACATTAAAATTGGAATTGGTCATTGGATTCAAATGAGATGTGGCTCAATCCAATTAACTGTCAAATCATTAAGCTAGGAAGTGGAGCCACTAAAATCCATTTGATTTTATCAATCCCTCAAGATTGGAAGTGTCTTCGTAATTGATCTATTAAGATAGATTTAACACTGAGTCATCCCAATACTTATATAACGTACATAGTGGAAGACTTTGATATATCTGAAGTTCAAATCCTACTTTGATTGTCTTCTTCGGAACATATCAATAGATTTCTCATTCGATAATTGGGTAACAATTAAGTATATAATAATATCTTGAATTTGTGTCTTATTTCATAAATAAGATGACCTGCATGGGACTAATTTGACCCAAAAATATCCCATGAGTGAGCTTTGTCTTCCGGTTCATCAACTATGAAACTATATGATTCCTTTGAGAGATCACACTTCTCATATTCCTTCATATGCGCACTAACTCACAGGTATATGGACCTTGATTAGGCCACCAGCCTATTGATCTATCAAATGTACATATTCATGCGTGTGTGTGTATATATATATGTCTCCGGTTAAAAGATATGTGCATGATCAAGACAGTTACAATTCATGTGATAGTTTATCTCAAACTCATTAAGTCAACTCTTTGACTTTACTAATTTGACATCTCCGAATCACAATTCCTATGCAAAGGACATGCATCAAGAAGTCGATCTAAACGCAATATTTAGATAAAGATTACCATCTCCTTTAGAAGGAAGGAATTATATATATAGGCATGAGACGAGTCTTTTTTCTTTATTGAATAAACGCTTGCACGCCTCCACACCAATCATGAGTTTTTTTTTCATTCTTCTCGTATATCGTAGTTACGCCCTCCCTGATAGGTTTTAAAAAAGACTTTTCATGTCATTCCCGTTTAGGTCTGATTTGGATCCCTCCATTGTTTCTCTTTCACCCCAAATCATTTCCTCGAAATGAAAAAGAAGATGGTACACTTGAATTGTCTTATTTAAGTGGCAAGCCAAATCGAGGAATTTCTCACACAAGTATTCAATTAGTTCGTACTTGCTTAGTATTGAATTTGAGTCAAGAGAGAAATGGTTTTATATAAGAGATTCATGATTCCTTTGTTGAAATAAGTACAAATGACCTCATTCGTGATTTCATCAAAATTGAGTTAGTCCAACCCCCTTTTTCATTTATTTTCAAAAGGAAGGATACAACGGGTGAGGGCTTTCTTTGTCATAATGGATTAGATTGTACCAATATCAATCCTTTTGATTCCAAGGTGAAGATTCAGCCACTTATCCAATAAGGAAACTCATGATGATAAAATAATGACTTATATTGCATTAATGAGTCACCAAGTACAAGTCCAACATAATATCCAATGGCTACACATTCCACTCTTCCAAGTTTGATATTTGCAAAAAATGACAAAAGATTTTCGAGAAGAAGGGATATTCTAAATTTCAAATCTAGATATCTTTGAGTTCCATTTGGAGCCCATGCGTAATATTAGGTTCCTTAAAAAACTATATGTGTCTCTATCTCATGCATTGAAACTTTAAATTCAACATTGTACTCTTTCCCTCCATCATCTATCTAATTTACCTTTTCTCAAGTTTAGCTCCAACCAACTTCCCTCCAATCCATAATTTCACATCAACTAAAAAGCTAGAAGCCTACATTACAAATAGCCAATCAAGGAAGGATAGATTTGTGAAAAAGGAAAATAGTTAATTACGGTATTCAACACATATGACCTTCATGTGGAATATCGGTATAGATAGTCCAAGATAATTGCGTTGTATATATGTCCTCCTCCATATGTTTTACACAGTTGAAAATTTAAGTATTTCATAGGAAAATATATACGATACAATACGATATTAATTGAGTTTTTATGTATCCTTCAAATTAGTTTTTGCATATTGCATTACAAATTTACCTTTTTTAGCGGTCCAAAGGGAAACATTTGTCGATGTACATCTAAGGAGATATAATTGTCTCCAAAAAAGGATCCTACATATCGGTAGCTAGGCAAAAAGAATAGCGAATCTCGCCAAATTTTACATTAAGGAAAATTCAATCTCCAAAATGGATCCAATAGACTTGAAACAAAGCCAAAAACAAAAAACAAAAAGTCTAGAGGGCTTCAAGGACAGGAGGATGGAAGCACAATCCTTCACTGTATAAATTTTGGATTTGGGCACTATCCTAAGGATGTGTCCTTACCCCTCATACATGAATAATAATACATGTTAATAATATGGGGTTTGCTCTAATATAAGACCAGGTTCATTTTTACTCCATTTTATAAAGATCAACTTGCATTATTTCCAATTTTAAGCTTAGGATATCACTGAGATTTAATGTAAGCAAGCAATAAATCATTGTCTACCACACAGTCCTGATTTCATTTTAATCCCTAAGTTGTTAATCAAGATGGAGAATCGAGAAAGTTGATGCAAATGAGAAGTCGTGATGCATGCTCAAGAAAGAATTACTTACAGTGCATACAACTCTCTTCAAGCAGTGCAAGACTGAATAAAAATCTAATGCATGCAAGTTGAAAAGTGGTATTCTAAACATGCTTCTATTAGTTGGAAATAATTGATCTCATTTTTTCCGAAGTGAAGCAATGCTTATGTGTGTATAATTGAATCTTACGAGATGGAGTGAATCTCATGAGATGCTTTATTAGTATGCCCTAACTACAATCAAGCACATAAATGATATGACCTAAATATTGATCTAAGATCCGTGTGCCTAACCCTAGTTTCGAACTCTCAAGTTGAGCATCACTCGAGTAGGGGTGAAACATGCTCAACACACCATGAGTTAAGAGCTTTAAATCCATATTACAACAACGAGTTCTCAAACAAGAACGGATGTAAATACGAATATATACAACACATGTAAACAACAAATAAATGCAATACAAGAAAAAATCCCCATTTCTTCAAAAGGTGCTTTTACGACTCCTCGCAACTAAAGCTCCCAACTCATCATTTTTACATCTCTCGAGCATCCTTAGTCTTCGTGGGCCTTGCCACAAAGTCATAAGTGATTAGAATTGTATCAAGGAGATAATAAACAAGAAGATAAAGCATAACAAAACATAACACAACATGTAATGCAAGCCCATCAAAAAACAAAAGGATGACCTAAATAATTTAAAAATCACTTATCTGAACATTAAAACAAAATTAATCACAAAGATGGAGCCATTTACCCAGAAATGATGCCATCTAATGAGTTGCTAAACAGATATGCTAATTTGTATTCATTGTAATACAACTGCTTAACAATGTATCAGAACCTGACGATATGATCTCCGTGAGGAGTGGCTCAGCTAAAATCTCTTGGATAAGTCTAAGGTCGAACTCAAGGACACAATCTCTTGATGTATTAAGTAATTAATATCAATATTAAGTGATTGAAGTTATCTAGATCAAATACAACAACGCAATGCATGAACTTGAACATATGCAACATAATGCATTTTAATTCGATTTCATGCATGTTTATTTGATATAATATAACATAATACAATTAAATACAAACATAGACAAATACATAAATATGCCACTAAATTGAGTCATGAAGTAAATAATAAATACTTAATCAATTTCAGGATTAAATTGATGCATGAAATAGATCAGAGTTTCATCAATGGCATTTAAATAAATAAGTGTACAATAAATTGTATCTCTAATTAATTAATTATGTTTCAAGTGTCAAATCAGATACAAAATAATACCATTAGATAAATAATAAAATAAGCATCAGAGTGAAACTAAAATCAAGTAAGTTATTGTTCATATGTTCTAGATATAAAGTAAACACTCCATGGGCATAACTGAAAGAAAACATAAAAAAATATATACAAAATGCATCAAACAGGTCCTTAGAAGGGCATATCTACGATTTATAAAAGAAGCAGAGCCTTATATGCTAAAACTTCATATGTGTGGGGACTTATTTGCAATATCAAATAATCAACTGAGTGTAGGTGCGATTAGTCCATGCGTAAAATGTGATGCATGTGTGGTCTAACATGTTTGTAATTTGAAGAACTCATAGGGGCACTATTACAAAGTACCCAAAGGTGACGCATAGGGCACGCAAGCTTCCAGGCTCAGGATGAGGCGTATGGCTTGGGCCACGTGGTTTGTGTCTGTACTTTGACATAGGCTCGATGGAAGTCTAGGGTTGCAGGCTCTAATGTATTGACATGGCATATTATGGACAATCAGATTGACCCGATTAGGGCCCATCTGACAGTAACTGTATGTTGGAACTCACCCTTGTCCTCCAATTTGTGGAAGCATGGAATGAGCTCCAGCGAACCCCTGCAGGCTCCTCCATGCTACTCCACTCCACCCAAGGTCGAGGAACCATGATAGATGGTCGACGAAGTCCTCAGTCACTCAGAGAATGTTGAAGAGGCCCTAGAAGGGGTCGTCAACATCTGTTCATCGGAGGCATAGCTCCATATCAGAGCCCACTATGATTTTCGATTATTGAATCTCTTCGTCTTATAATTTTTAGCAAAGCAGATAGCCTAAACAAAGATGAGTATGTGCATGTGATTTGTGAGCGAAATGAGGGACCGGTGAATAGATTAGGTGATGGGTCCCAATGGGTTCTCCTCCAATTATCTGAATAAAACATAAATAGGGTGGATTGGGGTCTGGCAGATAGGAGAGGCAAAGGGGATCCTTCAGCATACATCATTGATGTCTGGTGATGATCCAAGGTGGTGCAAATTAGAGAGATATCAACTGCAAAAGGTTCTAAAAGTAAGAGAAAACGACTATTGCAGACATGTGTCTCTCAAATTTTCATCAGGTCAACAGGATGGAGGCAGCAACTTGGAAACGATGCGTGGATGTCCTCTGGTCATCGCTTCATACCCAGGCAACAACGATGGGAAGCTTCACAGCCAGCTAAGGGTGTGGTCATCCCCCATTGGACATGGGTCAACACCGAATCTTCGACTCTATCAAGGCCTTGCCCATTTTATCCTCTCATTCTCACTAGAGGACGAGCACGACTAGGAGCAGGCTCACATAAGGTAGACAACCTCTAAGGTAATCGGAGGAGGTGTATTTGAAGATGAGGGGACATGTTCCAAGCTGATGACTCATGGGATTCAACCACCTACCTTTGGCCGGAGGTTACATGGAAGAGGGAATTTGGGTTATGGCATGGACGACAGAAGTTAAGTCTCGGTCGTGGTGGTGTCAGTTATCGAAGAAGATGACTGGGGGAGTAGTGGGAAATAGGGCGAAGACCAGTGGATATCTAGGCGCAATATTTGGAAGATGAAGGTGAGGTTGAAGGCGATGCCTCAGCTGTTGGATGAGGTGTATCCAAGGACTGAGGAAGGAGCGAGAGTGGGTGGCTATGATGCTTCTGATAGTCCTGGTCAAATGGCCAATGGAAGGGGTGATGATGTAATGAATCCATGATGGATCGTCACTATTATCTCTTTTTATCATCGAAAAATAAGAACTTTATGGGAAATCTTCATTAATTCCACATCTTTTCAATAATCCTCTCCCCTGTAATTAACACTAAAAAGTTAAACCTAATTATTATATTTAATTACTAAAATTTTCGTTATTTTCTTATTTATTAAAAAATCCTAAAAATTAGATTAAATGTTGTATATATTTGTTTCGGTCTTAAAAAGAAATAAAAAATACAAAAAATAACAAAACCTTAAAAATCAAGTGTTTAACCTAGTAAAATACTACAAAAAATCTCTTTTGTGCAAATGACCTCTTTTGACTTTTTCTTCAACATGAAACCTGTAGATCTCATCGAGAACTACAACCTTAATGTTTTGACTTTTTTGTAATTAAACTTTTAATTAATTTATTTGGATTTTTCTTTGATTTTCCTTTTCTGATTTTCTCATTTAGCCACATGGTTCCCTCTGATTGAGCCACATGGCCCGGTCCTTTTGTCTCCACCCACCACCCTCCTTAGCCATTGATCCCCCATTCCCCGCCTTCATCCTAGCCCTCCATTTGCACTTTTATTCCAGCTATTAGATCTTCCCTTAGATCTGATCTCAACCATTCCTAGCTGCCTTCACCTTAGACGTTGGATGGATGTGCCATCCAATGTCTTCGCAACCTCCATGTCACCTCTTCTGCTCTCCTCCCTTAGATCTCACTCCATCTCCATCCCAGCCGTTTACCTCCCCTCAATTCACTGTCGTTGATCAGATCTGCCAATCTAATCTAACTTATCTACCCGCACCTTGATCCCAGTCGTTGGATCACCTAGTCCAATGGAGGAGCTTCATTGTCTTCCTCCCGCACAACTGTTACCCTCACAAAAGCCTTCTCCCTTCCATTTCTAGTGTCGCCCTCCGATCGCCTCTCCGAAATCTAATGCCACCTCCGAGTAGCTCTCACATCCCTCTCCCCCGTGTAACCCCTAGCCATTTCCCACCTTCCATCTAGGGTCTCCAATCATCTGTTCAAAACCCCCGCTCCTCCATCTATAACCACCATCTCCACTTTATAAAATCATCGTCTCTGCCTCCATTTCACTCCATCCACCAATTTTGAGCTCGAGCCCTAGACCTCCTCCACCTCCATGTGAGAGGCAGAGGTCGGAGGAGTGCCATAATGGTGCCCCTTGCTTCAATGTAGATACACTGTATCCACCACCATGTTACGATCGGCTCCACTGTCGCTGAGCCCCGTGCATCGGCTACGTACGTAGAGAGAAGACCATGGCTTCAACCGAAGCCTAGCACAAGCCAATACATCCACGCACATTCTTCTTCAAGATCTACAAGTAATCTTCTTCATCCTCTTCTTCTAGTTTCTACGATTTTTATCCCACACACCTACACCACTTCACCCGCTACTATCACAGTCAAAGCTTCGTCGGACCTCCCTTATCTTCGTGGGTGGTCCAAATCACCTTCCTCCTCCCCAGAACCACTCACCGAGATGCCCCCTTTCCTCTATCTTCACGGTGGAGGAACCCAATAGGTCCCTGCCTTCTCCGCCCATTCAGACCCCCATTCCATCTCATGCACACACCCACCTGCTTCGGTTATTCACATCAACGATTTGCAGGTCAAAGGCACTTCAATGGTCGGATATTGCGCCTTTACGTCGATCTCGAGCAGAAGCTCCGGCGAGCAACCATCGTTAACCCATTTCTGCAGGTGTCGTGCCTTATCCTTTGTATGATCTTCATCGCTAACACTCTAGGCATCTTTCCAGAGCTCTAGCATGCATGGAGGGAGGAGGCATACCTTCAAGCCCATCGTCAGAGCATAGCCAAGTCCACCGCAGAAGGCGGCGAAACTAAGAATGCATCGCACAATCATTGTTTGATCCTCACGATTAGACGACTCAGAAGCATCCATGTCACTACTCTAAGGCAAGGAGGTTCGGGCAGCACAAACCGCATGACGATGCTCCATGGACAAGCCACGTGTCTCCCGAGCCTTATCCCGCCTCTGGACCTAGCCCATGTGCATGCTATGTCCATAAGGGTTGAGTTATTTACAGATATACCCCACCTTCTTCATAATTGCATTGAGGTCCCCATACGCGAGCCTCACATGTGTGCTTGGGGTTTATTTATACAGAGGCCCAGAAGACTTTACAAAATTGTAGAAAGCCCCTGCTCATAAGGGAAATCTATATAGAGGCATGGGAGAGGTTTCGAGAGTTGACAGATAGATGCCCGCACCACGAGATTTCGAAGCCAAACCTTGTTCAGAGCTTCTTCTGCAGGCCGAGGATCATTCTGACGAGCCGCCTGATAGAATAAGGTAAAGATATCACTAAGGTCGTTGCGAACTCAGTCACTCGGGGCTCAGAGCTCAATCAAGAAACAAAATCAGACCACCAATCAAACGGACAAAAAGCAATGAAAACCAAAATAGCGGTCCTACTATGTGATTAACCTGGTATAACTCCCAGGGTCGGTCTCAAGGAGCACGAGATGGCCCCGCGACCTACGAAGTAGTCAGAAATCAAAATAAAATAAAAACAAATATTTTTGGTGGTTTTTAAATATTTTTATATTTTTTTGGATTTTTAATAATGAAGGAAAACAATAAAAAGGCAAAAATAATCACATTCAACAAATTATTAATGCTCAAAAATGATCCTAAAATTCAAACAAAAATATTTTTATGTTTTATATGTTTTTACTATTTTTGGTGAATTTTTAAGATTTTTTATAATTTTTATGGAATTTTCTAAAAATAAAAGAAGGCAGAAATACTGTGCTACTGTCCAGCCAGGCTTCCAAGACCAATTTAAAATATCAAATGGTCTTATCAAGGCCTGGATATTTTTTTATGAAAAATAGAAATAATAAACAAAATTTTAAAAAAATTATGATTTTTTGGATTTTCTATAACTTTCTAGAGTTTTTATGAGTTTTTAAGGATTTTTTAATTTTTATGGTTTTTATAAATCTAAAAATAGCCCAAATTCACATAGGAAATTCAAACACACAAAAACAAACAAAACTTGATTTTTTTAGAATTTTTAACATAGTTTTAATTTTTTTAGGATTTTATAAACTGGACATAAGGAAAATGGTTGTTTTTGAATTTTTAAAAATAGAAAAATGCCTCAAAAAATGTACCCAAAATTAGGGAAATTTTTATACAGTGGCAGGAGCCACATATCCAAATTTCACGCAATTTGGATGGATTTGATATTTTATTTAAATCAAAAACAAGCACACAGTGCACAGGGACCTATATATAATAAAAGTTAAGTCCAGGGGCCAAACATTAACACGCACAGAAAGCTCAGGGCCAAAAGCACAAAAAGTCTAATAACTCATACACAAAGCATATGATCCAGGCACGGAAGGACTTAAATGTAATTCCTATTTTAAATCATTCAAAACATAACACACAAGAACTACAGGGAATATATTGCAAAAACACAGTCCTCACGTGTCGAAGCACGTGGCCATACTCACAGGGACTAATATGCAATTAAATGAAACATAAAGGTCCAGACAGTAATTTAACAAAAATAAAAACAACTACTCAAAATATTTACAGGACTAAAAAGTAAATGCAAAATAGGAGGGGGCCTAAGTATAAATTACCCCACTTATTATCCGAGGGCTGGAGGCACACCACGTGCGAGATCGGACGGCTGAGGGGCACTGCGCCTCTGCGAAGAACTCCAGCTCGGATCTGACGGCTGAGGGCCTCCCACGTGGAGGATCTGACGGTTCTGGATATCGGGCAACCCTGGACTGGATGGATGGTCACGATCAAACCTCTGGTAGATCTAACGGTGGCTGGCTCCTCGCAAATGGACGCTCGAGATCAAAACTAGGCGAGGGGGCTCGATCTGACGGTGAGGACGGATGCTCCAAGAACAGGTCACCGGCGAAGTTCGCCGACTCGATACTCGCGCTGAGGTCCTCCTCTGCTGCTGCTAAGGTGTGGAATAGATCCGCCTCGATGCTCCGCAGATGGTGGGCTCCTCCAATGATGCCGGGAAGCTCCGAGGAGCTCCGACGACGAAGGCGGAGCTGGGTTCCTGTGCCTGGATGCTTAGACCCTCAGATGGGTCTCTTTTGACCTGAAAATAGCACAGCAAGCATGTGGGTCGAGGGCAAAGTGCCTCGACCCTGTAAGGGGCGAAATGGGTGGTGGGTGAGTCGCGAAGACCTCCGGCGAAGCGACGGCGAGGGAGGTCAGGCCTTGGCTTCGAGGTGAACGAAGGGGGACGCGTGGGTGAAGAATGTGAAGGGGGGTCTCGTGAGTGTGATGGGTGGGTCGGATGAATGAAGCGATGATCGGGGTGGTCGGAATCGACGAAATGGACGATCGAAGCAATTTGGGGGTAATCGAAAATTCAAGAAAAATAGGAAGAATTGAGTCTACCTGATGCGTGGGATCGACTGGGGATGATCTCGCGGAGCTCTGGTCGTCACCTCGAGGGTCGTCGGAGGCCCGAGGCTCGGGCGCAGCTAACGGCGGTGCACGGCGATAAGGAGGTCGCTGGATCAATGGCGGAGGGGTCCTCTCCTCACTTCGACACTCGCCTCACTCAACTGTCACTCTGGGGAGTCTAGTGGAGGTCATGGGAAGAAGGGGCAGCGCCAAAGATGGTGGGGAAAGTGTGGCGGAGGTGGAGCTATATACTCCAGCAGGTCTGAGAAGATGGCGTCGGGTCCGGCTTGGCGAAGCACGGACCCCTAGGCAACGTGTCGGGCGTGGATCTCGGATGTAGGAGGGAGGATTAGGACCCAGGGTTTAGGCAAATGGAGCTCGGATCAGGCCATGATAATGTTGAGAAATCGGGTCGGTAGCTAGATCCGCGGGGAAAGAGGTCCGCGGGGGAGAGTTGACCGGGGGTCAACAATCCCCCGTGGACCAATAGGAATGCAGATTTTATTAATTACTTGGAAATTAAATAAAAAATAATAAATAACCGAATTTCGAAAAAGTTAAAACATAAAAATTGTTTCTTTATTTTTAAATTATTTTTTAGTGATTTTTATTTATTTTTTTTAAATATAAATAATGTATTTACAAAATATGATTATTATATATAGGTATATACAATATGTATTTTTTATTTGTGATTTTTAGTTATTTATTTTTATACAATTTATTCCAATTTTATATTTTATTTATTTATAAAATAAAATGTAGAATAAATAGGGTATTTTTATTTTATTTTTATTAATTATTTACAAGGGTTAAATAAATAGTTTTATTTATATACATACATGGTCTATGTACAAGGTTAGAATTTGATTTTATTTTATTTCTTTTTATTTTATTTTTATTTTTCTCATTTTTATTTTATTTATTTACGCCATGCAATATGGAATATGTACATTTTTTATGGAATTTTAATTATTTATTTACAAGGTGAAATAAATAGGTAAGTGGTTCTATGTACATGGCATATATACAATGATGAAGGGAATTTTTATTTGATTTTATTTTTGTTTGTTTTTACCAATTTTATTTTAATTTAATATTTACAAATATATACAAATAAATACCACCCATTTTTATTTTGAATAAGAGGAAAATATTTTTATTTATAAACATAGGTATATGTACACACATGAGCTTCCCTATCTCTCTCTACTTGGGTTCTTTTGCGGTCAGGCCCATGCTGAGCCCTCCCTTGGGATTATGTCGCTCAATATTTATTCTAAATATCTCCCTCTTTTTCTTTTATTTCTTTATTCTTTTATTTATGCACAAAAACATGCTAATAATGGATATTTACACAATGCATGTTGAATGATAATTATTGCTATTTACAACTATCTACATGTGTTTTGCATAGGTTTTGTAGCTAAAATAAAAGAATAAAGAGTGATGAATGGGTATTCATCACCCCCTATACTTAACTTTGCTAGTCCCTTAGCAAACACTTATTTGAAAAAGAAGTGAACAAGAAAAAGGAAAAGAAAAAGAGGAGAAAATGCATGTATTAATGCTGAATATTAAACTTGCCTTCATTAAATTGAAATATGGAGCTCGATCAGATCTTTGGATTATTAATGTGTCGGAACCTTATTTGGACTTAAGTTTAAAACTCAACAGCCTCTAAGATCGACTAATCTATAGTCAAGACTCCTCAACAATCCAGATCAGAACAAGTCTACATACACAAAACCTGAAGACTATGAATCCTTCCTTGTACAGTGTATGTGAGGTATAGCTCTCCACCTCAGAAGTGGCAACTTGACAACCCTCCCCAACAAGGTAACTCTATGACCCTAATCTGGCCCCTCTTTCCTCGAGGAGCGGGGTATTCCCTTCTAAGTTCAAGCTCAACCGGCTCAAGAAGAGGGGGAAGAAGAGAATGGACCATAGCCAGTGTAGCCATGTATCCTTGGGAGCTCAACCAGTGTAGCTAAGTCTCCCTGCTGCAAGCTACATAAGATGGGACAAGAATCTCAAGCTTTGCTTATTGCACTATATACATACTCCGGTGGGATTATCATTTTCTATCAGACCCACCACTTTTTTGGAGTTATTTTCTTTTTGCATTTTTTTCAAGTGCATCTATACACATATTTACATGGTGCAACATATGTACATAAGGAGTTTTTCCTCTTGAGCCAGTAGACTATCCCTTTTTTGAAGCGATATTGCAACCCACAACTCCTGTCGTTAGACCTCATGGCAACCAGACCAAGTTGAGACGTACTTCCTTCACTAAAAGAAGAAGAGAGGTTCCGCCTAGAAGTACTACCCTCATATGCTACCCCAAGTCAAGGAAGACTGCCTCCTCACCACCTCATCCGTAGAGAGCTCGGTATAAAGTGCGGGTCCAAGTCAAGCCATTGTCTATATGCGTCATGTGTGTGTTGTTAAGTGCTCTACTTAGGCTCATTGAGATGACATGTGATCATAGCCTAGTAGACTCAAAGAATTAAGTCACTATGGACCTGAAAAGCCTTAACCCTAAGCCCTATAAGGTTCCTCTTATTATTAGGTGGATTAAGATCTTAATCAAGCTCCATTTCCCAATTTAATTCCAGGCTAGTTTAAATGTCAACTATAATCCAGGAAAAATTATACAAGTATATACAAAGATGCTATTTACACAATATTTACACATATGCAAAATTTTTGAAAAGTATTTTGAAACCATGGATGTATGCATGAATGCAAGTTTTGTAAAATATTTACACAAATTTACACAAGGTTTTTGCAAACTTTTGATTTTCAAAACATTCTGGAAAAAATTTGTACTATATACATAGTTTTGATATGCACATATTTACACACTATTTACACAAAAAGTTTTTGAAAACATTTTTACAAAAATAATTTGTACAATAGCTATGTATGTGCAATAAAAGAATGATTATTTACAAGGAAAAAATTTTAATTTTTATGGATTTTTGGATTTTTAGCCATTTTTATTTATTAACACACTCACACAAAGTACAAGTTATGGCTAAAGTATATATGAAATATATACACAGCCCCCTATACTTAGCTCAAACGATGTCCTCAGAGTTAAGAGCGATGAAGAAGACATAACTCGTGCTTAGTATAGGGAAGTGAAAAGGAAGGCTATATAGAAAGATGAATCAAAGAATAGAAAATCAAGAGGGTCTCGGCTTTTCCCCCTATACTTAGGATCAACTAATCCTAAGTATAGCAGGCTGTACACAAAGGGAAAGCCAAGCGAAGAATGTACATGGTCTACCCCCCCTATACTTAGGGTGAAATATCCCTAAGTATAGGCAGCAAAAACAGAGGTAGAAAGAACCAAAGAATACCCGAGAGTCCTACATCCCCCCTATACTTAGGGTAAAGTACACCCTAAGTATAGCTTAATCAAAAGATGAGAAAAGGGATGTGGGACTAAAGAATGAAATGATATGGACATCTGGATCTATACAGGTCGGGAGAACAGTGATAATCAGGCGTGAGATGCAATAGATGTGAGTCAAGAGACCACGTCTCACGCAAAGTGAATCGGGGCAACATCAACGACCCGCAACTCATGATCTAGATATGGCTTGAGCCGCTGGCCGTTCACTCGAAAGGTACTCTCAGAAGACAACTCAGATATGTCAATACTTCCATTGTCGTGTAACTTTCTCACCAAATACGGTCCCTTCCATTTGCTCTGTAGCTTCCCTGGAAATAGACGAAGCCAAGCATCAAACAGCCATATTCTCTGTCCAGGCTCAAAATGTTTGTGGCTGATATGAGAATCATGTCACTCCTTCACTCTCTCCTTACACTGTAGGCTGTTTGAGAAGGCGGTATCATGAAGCTCCTCCAAGGCTGCTAACTCTGCCCTCCTCTGATCTCCTACACTATCTGGATCCAAAAGTATATCAGTGACTGCCCAAAGTGACCTATATCTCAACTCAACAGGTCAATGGCACGGCTTTCCATAAACGAGGCGAAAGGGAGATGTGCCCAAAGGTGTCTTGAAAGATGTCCTATATGCCCACAAGATCGAGTCCAAAAGTTGTGACCAATCCTTTCGGTCAGGGCGGACGACTTTCTGCAATATAGTCTTGATCTCCCTGTTCGACACTTCGGCAAGACCATTCGTCTGAGGATGGTATGGAGTTGCAACTTGATGGTCTATGTCGAACTCACTAGCAAGGGCCTTCACCTTGTCGTTGACGAAATGAGACCCCCCGTCAGATATCAACACTCGAGGTACCCTGAACTGTGAAATGATATGCTTTCTCAAAAAACTGCAAACAGTCCTAGCATCTGCGAATCGGGCAGGGATGGCCTCAACCCAATGACTAACATAATCCACGGCCAACAGAATGTACTCAAATCCCTGACTCTTAGGGAATGAACCCATGAAATCGATGCCCCATGCGTCAAAAACCTCACATAAGTGAATGGGTTGCATCGGCATCATATCACGGTGTCCACAAGTGCCCATCCTCTGATAGTCAGTACACCTCTTCACGAACTCATTAGAGTCCTTGAAGAGGGTAGGCCACCATAGGCCAGATTGGAGCACTTTCTGTGCCGTTCTCCTCCTAGAGTGATGTCCTCCTGCCTCAAGCTTGTGGTAGTAAGTGAGGATGCTATGGTGCTCCTCCTGAGGAATGCACCGACACCAGACGTTATCCCCTCCTTCATGGTAAAGGATGGGATCCTCCCAGTGGTAGGACTTGGCCTTCGCGAGGAAGGTCTCAAGTCTCTGCCTGGGCCAATCTTGTGGGACTTTCTTAGCAACAAGAAAGTTCACAATATCAGCGTACCACGGGAGAGAGGCGATAGCAAGGATCGCCTCATCTGGGAAGGTCTCACATATCGGCTCAGTCTGCTCAAAATCCTCAAGATGCTCTAATCGGAAGAGATGGTCCGCCACCACATTCTTGACTCCCGGCTTATCCTTAATCTCTATGTCAAACTCCTGGAGTAGAAGGATCCATCTGGTCAATCTAGCTTTGGCATCCTTCTTTGCCATGAGGTACCTGATGGCGGTATGATCAGTGTATATGGTCACTCTAGATCCAATAATGTATGATCTGAACTTATCTAGGGCAAAAACTACGGCTAGCATCTCCTTCTCAGTGATTGTGTAGTTCCGCTGTGCGGCATCCAATGTACGTCTAGCGTAGTGAATAGA
Organism: Ottelia alismoides; assembly: GCA_037367405.1. Classification (NCBI taxonomy): domain Eukaryota; kingdom Viridiplantae; phylum Streptophyta; class Magnoliopsida; order Alismatales; family Hydrocharitaceae; genus Ottelia; species Ottelia alismoides. Next base: position 747,429 of record JAZKJV010011847.1, on the reverse strand, counting down.
AAAGGGGACTCCATCCCTCCTCTGTCCCAGCATGGCCCCTACGGCAAAATCGGAGGCATCCGTCATGATCTCGAATGGGAGAGACCAATCAGGAGGCTGAAGGACAGGAGCCTCTACAACACATCTCTTGAGAGTCTCGAATGACAAAAGACACTTGTCATCGACAAGGAACTCAGTGTCTTTCATCAGAAGATCAGTCAATGGTCGGGAAATCCTACTGAAATCATGAATGAAGCGTCGTTAGAAACCGACGTGCCCCAGAAAAGACCATAACTGCCGCAAGTTGGACGGTGGTGCGAGTTTTCTAATGACATCTACCTTGGCCGGATCAACCTCCATGCCCCTGTTGGAGATGATATGGCCAAGCACCGTCCCTTGAGTCACCATGAAGTGACTCTTCTCCCAAGACAGCACAAGATGAACCTCAATGCATCGCTGAAGGACTCGGTCTAGGCAGTCAAGACAGGAGTCGAATCTGTCGCCATAGACCGAGAAATCATCCATGAAGACCTCCAAGCACTCCACCACTATGTCCGAAAAGATAGATAGCATGCATCTCTAAAAAGTCGCAGGGGTGTTGCATAGCCCAAATGGCATGCGTTTGAAAGCATATATGCCGAATGGACAGGTGAAGGTAGTCTTGTCCTGGTCCTCGGGCGCGATGGCCACCTGATTGTAGCCGGAGTACCCATCCAGAAAACAGTAATGGCTCTTCCTTGCCAATCTCTCAATGATTTGATCTATAAAGGGCAGGGGGAAATGATCCTTCTTATGGCCTGGTTAAGCCGTCTGTAATCTACGCAGACCCGCCAAGAAGTGGGTACCCGGGTAGCAATCTCCTCTCCAGACTCGCTAACAACTGTAGTGATGCCCATCTTCTTGGGCACCACATGCAATGGGCTGACCTACTTGGAGTCGGAGATGGGGTAGATAAAATCGGTGCTCCACCATTTCGAGATTTCCTTCATGACAACCTCTCTCAGATTCGGGTTCAGCCGCCGCTGGAACTCACGCGACGGCTTCGCCTCATCCTCGAGATAGATATGGTTGGAGCACAGGGCCGGACTTATCCCCTAGAGATCGGCTACGCTCCATCCTATTGCCTTACGGTTCTTTTCAAGAACCCCCATCAGACGGGATTCCTACTCTCCAGTCAAATCAGGTGAGATAATGACTGGGTACATCTCATGCTCACCTGCAAGGAACCTATACTTCAACGATGTAGGAAGTGGCTTCAGCTCTGGACAACTGGGTGCTGGTGGATCTGGCCTCAGAGAACTCTGAGTGAATGCTGCCAAATCCGCATGGGAGAACTGAAACTCTCGCTCAAAATCAGAATCTGGAGAAGGCTGCTCTGCTGGACTGTCTCTGCTCTGCATGGCATCAACCTCCTCCGTAGCTGTAGGCTCAGTGGAAGTCAGATCTGTTATGAAATCATCAAACTCTGCCCAATCAAAATCTGACTCCGAGAGATCTGTATCATACTCACTGAAAAACTCTGTCTCACGGTCACAAACTAGCCCTGCCGACTAAAAAGTATCCTAAATCAAGAATGCGCTCTCCAAGCTCTCCTCTGTTGGCGTCTCTGCATCAGCGGACTCTGAAGGTGAGAGGATGGCATGCGCATCGGTATCTGCCTAAACTGCCTCGTCATCTGTGATCACAAAGTCGTAATCCTTGTGGATGTCTGGCCCTGCATCTGTCATCTGCTCTGAATCTGTGGTCGGCTCTGAGCATGCTGAATCTCTGACTCTGATGTCCTCGACCGTCTCTTTTTGTACACTCCCGCCCTCGACGCGAAAGTATACCTTCCCGCTATCATGGTCGGTCACTGCCTTGGTTGTGGCCAAGAACGGGCGACCTAGAATGATGGGGGTGTCGGTCATCGACTCAGGGATCTCCATGTCCAACACAACAAAGTCCACGGGGAATTGCAGACCCTGAATCGTGACGACAACGTCCCTCAGCAACCCCTTCAGCCTCTTGACAGATCGATCAGCAAACTGAATGACTGTCCTGCTCTGTTAGAGAGTGCCCAACTTGAAGCGGTCGAGAAGGGTTGCCGGAAGTAGGTTGATCGACAAACCACTGTCTAATAGAGTGCGGTCGAACCTCTACTCTCTAATATGGCATCTGATATACGGGGCTCCTGAATCTGGCCTCTTGGCCGGCAGCCGGTTCTGAATCGCGAAACAAGTGGCTCTGGTCAGCACATGGATCTCTGACTGGTGCTTCCTCCTCTTCTTTGTAACTGTGGTCCTGTCTCTGAGTGATCTCTGGAGTAGAGGGATGTGCTGCAAGGCCTCCTGAAGAGTCAGATGAATGTGGAATCGGTCGATCATCTGCTGGCTGAACTCCTCTTGCTGCTTCTTTTTGGGATTTTCGGTTTTCTTCCCCGTACCCAAATGGAGTGCTCTAGGGAAGGGGATCACAGGGTCCTTCTCAGATGAAGGACTAGGAGATGGTCTAGGCTGCTCGACAGCAGGATCCACACATACATCAAGCACCACAGGTGGATCAGAAGAAAATAAACCATTTCCTTTATTTCCAGAAGTGTTCTGAGATACATGAACCAAAGGAAAGACTACAGGACTCTCAGAAGTAAAAACGGTGGCATCAGCACCACCCTCGGCTGGTCGGCTCGCGGCATCAGCACCGCGCTCTGGCTCGGCAACACGGGTGGCATCAGTACCACCTCCTCCATCTGGTTAAACGACGGCATCAGTACCACCAGTGAGATCATCATCCATGGTGGCATCAATACCACCGTCATCATCTCTAGTGGCATCAGCACCGCTCTCCTCTTCGCCTGGCACTCTGGAAGTGGCCTGGGGTTGTCGCTCAAACGAGGCGCTGCCTGCTGGTATCCTACCGCTCCTAAGTGTGACAAAGTCAGTATCAAAAAGATTGGCAGACATATCACCAAATGCATCACTAGGAGTGGCATACTCTGTGAAATCTACCTGCTCAGACTTCCGCTTGAGGTTGTTCGGGTTCAGCTCGATCTAGGCAGGTATGGCGGCCTTCCCTCTCACAATCTCCTGCATCTCCTGGTGGAACTCGTCCATCTCCTGTCTGAAAGTAGCCTGCTGATCGGTAAGGAGGCGGGCTATGTCATCTAAGGCGGGGTTCTCATAGGAAGGCCCATGAGAACCCGACGGGTGGCCTCGCTGGTAGTGAGGCTGCTGTGACTGGTGCTGCGGGTGAGAGGGGTACTGCTGAGGATGAAACTGCTGCTGAGGCTGCTCACGCCTCCAAGACTGTCCCTGCTGATAGGGACGAGGACCATACTGTGAAGACTGCTACTGCTGCCAGTACACTGAGGGCTGCTGCTGCTGGTGATCTCGCTGATGGCCGTACTGGCCACCTTGACCCGGAGACTACTACTGGGAATTGGCACCTCCGGCTGACCAACGGAATCCGGGATGGTCTCGTCGGATACCGGGCTGGGGTCGGTCGTACCAAATCCCGTTGACGTCCATCAACGGCTCGGGCTCGTAGGAGGGTGGCGGGAGTACGGCCAGAGGCTGATCCGGCTGGTAGACCACCATCTGCATGTCTGGAGATGGTGGCGACTGGTAGTGTGGCTGCGGCTGCTGGTACGGCTCGCCGGTACAAGATGGACCTGTCTAGGCTGCTGAGAGCTGGAGCGCTGGGACGAACTACCAATGCTGCTCGGATCTCCTCGCGACTGAAGACGGGGCTGAGAAGCCATCTGTGCCTCTTGGAGACATATGAGCTGTGTCTTCATGTCGCTCAGTGTTTGTGCCATCTGCTCCATCTGTGTGATACCTGGCACTGCTTCTTCTCTATGATCTCCATCCGGTCCAGCTTCTCGCTGATGATGCCCATGTCAGCGGCTGTGGACTCGGCCTGTGCTGCTGCCGCTAACGAAGTGGATGGACCGGTGTCGACCCGTGCGATCCTCTGGTACACCACGGTCTGTGGTTGAGGGCGTCCCTGTGTGTAGAGTCGGGTCAGGGACATCACCATATAGTTCTCGGCCATCTCCTCGTAGATGGCCCAGACCTGATCATGATCCTTGGTGAAATAGGACCCGCCACATGAAGCATTCACCAGGCCCTGCAGCTCTGGTGTCAGCCCGCAGAAGAAGCTCTGAACAAGGTTCGGCTTCGAAATCTCGTGGTGCGGGCATCTATCTATCAACTCTCGAAACCTCTCCCATGCCTCGTGGAATTGCTCATTGGGGAGCATGGAGAAGTTGTTGATCAGGGCCCTCACTGCATTCGTCCACCCGAGTGGATAGTACTTGTTCAAGTACTCGGTGCGGAGCTGCTCCCAGGTGTATACGAACTTCCCCAGATGCTTCAGCAAGGTGGCTGTTCTGTCTGCTAGTGAGAAGGGGAAGGCAATCATATGGATGGTATCCTCGTCCACCTATTTGTCGTGGACTGTGATGCAGATCATGAGAAACTCCTGAAGGTGGAGATGGGGCTCCTTAGTGGAGAGACCATGGAACCGGGGGAGGAGCTGCAAGGTGTTCGGGGGGAACTTGAAGTCCCCCACGATGGCTGGTAGAATGACCCAACGATGCGTCAAAGTCGATCCGAGGTTGTGTAACTCCCGCATCGGTCTCGGTGGATCTGCGGCTGCTGCGGCTGCTGCCGCATCATCGGGTATCCTCGGCCCGTCTCCTGGGCCGCGCTGGGCTCGGTCGGCTCTCATCTGCTCCATCTCGCGCCTCATCTCTATCATGAAGGCTCCCTGATCCCTCAGTTGCTGGTGTACTGTCTCTAGGGAGGCGATCTGGGTGGAGTTGATCGCACCCTGGTCCATGATGAATGTCTGCTCGGCTCTCAGACCTCCTGTGCGATCGTCGCTGCCGGCCATGGTCTCTGCAAAGGCAAAAGACCCAAACTCAGGTGCCGATAAATTTGAATGTGGTCTCTCATCTGGCACTGACATCTCAGGAATGGTAGAATGGTGGTGAGGGGGAACAGGGTGGAGTTGAACTCGCGTTCGGAGAGCGGGTCTCGGCTCTCACGGACCGACCTAGATGAACGGGCGGGAGTGCGGTCAAGCGGTGCAGCCAGAGGCTGCCTAAGGGACCTCCTGCCCATAATCGTGATCTGGCGAGTCGGGCGGATGGGATCTGGAAACAAATATGATCAGCAAACAAACCCCTGATTCACCTACTCAACATGAGCTGAAGACCGTATGAGTTCGGTTAATTATCTTTTTAGTTTTTATTAGATGATGAAGTCAAGATAGCAGAGTGATTACGTCACCTGTTGGGAATCTGGTTCCCCCAGGAGACTGGCCCGATCCCAAACTAGATCTTTCCCAGCCAGTACAAGCCGCAGACCGTTTACCGGCTACCCGATCGACTCGCTCTGTTAAGGATATCGCAGCCCGCTTCACCGGAGACCGGAGCAATCCTCACTGGAGAACAACTAGCTCAAGAGCAGTAGTCTGAAGGAGGTCCAGATGTGGCTCTATCCTAGGGTGCGGGTCACTCTCTCGCACATGCAAACCAGACAAGGAGGGGGTTTCTCTCCCCAAGACAAAATTTTTCGGTTGAGTGTCTTTTAGGGTCAAATAGAGTTAGCAGCCCCAATTTTATGGTTTGTATTTTTAGGTATTTTTCAAATAAAAAAAATCGCCTAACAAATTTTCCGATTCTCCTGGTTATTTAAGTCCAAAAACGGGGGGAGAAGTCGAAAAAGCCGATGCGCGAGAAATCAATGATGCATGCAGACTAAGAAATGCATACCTGACTCCAGCAGTCTATATGCAAAATGATCCGCACAGAATTGAAAGACAGAAGTAAAACTACCTAAATGATGCAAGCGGAAATCCAAGCCCTAAACAGTCATTCTACTCGAAAGCACAATGGCTAAGTGGTCAATCAAGAGGGGTCGGAGTCCGGTCTCGGATGCCGATCGGTGCTCGCCACAACGGGTCCTACTAGCGCTGTATACGACCTCTAGCGGCACGTGACCCCTCAGGTGACCAAATAGTCTTTTTATTAATCTTTTCTATTTTGGTCCAATTAGTCGGTCTATAGGTACAGGCAAGGTTATTAAGGTGTGTGGACCCTACTAATTACGGCACAATCAAGTGAAAATCATAAGCTAAGGCTGAAAATCTGCGAGAAACCGAATAGGCAGGAAATAAACAAAAACTGCGTAAAAACAGCAAAAAAGCCGAGGGGTCCCCCGAGCACACCGGTGCTCGGCGAAACAGACCCCGAGAGTCTCAAAAAGTCCAAGTCTGAGCGTCATGTCCATGTATTATTACAACAGTTCTAATGAGCAGGAAATAAACCAAATCTAAGACTATCTACTTCTCCCGCACTCTGTTGTCTCCTGCACTCTCCTGCGGCTCCGTGCAGAAGGGAGCCGCCTCCGATTGCCGCGGTTGCGCCAGCTCTTCGAGAAGAGCCGTCTCGGTCCTCGGGCCCTCGCAATCAAACAACAAAGTGTCACAGACCAAGTAAATAAAGCAAATAAAATAAAACAGGGTATATGTGCAAAAATGGAAAATAAAAACAAATACTCAAAATAATCAAAAACAAAATAAAAAAATAAAAGAAAAGAAAAATAAAAGAAAAACAAAAAGCCGCGAAAAGCTGCGGACAGAGAAAAAGCCGCGGAAAGCCGCAAAAATCAAATAAAAACGAAAATAGAAACGACTACTAAGCCGTGCTCCCCGGCAACGGCGCCATTCTAACGAGATGCCTGATAGACTAAGGTAAAGATATCACTAAGGTTGTTGCAACCTCAGTCACTCGGGGCTCAGAGCTCAATCAAGAAACAAAATCAGACCACCAATCAAAAGGACAAAAAGCAATGAAAACCAAAATAGCGGTCCTGCTATGTGATTAACCTAGTATAGCTCCTAGGGTCGGTCTCAAGAAGCACGAGATGGCCTCACAGCCTACGAAGTAGTCAGAAATCAAAATAAAATAAAAACAAATATTTTTGGTGGTTTTTTAAATATTTTAATTTTTTTTGGATTTTTAATAATGAAGGAAAACAATAAAAAGGCAAAAACAATCACATTCAACAAATTATTTAAATGCTAAAAAATGATCCAAAAATTCAAACAAAAATATTTATATGTTTTATATAGTTTTTACTGTTTTTGGTGAATTTTCGAGATTTTTATAATTTTTATGGAATTTTCTAAAATCAAAAGAAGGCAGAGATAATGTGCTACTGTCCAGCCAGGCTTCCAAGACCAATTTAAAATATCAAATGGTCTTATCAAGCCCTGGAGGTATTTTTATAAAAAAAATAGAAATAATAAAGAAAATTTAGAAAAAAAGCTTATGATTTTTTCGATTTTCTATAATATTCTAGAATTTTTATGAGTTTTTAAGGGTTTTTTTATTTTTATGGTTTTTATAAATCTAAAAATAGCCAAATTCACATAGAAATTCAAACACACAAAAACAAACAAAACTTGATTTTTTTAGAATTTTTAACACATTGTTAATATTTTTTAGGATTTTATAAACTGGATAGAAGGAAAAATGGCTGTTTTTGAATTTTTAAAAAGAAAAATACCTCAAAAATATACCCAAAAATTAGAGAAATTTTTACACAGTGGCAGGAGCCACGTATCCAAATTTCACGCAATTTGGGTTGGATTTGATATTTTATTTAAATAAAAAACAAGCTCACAGTGCATAGGGACCTATATGTAATAAAAGTTAAGTCCAGGGCCAAACATTAACACGCACAGAAAGCTCAGGGCCAAAAGCGTAAAAAGTCCAATAACTCATGCACAAACCACGTGATCCAGGCACGGAAGGACTTAAATGTAATTCCTATTTTAAATCATTCAAAACATAACACGCAAGAACTACAGGGAATATATTGCAAAAACACCAAGTCCTCACGTGTCGAAGCACGTGGCCATACTCACAGGGACTAATATGCAATTAAACTAAACATAAAGGTCCAGACAGCAATTTAACCAAAATAAAAATAACTACTGAAAATATTTACAGGACTAAAAAGTAAATGCAAAACAGGAGGGGGCCTAAGTATAAATTACCCCACTTATTATTCGAGGGATGGAGGCGCGCCACATGTGAGATCGGACGGCTGAGGGGCGTTGCGCCTCTACGAAGAACTCTAGCTCGGATCTGACGGCTGAGAGCCTCCCACGTGGAGGATTTGACGGTTCTGGATATCGAGCAACCCTCGACTAGATGGATGGTCACGATCAAACCTCTGGTAGATCTAACGGTAGCGGGCTCCTCGTAAATGGACGCTCGAGATCAAAACTGGGTGAGGGGTCTCGATCTGACGGTGAGGACGGATGCTCCAAGAATAGGTCATCGGCGAAGTTCGTCAGCTCGATACTCGCGCTGGGGTCCTCCTCTGTTGCTGCTAAGGTGTGGAATAGATCCGCCTCGATGCTCCGCAGCAGGTGGGATCCTCTGATGACGCCGGTAAGCTCCGAGGAGCTCCGGCGACGAAGGCAGAGCCGGGCTCCTGTGCCTGGATGCTTAGACCCTCAGATGGGTCTCCTTTGACCTGAAAAATAGCATATCAAGCACGTTGGGTCGAGGGCAAAGTGCCTCGACCCTGTAAGGGGCGAAATGGGTGCGTGGGTGAGTCGCGACGAAGACCTCCGGTGAAGCGACGGCGAGGGAGGTCGGGCCTTGGCTCCGGGGCGAACGAAGGGGGACGCGTGGGTGAAGAATGTGAAGGGGGGTCTCGTGAGTGTGATGGGCGGGTCGGATGAATGAAGCGATGATCGGGGTGGCCGGAATCAACGAAATGGATGATCGGGGCGATTTGGGGGTAATCAAAAATTTAAGAAAAATAGGAAGAATCGAGTCTACCTGATGTGTGGGATCGACTGGGGATGAGATCGCGGAGCTCTGGTCATCGCCTGGAGGGTCGTCGGAGGCCCGAGGCTCGGGCGTTGCTAACGGCGGTGCACGACGACAAGGAGGTCGTCGGATCAGTGGCGGAGGGGTCCTCTCCTCTCTTCGACACTCGCCTCACTCAACTGTCACTCTGGGGAGTCTAGTGGAGGTCACGGGAAGAAGGGGCAGTGCCAAAGATGGCGGGGAAAGTGCGGCGGAGGTGGAGCTATATACTCCAGCAGGTCCGAGAAGATGGCGTCGGGTCCGGATTGGTGAAGCACGGACCCCTAGGCAGCGTGTCGGGCGTGGATCTCGGATGCAGAAGGGAGGATTAGGACCCGGGGTTTAGGCAAATGGAGCTCCGATCAGGCCATGATAATGTTGAGAAATCAGGTCGGTAGCTAGATCTGCGGGGAAAGAGGTCCGCGGGGGAGAGTTGACCGGGGGTCAACAATCCCCCGTGGACCAATAGGAATGCATATTTTATTAATTACTTGGAAATTAAATAAAAAATAATAAATGACCAAATGTCGAAAAAGTTAAAACATAAAAATGTTTCTTTATTTTTAAATTATTTTTTAGTGATTTTTATTGATTTTTTAGAAATATAAATGTATTTACAAAATATGATTATTATATATAGGTATATACCATATGTATTTTTTATTTTTGATTTTTAATTATTTTTTTATATAATTTATTCCAATTTTATATTTTTTTATTTAAAGAATAAAATGTGGAATAATAGGGTATTTTTATTTTATTTTTATTAATTATTTACAAGGGTTAAATAAATAGTTTTATTTATATACATACATGGTCTATGTACAAGGTTGGAATTTGATTTTATTTTATTTCTTTTTATTTTATTTTTATTTTTATCATTTTTATTTTATTTATTTACACCATGCAATATGGAATATCTACATTTTTTATGGAATTTTAATTATTTATTTACAAGGTGAAATAAATAGGTAAGTGGTTCTATGTACATGTCATATATACAATGATGAAGGGAATTTTTATTTGATTCTATTTTTGTTTTGTTTTTCCCAATTTTATTTTAATTTAATATTTATAAATATATACAAATAAATACACACCCATTTTTATTTTGAATAATAGGAAAATATTTTTATTTATAGACATAGGTATATGTACACACATGAGCTTCCCTATCTCTCTCTCTCTACTTGGGTTCTTTTGCGGTCAGGCCCATGGTGAGCCCTCCCTTGGGATTAGATCGCTCAATATTTATTCTAAATATCTCCCTCTTTTTCTTTTATTTCTTTATTCTTTTATTTATGCACAAAAACATGCTAATAATGCATATTTACACAATGCATGCTGAATGATAATTATTGCTATTTACAACTATCTACATGTGTTTTGCATAGGTTTTGTAGCTAAAATAAAAGAATAAAGAGTGATGAATGGGTATTCATCAGGGCCCCTCTGAATTTTATTTATTGCAAAAATGCCCCTAGAGGGGCATTTTCGTGATTAATAATCTTTTATATTCATGTATTTCTATTACAATTATGCCCTTCCATTCCATTTGGCATATCTTGAGCATTTTAAATTCAAATTCAACGATTTTAGTTTCATTGTGTTACATTTTGCATTCTATATTTAATGGCATAGTTTAATTCATGATTTGATACTTAATTAAATATACAAATCTTTAATGATATATAGTATCTTTTGATCTATAAATATTTACCTTTAATAGATGCTTGATCTCATTTTTGATGTTCCATTCATCATTGAAATCAACACTTATTTTATTGCTCATATTGGGGTACATTTGTACATATTCATCTGCATGCATATAATTCACATTGCATCTTTTTTACTTGCATTTAAAATGAAACAAAAACACATGCATCATATTATTCCGTCTTTACATTATTATGTTTGCATTATATATTTGCACATTATTTATGTCTCATGCATTAAAGTGTGCATACGAAGACCTAACCAGATGAATTTAATCAATCAAGAATTAATCAATAATTTTCGATAAATAGACAAAGAGGCCCGTGTCCCTGTGTTCGACCTTGGTATAATTGCCGAGCAAAATAACTTCCATATATTTGAAAGTGTGGTCTTTGATAGCTCGATTTCCGTCTCCTATACTACAATTATTGATAATTAAAGAGACGATTTTCCCATTCATCATGATGGAAATCGTGTGACCATCTTATTCAAATGATCAGACGATGCTGGATGAAGGTGGGATTGATTAAAGAGTCGAGCCATGTAGGTAGATGTGGTGGCACCACTTGGCCCAACAGGAATTAAAGGAAGTGAAAAAAATATTAGTAAATTAAAAATAAAATATGTACAAGTGTCAAATTAAAAAGTGTTTAACATGAAAGTTTTAAATGCTTTTCAAGATCTACAAGTTTCAGGTAGAAATCAAAGTCAAACTACGCCATGTTTACATAGAAATATTTTTGTGGGTATTTTAAGTTAATAAAAACATTTATTATTTTTTTATGATATTTTTATATGTTTATTTATGAATAATGTTGAATAAATGTATAGAACATTAACCTAGTTTTTATGGGATTCTTAATAACAAGAAAACACATAAAATAATGGCACAATAATAGAACTATTTATGTACAGTAATTAGTATTACTTATTTACAGAGTATTAAATGTTAATGATAATTATTAATGAGTCTTATTGATTTGTTTAAGAAAGAGGGATAATAAATCATTCATATGATGATTAATCATGGATTTATCACACCAACAGCCTCCATATATATGGAGTTAGAATGTTCTCGATTAAACTAACCGTCAATGAGCGAAATATAATTTACACTATGTGAAATCTAATGTTGCCTAAATAATATGGAGAATGACATTGAGGTCACTATGCATACGATCCATATATTTAAGAAATGAAGAATCATGTGATTTTGTAATCTGGAGTCATGACTACACACGAGCATCTCCAAAAATACAACCCATGGTGATAGAGTTCTTCGCAATGATGAAAGATCATGGATGCCATCACACGACTTAGTCCATATTTTGTTTAAATTAATTATTAATTATTTTGAGTAATATTCTCATGATTAATCTTATAAGGGATTTAAGAAGTTTATTTGCTTATTATCTTGGTTCTAATCCAACTAAAATAATGGCAATAAAGCAATCCAATGTATTTGAATCTTTATGCACTTGTTGTTATCATATAGCATACACCTTCACTTAGTACAATTCATTATTCCAATTTTAGTTGTGAAAGTATATCATGACTTCTCAGCTGCCTTTCCTTGAAACGGATCCAGCCGGGCCACGTGGGCTTATGCTAATAGGGAGTGCTTTCCAATTTCAAATGCAATGCAAGGTGCCAATTAAGAAACCCATTAGCATACCTAGCTCAGTCACCTTCACTATTCCAATTCGAGATAACACAATTTGCACTCATTGTACTAAGAGGAGTATATCAATCTTTCGAATACGAATGACACTATTTGATAAATCTCATATATTTTGGAATTTAAAATATTTTTAATTTCCATAATGTTTAATGCAACAATCAAGACAATTGGATAAATCAATCCAATCGACTTCACAATTTCTAATTGTATTTCAAACATTCAAGTGCATAAAAATTATTTTTAATTTCCATAATTTTTAATGCAACAATCTAGACTATTGACAAAATCAATCCAATCTACTTCACAATTTCTAATTGTATTTCAAACATTCAAGTGCATAATCCATCAAGGGATATATTTAAAAAAAGAAATTTAACTTTATTACATATATCTAATTTAAACAAACAATAACTCCATATTCTAATTTGCAAGTTGCGACCATCACACTTCTAATTAAAAACATTCTATAACTCGAAATTAAAATTAGTCGCGACCCCAAATATTTCCAAAATATTAGGTTCAAATCCCAATGTAAATATATCAAATATATCTCCATCTATTTTGAGACCTAAAATAAGAGAAATAAGTCACTTAAAATAATCGAGTCATCTTCCAACTTTGTCTATGGATAAATTCAATTTCTCGAAGTCACAAGGTCAGAATCATGTGAATTTTTTTACATTACTTGGGGACTTGATTTATGAATTATTACAAGGTTAACTTATTATGTTATATGACTCAAAATAGCATCTAAAAATTCATAATTTTAATACTACGATCTTTGATCGAAATCAGAGTCTGCTAGCGCTTTTAACATTCGAATCTTCTCCCGAATGCCACCAACTTTTGGTGTGTCTTTTGGGCATGAGTATAGACCTTATAAATCTCATATATATCTCAATTAATAAGTTGAAATAGGGTAGAACTTAAGCAACTTCAAAAGTCTCCAAATCATTTGAATCGTTAAAACTATCACAAGGCAATAAACCCGATGATCGAGACAATATGAGATTGTTCATCGAACTTGGATGCAATTCAAATCATCCAAACCATTAATATGGTACCATTTGAAGGAATTACATAAGAATTTTATGAACTTCACATCAGGAAAATGCGGATATTACCAAACTTTTTGCATAAAATACTATATCTTCATTACATGAAGTAGAAATTTCAGCACAACGATTTTGCACTTTTTAAAACCATTAAATTAGGTAAATAATATAACTAATAAGGTTTATAATACACTAATTAATATTTAGGAAGATGTATGTGTTACCTCTAAAAGCATGAGTCTCTGAAACAAGAGACCTCCCGAATGAAGTTGTCCACCCAAGTATGTGTTGTGAGAACTCTCCTCTCGTAGGCATGATGATGAGTCGCATTGCTTCCAACAAAATTTATATATACTTATTTTTGAAGTTGTCCACCCAAGTATGAGACCAATAAGATCTCAAACTTTTGAGTTTGTCTCAAGAAATCGAGTCATCTTGCATATAAGCAAAGCATGACAAAGAAGTTGATCTTCCCTCACGCAGGGCCACGCTATGAAGAGAATATGCATGCTTAATAAAATCTCCTTTGTGGGAGAATGATGAATTGTTAGTATGGATGATTTTGAAGATATTTGGAGGACATGTATGGTTAGGTTCGATTTGTATACTTTATGGAATTTGGCATATACTAACCAAACATTTTAAATGGGCTTATCATGCATTTATTTGATCTAGAGAGGCCTACTTATCTTATAATTTAAGTATTTTAGCTATCTTTGATTTCCCTCTTTATAGAAAGAATAGTTGAGGACTAGCATGCTTTTGCTCCTAGCGTTGAAAAATGCCCAAAGACACCAACAGGGGGTGAAGTACGCTTCCCACCCCCTCAGTCCTACCCACGTTTGCTGCTCACTTATTTTCTACTAAACGAGCCTTCCTTCGATCAATAAGAGGAGTCAAACCAATTAATTTAACATCCCAAGCCCCTTGATATTAGTCACAAAAAAACACAATAAACAACCTCGAAAAAAGTGGATCTTTGACAGAGGGAAAGGATCTTCTATGGATGTGTAGCGTTGTAGAGAGAGGAGGTGGGGGATGTATAATAGAGAGTCTTCTACTTTCTAAACTTATCCCTCAATTATCAAGGCTTATTAGGCACTTAGAAGGCAAATTATTATATGTTTCAAAGAGAGAGTCATGTCCTCTCTTTTATATTCATTATAGATATCCCCTTAAAGTCTCTTTTATATTCATTGTAGACATACTCTAAGATGGCACGTCAATGATGATGGCCTCTAAATGAACAATGAAGGGCTAGGATCATATCCTAGTATTAATTAGAAATGATAGACAAGTTTATTCCCAATTATCATCAAGAATAAACAACAAATTCAAGAGAGTCCTTATTAATAAGGACTCATGGTGGACGGTCAAGCTTTCCAAGCTCGAACATCCACCTTATCCCAGTTAATGTCCTAATTTTTTGTAAAGCCATGAACTTGGCTCTCTCGGATCCTATATCATAAGATCCGACTCGTCAAGGTAAAACCAACGAAATTTGTTTCGTGTGAATCGGACTTCGTTTTGATTTGTTATAATTTTCGGAAGAAAGAGAAGTAAGGAGGGTTAAGACGTCATTAACTCGTAATGACTGTCATTAAGACTGATTAAGCATGATTAATGAAACTAATGATGGATTGAAAACCACTAATGATCATTAGTAAATACTAATCAATAGTTAGAAAAAGTTAAACGTAAGCTGCGAAAGTTAAATCGTGATTAGTGAAAGTTAATCATGTTTAGTGTTAATTAAGCGTCATTAGCGAATCTACAATCCTTTGGAATGTTCTAACTTGAGCCCTAAGTTTCGGATAAGTTTTGGCCAAAACCATGGGCCAAAAACACGGGCTGCTAACCGCGATTAAGGGCTAAACCATGATTTACTAACCATGATTAGCGGTTTTCTGGAACCTATAAATACCCCCCCACACACACACACCCATTCATTCTCTGCGATTTCCACTACCACCACCACCCAAGGGCTAAGGTTGAGAGGTCAGGAGGAGGAGTGGGAGGCGGGGAAAGAACGCTAGCGAAGCGCTGCTGGGAGAACGAGGAGGAGGAGTGTATGATCCTCTCTTAGTTTACTTCGTAAGCTAGACTTTCAATTCATCCTCTTTTCTTCCAAGTTTTGTTCTTGATTCATCTTTCTTTCTGACTCGTTTCCTATTGTGGTTCGAGGAGAAATCTATGTAACACCCTACTCAGGTGCAGGCGGTTATGCACATCAGTGAACCCTGTGATTCATCACACATTCCCTCACCTAAGACATGTGGTGTCTACCGATTCTCCAGTGCTTATTGTTCTTTCTTTTCTGTTTTTTAGTTATTTCGATGGAGAAAACCGTGTAATACCCTACTTAGGTGTGGGCGGCTATACACATCAGTGAACCCTGTGATTCATCACACATTCACTCACCTAAGACGTGTGGTGTCTACCGATTCTCCATCGCTTGTAGTTTGATTATATTATTTCAGTTTCGTTGTTATTTTCCTCTCGACTAATTTTATAGAGGAAACTCTTTTCGTTTTTATTTTGAAATATGTCCCAATATAAAGGGAAACTCTGCCGAAATTTTCCGAGAAATATGTTCCGATATAAGGGAAAACTCTACCAAAATTTTCCTAGAAATATCACCCTGTATAAGGGGAAGCTCTGCTGAAATTTCAAGAGAAAATATGTTCTTGGCGTTCTTCGTGTTTTTCGTATCGTTTGTTCTTTGTGGTCTTGACATGTTCTTAGCGGTTTTGATACGAAAATGAAATTCGATCTTTTCAGGAGCCTTAAAACATCCTTTCTGAAAATGAAACACGATAAAGATTGCATATGCGAGAGAGAGCTCGATTAGGTAACGAAATCCTTCCTTTTGTTGTTGGGTTTTCATACGAGATTATTTAAATTCTTGATTTTATGTTCTGTGCTATGAAGAACCCTAATTTTGGCTATTTTTGAAAAAATCTGAAGAGTTGCTTTGTGATTCCCACTAAAATAAGGTTTAAGCATCGAATTGATGCAGTGGCATGAAAAGTTAGGATTTGAGAGTTAAAATAGGTATAAATATGAGTATATATGCATATGAATAATATATATGTGAGTCTATACTAAGTGTTGTTGATTATACAAATTGAAGACTTAACGAAAGAATTACATCATGGGAATTGATGTGGTTTGAGTTGGATCCTGAAAAGGATCGTGTGTCACGTTAAGGATGACTGGGGGTAGAACACAAGTCAGGCATGCAACTTGTAGGTTTGTCGGAATGAACCCGTATTGGCGTTTCCCTACCTAGGTGGTACACGGTTGCCCTGTTATGATAAGTGCGCACGAAATGAATGATTTTCAACGCGTGGTAGCGGGAGCCAATATCTTCGGGTTGAACGACGGAAGATTTGGTCGTGCCATGTGGAGGCACGGGTGGTTCAATAGTGGCTGGGTCACGATAATATGTATTTAAGCCGCTAGGTTATAATGTGAGCCTGATGTTTTAAGAAACCGAATCCTCGAGGACGGTGTGCTCGCTTGTTTTCCAGGCGGAGGGTTTTAGACCTTGATTAATAAAAGAAAAGGAAATTGTCATGGTAGTATTGGAGGATTGGTTGAGGCGACGTGCGGCGGCATAAGCTTACCAAGATCAACACAATCTCCAATCCCGAAGTGTTCACAACTTTGGAGTTCAAGAATGGTGGGGTTCCCCTGGACTAATCCCTGACGTGGAATAGAAAGGAATAGGACTTAAATTAACGAGAAGGAATGAAACCTTTTGTGGTAACAAGTTTTGAAAAAAATTACACATTTTGTTCGCTTTTCTCTTCTTCGTTACTTAGCATTCGCTAATTTTTATCCTATAATTGATGGAAAACCCAACAGGTGTCGGTGAGCAAGCACAAGGACTTTAGTAATCCATCCAATTAACATAGTCATCCAACCAGCCACAGTTACTCTTCTCTGTAAGGTAGTTAGTAATCTTTTGTGTATTTTCCTTTCAAGCTGATGTACATGTCAATGGTTATAGTGGAACAATGTTTTATGTGAACCTTATTTTGTAAATGGAAAAGTGTTAAAATACTTTCTTCTGAGTATTTTTAATTGCAGTCTATTTCTGAATGTTAGTTGTGATTGCTGAATAAATTATTGTTGAGTAACCAGATTTGGATATGGGAGGATTTGATGACCCGGGAAACGGGGTTGTGACAGATTGGTATCAGAGCCCGGTTACTCCAGTAATTTATTTAGTAATTGAAAACTATGAGCGGTATTCAGAAACTAAGGTTGTATTAAGATCCTTTGATCTTAATAATTGACTGCAATACCATTCACAAGTCATTATCCATTATGTGCATCATGCTAAGACATATAAGATCTGACCTTTGACCTTGACTCCTTCCAGGATCATGGCAGACCAAGACATGTCTAGACAATTAGCGGCTATGATGACAATGCTCCAAAACATGGGGTAAAGGAAGCAAGCATTGGAGGAGAGGCTCAATGCACAAGCTGAGAGACCCGAGGCATCTAAGCCTGCGGATGTTAGGATTGAAGGTTCTGTCCATCTTTCTGAGGAAGAATCTAGTTACCATCCTTCAACTGAGTCTGCTCCTACCCCGATTCAAGGAGCAATGGAGAAGGCCCTTCTTAGACACCAAACATTACTAGACAGTTATCGAAAGGGAAAGATTCCTCGATTTAAAGGCATAAAAACACCTGCTGAGGCAGAACAATGGCTTGATGACGTCAGCAGGATGTTGAGAATAATACATGTACCAGTAGATACTTGGGTGCACTTCGCTGGTTACTCCTTAGCAGACTATGCAAGACGATGGCGGAGAGCCATTTCCGAGAAATTAGTAGATCCTGTTCCATGGGATGTTTTTGAAGAAAGGTTCCGAGCTCACTTCTGTCCCTCCCATTGGGAAGAATTGAAGAGGAGGGAGTTAGCTTCTTTGAGCCAAGGATCCAAGAATGTACGAGATTATCATATTCACTTTACGGAGCTGCTACGTTACTCCCTAGCTTTAGAAGCTTCACCACAAGAGTGTCCTACCAAATTTGTTAGCGGTCTTCAGGGAGATTTAAGAGAGAAGCTTGTAGGTTTTAGAGCCATCACTGTAGATGAAGCCATGGACATCGCCTTTCGTATTGATATGGAGAGGGGTGAAAACCGACAAAGAAGAAGCTTTCACTTTACCGGTGGACCATCCAAACGTAAGGCGAATTATAACCGAAGAGACAGTCATTATCATCCAGTCGGGTCTAATATAAGTTCGCCACAGACTTTGGGCCAGGAATTATCTGGAAGAAGGGGTTTCTTTAGACCTCCACTATATCCTCACGACTCAGTAACAGGAGCTACCACCTCTGTGGCTGGGTCTTCAGCTCAAACAGGAGTACGTGTGTGTTTTTACTGTCATTAGGAAGGCCACATCAAGAGAGATTGTCCGAAGTTGAGAGGGTCAGGGTTTAAACCAACTCCAATTAATAGTATAACATCCACCTCGAACAATGGAGCAATACGCGGAGGAAGACATGGTAGAGGTCATGGCTCACAAGGAGCGTCTCCTACACAGCAACCACCACAAAATGTTGCAGGTTCTAGCTTGCCTATTCCTAATGGCCATCTCAATGCAATCACTGAAGAACAAGCCTACAATTCGGGCATGGTCGTATTAGGTACCATTACTATTCATGGCTTTTCAGTACATGCCTTATTTGATTCTGGTGCTTTACATTCATTTATTGCTCGACGGTTAGTACCCATATTGGGTTTGATTAGTAGAAGTACAACAGTCCTATATGATCAAGGGACAAGGAGGACAAGTATTTATAATACGAGAAATCCTGAATGATTGTGTAGTATTGATAGCAGGACATCAGTTACCTATTTTCCTATTACTTATTGAAATAGAGGACTTTGATCTTATTCTAGGGATGGATTGGCTAGAAAGGCATCATGCATGTCTTGATTGTTTTCAGATGACAGTAACGTTTCTCCTACCTAACTTGATAGAGTTCCAGTTCATTGGAAAGACATCCAATGATAATGTCGAATACATATCTACTCTAAAGGCTCAACAACTATTAGAACAAGGGTGCCAAGGATATTTAGCTTATGTAACCACTACATCAGGGTCATACAGAATGATGGAAGATATACCTATAGTGTGCGAATTTCCTTATGTATTTCCAGAGGAACTACCTGGATTACCACCTGAGCGAGAAATTGAATTTGAAATCTCTCACACCTGATACTCAGCCTATCTCTATCCCTCTATATAGGATGGCACCAGCTGAGTTACGAGAGTTAAAGATATAATTGTAAAAATAGTTAGATAAAGGATTCATTCGTCCTAGTACTTCACCGTGGGGAGCATCTGTCTTATTTGTCAGAAAAAGGATGGGCCAATGCGATTGCGCATTGACTATAGACAATTAAACAAGAGGACAATAAAGAATAAGTATCCTCTACCAAGAATAGATGATCTCTTTCACCAGTTACAGGGTTTGACTGTGTATTCCAAGATTGACTTAAGATCTGGATACCATCAGTTGAAGATAAAAGATGCGGATATCCCCAAGACAGCCTTTCAAACTAGATATGGACATTATGAATTCTTAGTTATGCCTTTTGGACTAACAAATGCCCCAGTAGCTTTCATGGATCTCATGAATAGAGTATTCAAGGAGTTCTTAGATCACTTTGTAGTAGTCTTTATTGATGATGTGCTTATTTACTCCAAGGATAAGTATCTGCATGAATACCATCTCAGGCGGGCTGATGAATACTCATTCATCACTCTTTATTCTTATATTTTAGCTACAAAAACCTTTGCAAATACATGTAGATATGTGTAAATACAAATAATTACCAAAAGCATGCATTGTGTAAAAACCTATAATTAGCATGTTTTTGTGCAAAAATAAAAGAATAAAGATTAAAAAGAAAAAGAGGGAAATATTTAGAATAAATATTGAGCAACCTAACCCAAGGGAGGGCTCAGCATGGGCCTGACCGCATAAAAGCCAAAGTAGAGGGAGATAGGGGCTCATGTGTGTAAATATTTATGTAAATAAAATAAAAGTATTTTCCTCACAAAAATAGACTCAAATTAGGTTTGTAAATATTTGTAGATATTTCTAAATATAAAATCAAGACAAAAATATAAAAATCAAAAAGAAAACAAAAACCTCACTCATGTACATAACCACCATGTATATAGTCCACTCATATTTATTTAGCCTTAAATCAATTTTCACAATTTTTGTAAATATTCTATGTTATATAATGTAAATAAATAAAATAAAAACAATTAAAACAAAAACAAAATAAAAATAACAAAATTAAAAACACAAAAATACTTTGTAAATATACCATGTATATAAATGTATATATGTATTTATTTCACATATGTATATAAATAACAAAAATGAAATAAAAATATCTTTTTATTCCTCATTTTATAATATAAATAAATAAAATATAAAATGGGAATAAAATTATATAAAAATAACAATTAAAAATTAAAAACCTATACATTGTATATATACCTATATATGAACCTACTATGTACATACCCTATTTTTACTTCTAAAAATTAATTAAAAATCACTAAAAAATAGAAAAAAAATAAAATAAAAATATTTCAAATTTTGACTTTCCCTTAATTCGGCCATTTTCTATGCTTAATTTCACTTTCAAAACCCAGCCATGTGGCCGCTTCCTACTGGTCCTGAGATTGTTGACCGCCCGGTCAACTACCCCCCCCCAGGACCACTTCCCACGGATTTAGGCGCCCGACCCGATTTCCCCGAATTTTAGCGCCTAAACCCGATTGATTCCAACCTAAAACCCGGGTCAGATCCGTCCATGGCATATCTGAGACCCTCGCCGGAGCCTCCACATCGGGATCCGCGCGCTCTAGTGCCCTACCCGCGCCTGTCTTCCCGGACCCTCCCAACGTATAAAGTCGAGCTCCGCCACCTCCATTATCCATCTTTGGCCATTCGATTCCACCTCCCGTGAGCTCCATTGCGTAGGCGAGAGTGACAGCTTGTCCCCTGTGGTGTCGAAGCGAGGAGAGGGAGCGAGACCACTAATCCGGCGAAGCTTCGCCGCCTTGCTCCGCCACCAGCAGGAGATCGAGCCTCGGAGGGAGACGCTCCTCGAGGCGACGACCCAGAGCTGCGCAAGCTCATCCCCAGTGTCATCAGCCACCCAGGTAGTCCCATAGGCTTTGCTTTTTCTTTGATTTCCCATTTCCCCCAAATCGTTGCTCCGCCGTTCGTCGTCGATTCCGTCTACGTCCGATCACCATTCGATCATCGGGCTTCGCCTTAGCCATCTCCTCCCTTCCGCGCACCTTCTCCATATCTCCATCCAACCCAGCTCGCACAGGAGCTGGGATTCGAGCTCCACCGTCCCCCCTTCGCCGGAGCTCGCCCACTTCGACCCTCCATTCACCGTCACCCGCCTAACCGGGTCGAGGCAGTTTGCCCTCGACCCGCGAGTCTCCTGGTTGTCTTTGCAGGTATATCCAAGCCCATCTGAGGGCTTGGACCATTAGGTCCAGGAGCTTCATCTCCGCCGACCTCATCGGAGCTTTCCAGAGCTCGGCTGGGTCATCGGAGACTACCAGCAGCTGCGGAACGTCATCGCGGAGCTCCTCCGATCTTCACGAGCAGCAGGGGAGGTCAGGAGTGTGCGCCTTGGGCCGGCGAAACTTGCCGGCCAACTGTTCTTCCTCGATCCTCCCCGACCGTCCGATCATCCTCGACCTCCAGTTGCCATCTGGGCCGTTCACTCCAGGAGGTCCAGCCACCGTCAGATCAGATGAGGAATGATCCTAGCCGCCCGATGCGCGAGGGTTAGCACTGATACCCTCACCCGTTCGATCCAACACGTGGCGACACCCCCGTCGTCGGATTCGCCCGAGTAGCGAAGCTTTGGAGCGCCACCTGATCCAGACCGTCCGAAGCACCACGTGGCGTCCATCATGCGGCCCGCATTAATAAAGGGTAATTTACCCTTAGGCCCCCTCTGTTATTTTGTTTCGCATTTAGTCCTGTAATTACGTAGTGTAGTTGTTTAGTTTTTGGTACTTTTGCATAGAGACCCTTGTGCTTGAGTTTATTTGCTGATATGCCCCTGTACGTTGTGTGACATGTGCTTCGTCACGTGGCTTTTTGGCTTATTTGCATCTTATGCCCTGTAGTTCCCAATGTTAATGAATGAATGAAAGTTTTTGTGTATTTGCATTTATACCCCTGTGCGTATGATTAATTGAGCATGTGTGGATATTTTCGGGTAATTTGCGAATAAGTCCCTGGACTTTTGGTACCTGTAACCAAAAAGCCCTTGGAACTTGTTTTTCTTACATTTGGGTCCCTGAGTGCCCTAGGCACGCGCGTAGCACGTGTTTTGCGGGTTAATTGCACCAGACCCCCCAGAACTTCGGGTATTTGCACATAGGTCCCTTTGCATAGTGCCCCCTCTTTCTTTTTGAATAAAATAGCAAATCACTTCCAAATTTGATGAAAATTGGACACATGGCTCCTGCCATGATGTAAAATTTTCTGTAAATTTTGGAGACATTTTAGGCACTGTTTGATATTTTTAAAACTTCAAAAACATCTATTTTCTTTACTGTCTGACTTTAAAAATCCCAAAAAATTATTAAAACCCCTTTAAAAATTCCAAAAAAAAAATATTTACTGTTTGTTTTATTGTGTTTGATTTTCTAGCCAAGTTTGGCTATTTTTCATCACTGAAAACCACTAAAAATCGAAATATACTGAAAATCTTATAAAAATTCTAATAAATAAATTAAAAACCCAAAAACAATAATTTGGGTGCTCAAATTTTCCTTGTTTTATTCTCTATACAGTAAAAATACCTCCAGGCTAATTAGGGGCTTCTAGATATTTCATCTAGGTCCTTTTGGCTCGGTTGGACAGTACCTGCATTTTCAGTCCTTGTTTGATTTTTAGAAAATTAAATAAACAGCAGAAAAATCCCAAAATATCATCTGAAACACTAAAAATTATAAAACACATAAAAATATTTTTGTTTGAATTTTTGGTTGATTTTTAGTGTAGTTAATAATTTGTTGAAGTGTGTTATTTCCTTGCTTTTATTATTCTCTTAATTCACCAAAAATCCAAAAAAAATATAAAATAATTAAAAACCACCAAAAATATTTTCTTCTTTTATTTTATTTCCTTTTTGACTACTTCGTAGGCCGCAAGGCCAATCCGTGCTCCTTGTGATCGACCCTGGTCGCTATACCAGGTTAAATTAATAGCAGGACCGCTAGCTTGTTTTTGATTGATTTTATCTCTTCTTGGTGGTCTAATTTTTCTTGATTGATCGAGTCTGAGTGATTGAGGTTGCAACGATCGTCTCAGAGATACCTTTACCTTAGTCGCTCGAAATCTCGCTCATCAGAATGGCGCCGTTGCCGGGGAGCACGGCTTAGTAGTTTTATTTTTACTTCATTTTTGTTTTCGCGGCTCTTTCAGAGCTCGCGGCTTTCCGCGGCTTTTTGTTTATATTTTATTTTTGCTTTATTTTGTTTTATTTTATTCTCTTTTATTTTTGTTTTTGTTTGACTTTGAGTGTTTATTTTATTTTGTATTTTTGCATATATACCCTCATTTTCTTTCATTTATTTTTCTTCTTATTATTTGATTAATTTTATTGGTCTGACCACTTATTTATTTTTCTTGCGAGGGCTCGAGGACCGAGGCGGCTGATTTCGAGAAGCCGACGCAACCGAGGAACTCGGAGGCGGCTCCCTTCTGTACGGAGCTGCAGGAGAGCGTGAGAGGAGAGTTGAGTGGGTGAGGAGTAGCTTAGGTTTATTTTTCCTTTATTTGATTATTATTGTAATAATACAGGTACTCAGAGACTCTTGGGACTCTTGAACTTAGCGGGTCTGTTTCGCCGAGCACCGGTGTGCTCGGGGGACCCTTAGGATTTTTCGCGGTTTTCTTCGCGGTTTTGGTTTCCTTTTTACTGCCTTTGACGGTTTTGAAGTTTTTTTCGAGCCCCTAGACTTAGGATTTTCTGCTTGCTTGTGCCGTAATTAGTAGGATCCCCACACTTAATTATATGTCTGTTCCTATAGTGCGCTTAATTGGACCTAATAATAATTGATTAATAAAAATAACTGATTCATCTCCTTCGTAGCCTACGTGCCGCAGTCTACCCTGTAAAGCGCTTTCTCCTACTCCTGATGTGTCGGGCAGAGGAGGGGTAGACCGAGACCGGACCCTTTGGCTTGGAGGTCGGTGACCAATTAGACGGTTCTGCGAGTAGACTTGCTCATCTAGGACTCGGTTTTCACCGCTGCATCATCTAGGGTAGTTTATTTCCTGTCTTTAAATTCTGCGCGGATCACTTGCATGTAGAGTGCTGGAGGCAAGGTACGCATTTCTATCTCAGCATGCATCATTGATTTCTTCGCGCATCGGCTTTTTCGTCTTCTCCCCCTTGTTTTGGATTAAATAATCAGGAGAACCGACGTTAGGCCTTTGTTTTTATTTGAAAAATATTAAAAAGAAAAACCATAAAATTGGGACTGGCTAAAACTATTGACCCTAAAAGACACTTCACCTAAAAATTTGTCTTGGGGAGAGCAGCCCCCTCATTGGTTGGTTTGATTGCGCGAGAGATTGACCCGCACACTAGGTAGAGCCCTCCGGTGCTATACTCGACTGACTACCGACTCTTCCGTGCGGGACAGTTGGTTGGGAGTAGCATCGGGTATCCTAACAGGTCACGTAAGCGCTCTGATAGACTGTTTGTTCACCTAATAAAATTGACAAGATAATTTGACCGAGCTTTTACGGTCTTCAGCTCGCGTTGCATTGGTGAAACGAGGGTTTGGTTGCTGATCATAGTTTCTCCAGATCTCATCCGCACTACTCACCAGATCAAGATGATGGGTAGACGCTCTCTTAGGCAGCCTCTGGCTGCACCGCTTTCGGGCACGTCTACCCGATCATCTAGGTTGGCCCGCGAGAGCTGAGACCAGCTCTCCGAGCTCGAGTACGATTCCACCCTGTTCCCCCTCGACCCCCTTTCTTTCGGTTCTGAGAGACATGAGCCCGAGGAGAGATTAGCAGATTTGACAGCACCTGAGTTGGGCTCATTTGATTTTGCAGACGTCATGGCCGGTAGTTCAGATGACCGCACCAGAGCAGAGCACATCGTATTAGACCAGGGTGCGATCAACTCCACCCTGATCGCCTCGTTAGAGACAGTGCAGAACCAGCTGAGGGATCAGGGAGCTTTCATGATTGAGATGAGGAGAGAGTTGGAGCGACTCAGAGCAGAGAGAGATCAGAGCGAGCCTGAGGACGGACCGGATGCAGAGGCACGAGCCGCAGCAGCCGTAGCAGCAGCAACAGCCGCCACCGCAGCGGCAGCCGCCGCAGCAGGAGGACCACCGAGACCGATGCGGGAGTTGCACAACCCCGGATCTACACTGATGCATCATTGGGTGGTGGTTCCGGCTATCGTGGGGGACTTCAAGTTCCCCCCGAACACCCTGCAGCTACTCCCCCGTTTTCACGGGCTAGCCACCGAGGAGCCCCATCTCCACCTCCAGGAGTTTTTGATGATTTGCAGCACTGTCCACGACCGCCATATGGACCAGGATACGATTCGGATGATGGCCTTCCCCTTCTCCCTAGCAGACAGAGCAGCCACCTGGCTGAAGCATTTGGGGAAGTTTGTGTACACCTGGGAGCAGCTCCGCACCGAGTACTTGAACAATTACTATCCACTCGGGCGGACCAATGCAGCGAGGGCCCTGATCAGCAACTTCTCCATGCTCCCCAACAAGCAATTCCATGAGGCATGGGAGAGGTTTCATGAGCTTACTGACCGATGCCCACACCACGACATCTCGAAGCCGAACCTTGTGCAGAGCTTCTTCAGCGGGCTGACACCAGAGCTCCAGGGCTTGGTGAATGCTTCTTGTGACGGGTCCTATTTCGCCAAGGATCACGACCAGGTCCGGGCCATCTACGAGGAGATGGCCGAGAATTATATGATGATGTCCCAGACCCGGTTATATACTCAGGGCAGACCCCACCAGCAGCCAGGACCCGTGCAGTACCAGAGGATATCACGGGTCGACGCCGATCCATCCAGCTCATCCGTAGTTGCAGCAGTACAGGCAGAGTCGTCCGCTGCAGATATGGGTATCATTAGTGAGAAGTTGGACCGGATGGAGCTGATTGAGAAGAAGCAGTGCTAGGGCATCACGCAGGTGGAGCAGATGGCACAGACTCTGAGCGACCTGAAGACCCAGCTCTTGTGTCTCCAGGAGGCACAGACGGCTTCACAGCCCCGTCTTCAGTCGCGAGGCGATACCGGCGGCAGCAGCAGCTCGTCCCAGCGCTCCAGCTCCTTTCAGCAGCCTAGACAAGTTCACCTTGTACAGGCGGAGCCATACCAGCAGCAGCAGCCCTCTTACTAGTCCCCACCATCTTCAGACATGCATATGGTGGTATACCAGCCGGATCAGCCTCTGGCAGTACTCCCGCCAGCCCAGTTCGATGCAGAGTCGTTGATGGATGTCAACGGGATTTGGTATGACCGTCCCCAGCCTGGGATCTGACGAGACCATCCCGGATTCAGGTGGGGGAGTGGAGGTACCCAGCCCCAGCAGCAGTCATCCGGTCAGGGAGGGCAGTATGGCCAGCAGAGGGATCACCAGCCGCAGCAGCCCCCATCCTACCAGCCACACCAACAGTCATCCTTCGTTCCT
Source organism: Ottelia alismoides (assembly GCA_037367405.1). Lineage (NCBI taxonomy): Eukaryota > Viridiplantae > Streptophyta > Magnoliopsida > Alismatales > Hydrocharitaceae > Ottelia > Ottelia alismoides. Next base: position 720,351 of record JAZKJV010011847.1, on the reverse strand, counting down.
CGTCCCTATCAGCAGCAGGGACAGTCTTGGAGATGTGAGCAACAGGCTCACCAGCCACACCAGCAGCAGCATCCTTCCTCCTACCCCTCTCAGCAGCACCAACAGCAGTTCCAGCAGCCTCATTACCAGAGAGGCTACTCGTCAGGCTCCCATGAGAGCCCCGCCTTGGATGACATAGCCCGCCTCCTCACGGACCAGCAGGCTACCTTTAGACGGGAGATGGACGAGTTCCGCCAGGAGATGCGGGACATCATGAGAGGGAAGGCCGCTATTCCTGCACAAATCGAGCCGAACCCCAACAGCCTCAAGAGGAAGTCTGAGCAGGTAGTTTACACTGAGTATACCACTCCTAGTGATCCATTTGATGATATGTCTTCAGATCTGTTTGATGCTGATTTTGTTACACTTAGGAGCGGTAGAGCACCAGCAGGCGGCGCCTCGTCTGAGCGACGACACGAGGATCCACCTAGGGCCCCAGATGAGGTGGAGGAGAGCAGTACTGAGGCCGCACATGATGATGACGGTGGTACTGATGCCACCAAGGATGCTGATTCCACCGGCGGTACTGAGGCCGCTGCTTCACCAGTTCGAGGAGGTGGTGCTGATGCCACCCGAGTAGCCGAGCCAGCACGTGGTACTGAGGCCGCGAGACATCTAGCACAGCCAGCCCATGGTGGTACTGAGGCCACCGGTGTTCATTTTGAGAGAGATGTTGTTTTTCCTTCCGCTGATGTATCTCAGAACACTGTTTTGAATAAAGGGAAAGGTTTAGTTTCTTCTGGTCCCACTGTGGTGATTGATGTATGTGCGGATCTGGCCGTCGAGCTGTCTAGGCCTTTTCCTAGTCCTTCATCTGAGAAGGACCCTGTGATCCCCTTCCCTAGAGCCCTTCAGATGGGGAAGGGGAAGAAAAGAGAAAAAGACCCAAAAAAGAGAGAGTAGGAGGAGTTCAGCCAGAGCATGATCGACAGATTTCACATACAGCTGACCATTCAGGAGGCTTTGCAGCACATCCCCCTCCTTCAGCGATCGTTGAGAGACAGGACTACAGTCAAGAGGAGGAGGGGGAACCACACTTCAGAGATTCATGTGCTGACGAAAGCCACGTGCTTCACGATCTAGAACCGTCTACCGGCCAAGAGGCCAGATTCAGGAGCCCCATATGTCAGATGTCAGATTAGTGAGCAGAGGTTCGACCGAACTCTATTGGATAGCGGATCGTCTATCAACCTCCTTCCGGCAGCCCTTCTCGACCGTTTCGAGTTGGGCACTCTTAGACAGAGCAGGACAATCCTTCAGTTTGCTGATCGATCTGTCAAGAGGCTGAAGGGGTTGTTGCAAGACGTTATCGTCACGATTCAGGGCCTGAAATTCCCCGTGGACTTTGTAGTGTTGGACATGGAGATCCCTGACTCAGTGACCGATACCCCCATCATCCTTGGTCGTCCGTTCTTGGCCACAGCCAAGGCAGTGACTGATCATGATAGCGGGAAGGTATACTTTCGCGTCGAGGGCGAGAGTGTACAAATAGAGACGGTCGAGGACTACAGAGCCAGAGAGAGCATGCTCAGAGACCAGCACAGATACAGAGCAGCTGACAGATGCCGGGCTAGACATCCACCAGGACTGCGATTTTGTGATCACAGATGACGAGGCAGCATGGGCAGACCCTGCAGCACAGGCCATCCTCTCATTTTCAGACACCGCTGATGCCGAGTTGACAGCAGAGGAGAGCTTGGAGAGCACAGCCCTAGTCCAGGATACCACAGAGGCAGCAAAGCCGGGTCTTGACCGCTACACGGTTTCTAGTGATGGTGGTACTGAGGCCACCTTGTGTTACGGTGGTGCTGATGCCACCTTGTTTGATACAGATCCCTCGGATTCAGAGTCTGATTTGGCAGATTGTGATGATCAGATGCCAGACCTGAGTCCCACCGAGCCTACAGATGAGGAGGTAGATACAGAGCAGATCAGAGCCAGCACAGTTGAGCAGCCTTCTCCAGATCCAGTTTGCGAGAGCTCGTTTTCATTCTCCCAGGGAGATTTGGCAGACCTGGCAGCATATACACATCTTCTTCCGAAGCCAGATTTGCCAGCATCCAGCAGTCCAGAGCTGAAGCCGCTCCCTACTTCGCTGAAGTGTCGGTTCCTTGCGGGCGAACCTGAGATGTACCCAGTCATCATCTCCGCCGATCTGACTGGAGAGCACGAATCCCGTTTGATGGGGGTTCTTGAAAAGAACCGCAAGGCAATCGGATGGAGCATAGCAGATCTCCATGGGATTAGTCCATCAGTGTGCTCCCACCATATCTATCTCGAGGAGGGGGCGAAGCCGTCGCGTGAGTTCCAGCGGCGACTGAACCCCGACCTGAGAGAGGTCGTGATGAAGGAAATATCAAAATGTTGGAGCGCATATTTTATTTATCCCATTTCCGACTCCAAGTGGGTTATCCCCTTGCATGTGGTGCCCAAGAAGACGGACATCACGACTGTGATCAGTGAGTCGGGAGAGGAGATTGCTACACGAGTACCCACCTCTTGGAGGGTCTGTGTTGACTACAGGAGACTCAACCAGGCCACCAAGAAGGACCATTTCCCCCTGCCTTTTATTGACCAGATCATTGAGAGACTGGCAGGGAAGAGCCACTATTGCTTCCTGGATGGGTACTCGGGCTACAACCAGGTGGCCATCGCTCCTGAGGGTCAGGAGAAGACCACCTTTACCTGTCCCTTCGGTACATATGCCTTTCGACGCATGCCATTTGGGCTATGCAATGCCCCTGCGACTTTTCAGAGGTGCATGCTGTCGATCTTTTCGGACATGGTAGGGGAGTGTTTGGAGGTCTTCATGGACGATTTCTCGGTCTACGGCGACGGATTCGACTCTTGTCTTGACTGCCTAGACCGAGTACTCCAGCGATGTATCGAGTACCATTTGGTTCTATCTTGGGAGAAGAGTCACTTCATGGTGACTCAAGGGACAGTGCTTGGCCATATCATCTCCAACAGGGGCATGGAGGTTGATCCGGCCAAGGTTGATGTCATTAGAAAACTCGCACCGCCGTCCAATTTGAGGCAGCTACGGTCATTCCTAGGGCACGTTGGATTTTATAGGAGATTTATTCAGGATTTCAGCAAGATTGCCCGACCGTTGACTGACCTCTTAACGAAAGACACCGAGTTCCTTGTCGATGACAAGTGTCTTTCGTCCTTTGCGACTCTCCAGCAGTGTGTGATTGAGGCTCCTGTCCTCCAGCTGCCTGATTGGTCTCTCCCATTCGAGATCATGACGGATGCCTCCGATTTTGCCGTAGGGGCCGTGCTGGGACAGAGGAGGGATGGAGTCCCCTTTGCTATCCACTACGCTAGCCGCACATTGGATTCCGCCCAGCAGAACTACACAGTCACAGAGAAGGAGATGCTAGCCGTAGTGTTCGCCCTAGATAAGTTTCGATCTTATATCATTGGATCTAGAGTGACCCTGTACACAGATCACACCGCCATCAGGTACCTCATGGCAAAGAAGGATGCCAAGGCAAGACTTACTAGATGGATCCTTCTACTCCAGGAGTTCGACATTGAGATCAAGGATAAGCCTGGAGTCAAGAATGTGGTGGCAGATCATCTCTCTCGTTTAGAGCATCCTGAGGAGTCTGAGCAGATTGATCCCATTCGAGATACCTTCCCAGATGAGGCGATCCTTGCTATCGCCTCACTCCCGTGGTATGCCGATATTGTGAACTTTCTCGTTGTTGGGAAAGTCCCACAAGATTGGCCCAGGCAGAGGCTTGAGACCTTCCTTGCGAAGGCCAAGTCCTACCACTGGGAGGATCCCATCCTTTGCCACGAAGGAGGGGATAGCGTCTGGCGACGGTGTATTCCTCAGGAGGAACACCATAGCGTCCTCACTTACTGCCACAAGCTTGAGGCAGGAGGACATCATTCTTGGAGGAGAACGGCACAGAAAGTGCTCCAATCCGGTTTGTGGTGGCCTACCCTCTTCAAGGACTCTGATGAGTTCGTGAAGAGGTGTACTGACTGTCAGAGGATGGCACTTGTGGACAGCATGATATGATGTGATGCAGCCCATTCACTTCTGTGAGGTTTTTGAAGCATGGGGCATCGATTTCATGGGTCCATTCCCTAAGAGTCAGGGATTTGAGTACATTCTGTTGGCCGTGGATTATGTTAGTCGTTGGGTTGAGGCCATCCCCGCCCGAGCCGCTGATGCGAGGACAGTTTGCAGATTTTTGAAGAAGCATATCATCACGCGGTTCGGGGTTCCACGAGTTTTGATTTCTGATGGGGGGTCTCATTTCATCAACGACCAGGTGAAGGCCCTTGCTAGCGAGTTCGGCATAGACCATCGTGTTGCTACACCTTATCATCCACAGACGAATGGTCTCGCCGAGGTGTCGAACAGGGAGATCAAGACTATATTGCAGAAAGTCGTCCGCCCTGACCGAAAGGATTGGTCACAGCTTTTGGACTCGGTCTTATGGGCATATAGGACGTCTTTCAAGACACCATTGGGCACATCTCCCTTTCGCCTCGTATATGGCAAGCCGTGCCATTTACCTGTTGAGCTGAGGCACAGGTCACTATGGGCAGTTACATATATTCTCATGGATCCAGATGGTGTAGGAGACCAGAGGAGGGCAGAGTTAGCAGCCCTAGAGGAGCTTAGAGATACAGCTTTCTCAAACAGCCTACATTATAAGGAGAAAGTGAAGGAGTGGCATGATTCTCACATCAGCCACAAGCATTTTGAGATTGGACAGAGAGTATGGTTGTTTGATGCGAGGCTGCGTTTATTTCCAGGGAAGCTACAGAGCAAATGGAAGGGACCCTACTTGGTCAGAAAGGTACACGACAATGGTAGCATTGATATATCTGAGTTGTCTTCTGAGAGTACCTTTCGAGTAAACGGCCAGCGGCTCAAGCCATTTCTAGATCATGAGCCGCGGGTCGCTGATCTTGCCCCTATTCATTTTGCGTGAGATGTGATCTTTGACTCACATCTAATGCATCTCACGCCTGAGTTTCATTGATCCTCCACCATGTATAGATCCAGATGTCTATATCAGCACATTCTTTAGTCCCACATCCCTTTCTTCATCTTCTGATTGTGCTATACTTAGGGTGTGCTTTACCCTAAGTATAGGGGGATGTAGGATCTTTGGGTATTTTTTTTGTTTCCTTCTACCCCTGTTTTTGTTACCTATACTTAGGGATATTTTACCCTAAGTATAGGGGGGTAGACCCTGTACATTCTCCACTCAGTTCTCCCTTAGTGTACAGTCTGCTAAACTTAGGATTACTTGATCCTAAGTATAGGGGGAAGACCCGAGACCCTCTTGACTTTCTATTTCATCTATTCGTCTTTGTATATAGCCTTTCTTTTCACTTCCCTATACCTAGCACGAGTTATGTCTTCTTCATCGCTCTTGACTCTGAGGACATCGTTCGAGCTAAGTATAGGGGGTGTGTATATATTTTATATATACTTTAGCCATAACTCGTACTTTGTGTGAGTGTGTAAATAAATAAAATGGCTAAAAACCCTAAAAATCACAAAAATTAAAAACTTTTCATGTACATAAACATGCTTTTATTTGCACATAAATAGCTAGTGTACAAATTATTTTTGTAAAAATGTTTTAAAAAAATCTTTTGTGTAAAGTTTGTGTAAATATTTTCTTATCAAAATTATGTATATAGTACAAAATTTTTCCAAAATGTTTTGAAAATCAAAAGTTTGCAAAAATCTTGTGTAAATGTGTGTAAATTTCTTTTTGCAAAACTTGCACTTCATGCATCATCCATTCATGATTTCAAAACATTTTTCAAAAATTTTGCATGATTATAAAAATTTGTGTAAATAGCATCTTTTGTACATATGTATATAGTTTTTCTGGATAATAGTTGACATTTAAACTAGCCTGGAATCAAATTGAGAAATGGAGCTTGATTAAGATCTTAATCCACTTAATTTCTAAGAGGAACCTCATAGGGCTTAGGTTTAAGGCTTTTCAGGTCCATGGTGACTTAATTCTTTGAGTCCACTAGGCTATGATCACATGTCATCTCAATGAGCCTAAGTAGAGCACTTAACACCAACACATGACTCATATAGACAATGGCTTTGCTTGGGCACCAGCACTATGCACCAAGCTCTCTACGGATGAGGTGGTGAGGAGGCAGTCTTCCTTGACTTGGGGTAGCATATGAGGGTAGTACTTCTAGGCGGAACCTCTCTTCTTCTTTTAGTGAAGGAAGTGCGTCTCAACTTGGTCTGGTTGCCATGAGGTCTAACGACGGGCGTTGTGGGTTGCAATAAAGCTTCAAAAGAGGGATAGTCTACTGGCTCAATAGGAAAAACTCCTTGTATATATGCTGCACATGTATATGTTGTATAGATGCACAGAAAAAAAATGTGTGCAAAAAGAAAATAACTCCAAAAAAGTGGTGGGTCTGATAGAAAATGATAATCCCACCGGAGTATGTATATAGAGTGCAATAAGCAAAGCTTGAGTTTCATGATCCACCTGATGTAGCTTGCAGCAGGGAGACTTGGCTACACTGGTCAAGCTCCCAAGGGTACTTGGCTACACTGGCCTTGACCCATTCTCTTCTTCCTCCTCTTCTTGAGCCGGTTGAACTTGAACTTAGAAGGGAATACCCCGCTCCTCGAGGAAAGAGTGGCCAGATTGAGGTCATAGAGTTACCTTGTTCGGGAGGATTGTCAAGTTGCCATTTCTGAGGTGGAGAGCTTAGACCTCACATTCACAGGACAAGAAAAGATTCATGGTCTTCAGGGTTTGTGTTTGATGACTTGTTCTGATCTGGAGCATTGAGGAGTCGTGGTTATAGATTAGTGGAACTTAGAGGCTGTTAGGTTTTAAACTTAAGTCCAATTAAGGTTCCGACACATTAATAATCCAAAGATCTGATCGAGCTCCATACCTTAATTTAATGAAGGAAAGTTTAATAATCAACCTTGATCCATGTACATTCTTTTTTTCTTTTTCTTTATTTCTTTTTCACTTCTTTTTCAAATAAGTGTTTGCTAAGGGACTAGTAAAGTTAAGTATAGGGGGTGATGAATACTCATTCATCATTCTTTATTCTTATATTTTAGCTACAAAAACCTTTGCAAATACATGTAGATATGTGTAAATACAAATAATTACCAAAAGCATGCATTGTGTAAAAACCTATAATTAGCATGTTTTTGTGCAAAAATAAAAGAATAAAGATTAAAAAGAAAAATAGGGAAATATTTAGAATAAATATTGAGCAACCTAACCCAAGGGAGGGCTCAGCATGGGCCTGACCGCATAAAAGCCAAAGTAGAGGGAGATAGGGGCTCATGTGTGTAAATGTTTATGTAAATAAAATAAAAGTATTTTCCTCACAAAAATAGACTCAAATTAGGTTTGTAAATATTTGTAGATATTTCTAAATATAAAATCAAGACAAAAATATAAAAATCAAAAAGAAAACAAAAACCTCACTCATGTACATAACCACCATGTATATAGTCTGTTAGCCTTAAATCAATTTTCACAATTTTTGTAAATATTCTATGTTATATAATGTAAATAAATAAAATAAAAACAATTAAAACAAAAACAAAATAAAAATAACAAAATTAAAAACACAAAAATACTTTGTAAATATACCATGTATATAAATGTATATATGTATTTATTTCACATATGTATATAAATAATAAAAATGAAATAAAAATATCTTTTTATTCCTCATTTTATAATATAAATAAATAAAATATAAAATGGGAATAAAATTATATAAAAATAACAATTAAAAATCAAAAATTAAAAACCTATACATTGTATATATACCTATATATGAACCTACTATGTACATACCCTATTTTTACTTCTAAAAATTAATTAAAAATCACTAAAAATAGAAAAAAATAAAATAAAAATATTTCATATTTTGACTTTCCCTTAATTCGGCCATTTTCTATGCTTAATTTCACTTTCAAAACCCAGCCACGTGGCCGCTTCCTACTGGTCCTGGGATTGTTGACCGCCCGGTCAACTGCCCCCCCCCCCCAGGACCACTTCCCACGGATTTCGGTGCCCGACCCGATTTCCTCGATTTTTAGCGCCTAAACCCGATTGATTCCCACCTAAACCCCGGGTCAGATCCGTCCATGGCATATCCGAGACCCTCGCCGGAGCCTCCACATCGGGATCCGCGCGCTCTAGTGCCCTACCCGCGCCTATCTTCCCGGACCCTCCCAGTGTATAAAGTCGAGCTCCGCCACCTCCATTATCCATCTTTGGCCATTCGATTCCACCTCCCGTGAGCTCCATTGCATAGGCGAGAGTGACAGCTTGTCCCCCGTGGTGTCGAAGCGAGGAGAGGGAGCGAGACCACTGATCCGGCGAAGCTTCGTCGCCTTGCTCCGCCACCAGCAGGAGCTCGAGCCTCGGAGGGAGACTCTCCTCGAGGCGACGACCCAGAGCTGCGCAAGCTCATCCCCAGTCTCATCAGCCACCCAGGTAGTCCCGTAGGCTTTGCTTTTTCTTTGATTTCCCATTTCCCCCAAATCGTTGCTCTGCCGTTCGCCGTCGATTCCGTCTACGTCCGACCACCATTCGATCATCGGGCTTCACCTTAGCCATCGCCTCCCTTCCGCGCACCTTCTCCATATCTCCATCCAACCCAGCTCGCACAGGAGCTGGGATTCGAGCTCCACCGTCCCCCCTTCGTCGGAGCTCGCCCACTTCGACCCTCCGTTCACCGTCACCCCGCCTAACCGGGTCGAGGTAGTTTGCCCTCGACCCGCGAGTCTCCTGGTTGTCTTTGTAGGTATATCCAAGCCCATCTGAGGGCTTGGACCATCAGGTCCAGGAGCTTCATCTCTGCCGACCTCGCCGGAGCTCTCCAGAGCTCGGCTGGGTCATCGGAGACTACCAGCAGCTGCGGAACGTCATCGCGGAGCTCCTCCGATCTTCACGAGCAGCAGGGGAGGTCAGGAGCGTGCGCCTTGGGCCGGCGAAACTCGCCGGCCAACTGTTCTTCCTCGATCCTCCCAGATCGTCCGATCATCCTCGACCTCCAGTTGTCATCTGGGTCGTTCACTCAGGAGGTCCAGCCACCGTCAGATCAGATGAGGAATGATCCCAGCCGCCCGATGCGTGAGGGTTAGCCACCGATACCCTCACCCGTTCGATCCAACACGTGGCGACACCCCCGTCGTCGGATTCGCCCGAGTAGCGAAGCTTTGGAGCGCCACCTGATCCAGACCGTCCGAAGCACCACGTGGCGTCCATCCTGCGGCCCGCATTAATAAAGGGTAATTTACCCTTAGGCCCCCTCTGTTATTTTGTTTCGCATTTAGTCCTGTAAGTACGTAGTGTAGTTGTTTAGTTTTTGGTACTTTTGCATAGAGACCCTTGTGCTTGAGTTTATTTGCTGATATGCCCCTGTACGTTGTGTGACACGTGCTTCGTCACGTGGCTTTTTGGCTTATTTGCATCTTATGCCCTGTAGTTCCCAATGTTAATGAATGAATGAAAGTTTTTGTGTATTTGCATTTATACCCCTTTGCGTATGATTAATTGAGCATGTGCGGATATTTTCAGGTAATTTGCGAATAAGTCCCTGGACTTTTGGTACCTGTTACCAAAAAGCCCTTGGAACTTGTTTTTCTTACATTTGGGTCCCTGAGTGCCCCAGGCACGTGCGTAGCACGTGTTTTGCTGGGTTAATTGCACCAGACCACCCAGAACTTCGGGTATTTGCACATAGGTCCCTATGCACAGTGCCCCATCTTTCTTTTTGAATAAAATAGCAAATCACCTCCAAATTTGATGAAAATTGGATACATGGCTCTTGCCATGATGTAAAATTTTCTATAAATTTTGGAGACATTTTAGGCACTGTTTGATATTTTTAAAAATTCAAAAACATCTATTTTCTTCACTGTCTGACTTTAAAAATCCCGAAAAAATATTAAAACCCCTATAAAAATTCCAAAAAAATCATTTACTGTTTGTTTTGTTGTGTTTGATTTTCTAGCCAAGTTTGGCTATTTTTCATCACTGAAAACTACTAAAAATCGAAAAATACTCAAAATCTTATAAAAATTCTAATAAATAAATTAAAAACCCAAAAACAATAATTTAGGTGCTCAAATTTCCTTGTTTTATTCTCTATACAGGAAAAATACTTCCAGGCTAATTAGGGGCTTCTAGATATTTTATCTAGGTCCTTTTATCTCGGCTAGACAGTACCTGCATTTTCAGTCCTTGTTTGATTTTTAGAAAATTAAATAAACAGCAGAAAAATCCCAAAAATTCACCAAAAACACTAAAAATTATAAAACACATAAAAATATTTTTGTTTGAATTTTTGGTTGATTTTTAGTGTAGTTAATAATTTGTTGAAGTGTGTTATTTCCTTACTTTTATTATTCTCTTAATTCACCAAAAATCCAAAAAAATATAAAATAATTAAAAACCACCAAAAATATTTTCTTCTTTTATTTTATTTCCTTTTTGACTACTTCGTAGGCCGCAAGGCCAATCCGTGCTCCTTGTGATCGACCCTGGTCGCTATACCAGGTTAAATTAATAGCAGGTTTGCTAGCTTGTTTTTGATTGATTTTATCTCTTCTTGGTGGTCTAATTTTTCTTGATTGATCGAGTCTGAGTGATTGAGGTCGCAACGACCGTCTCAGAGATACCTTTACCTTAGTCGCTCGAAATCTCGCTCATCACGGGCACATGAAACATTAAGGAAGAACAAATTGTATGCTAAATATAGCATATGTGACTTCTGGTTATCTGAAGTGTCTTTCTTAGGCCATGTTATTTCTGGAGAAGGTATATCAGTTGATCCTACAAAGGTTAGTGCGGTGATGAATTGGGAATGCCCGAAGATTATCACAGAAATACGATCTTTTCTGAGTTTAGCTGGATATTATAGAAGATTCGTGAAGGACTTTTCACGAATAACATTGCCAATGACTAGGCTAACTCAGAAGGAAGTCCCATTTATATGGTCTGAAACATGTGAAGCTAGTTTTCAGACACTAAAAGAATGTCTAACATTTGCACCTATCCTTACTCTATCCTTTGGGAGTGAAGGGTTTACAGTGTACACCAAGGCATCTAAAAGAAGGACTTGGGGCAGTCCTTATGCAACATGGTAAGGTAGTTGCGTATGCATCATGACAGTTGAGGACACATGAAAAGAACTACCCAACACACGATCTTGAATTAGCTGCTGTAGTTTTTGCTTTAAAGATATGGAGACATTACCTATATGGTATTACTTTTGAAATCTTCATTGATCATAAAAGCTTGAAATATCTATTTGATCAGAAGGAACTCAACATGAGACAAAGACAGTGGCTAGAGTTGTTGACAGACTATGATTGCACTATCTCCTACCACCCTGGTAAGGGGAACGTCGTAGCAAATGCCCTTAGCAGAAGAACTTATTCACCTGGATTATTGAGTGCTATCCACTTCTGGGGTTTACTATCAACGTTAAGTGAATGGAAACCATTTGATAGTAGTGTTGATACTATAACTATTCCTTACCAATACAAACCAGAGATCTGGGATAGAATAAAGAAAGGACATGAGGATGATCCAGTCCTTAATGACTTGAGACAACAACTTGAGAAGAATGAGATAGAGGGATTCCAGATACAAGATGGCTTATCGTACAACCATCACAGAGTTTGTGTACCAAACACACTTGAACTAAGGAAAGACATCTTACGAGAAGTGCACTGCTCAAGATTATCTATTCATCCAGGAATTACAAAGATGTATAAGGATCTTCACTCATACTTTTGGCTGTCGGGAATGAAGAAAGAGGTTGCTGAGTTTGTGAATTCACGTTTCACTTGCTAGGAGGTAAAGGCTTCACACCAAAAGCCATCGGGATTATTGCAACCCCTCCCTATAATTGAATGGAAATGAGAAAGCATTTCCATGGATTTCGTTACTGTCTTACCTCAGATGACTGGTAGTAAAGATAGTATCTGGGTTATAATAGATCGTCTGACGAAGGTAGCACACTTTATTCCAATAAGCTTATTTTTTACTCCAAACCAGCATACCGAGTTATATATTACACATGTGATTCGCCTCCATGGTAACCCAAAGGAAGTAGTTTCCGATCGAGATTCATGATTCACCTCACACTATAGGGAGAACATCATGAAAGCCTTAGGCACACAACTATTCTTGAGCACAGCATATCATCCACAAACAGATGGTCAATCAGAACATACTATTCAGACTTTAGAGGATATGTTACGAGCATGTGCCTTAGAATGAAAAGGATCATGGTTGAAACATCTGGCTCTTGCAGAATTCACATACAACAACTGTTACCATACAAGTATTGGCATGGCACCATTTGAAGCACTTTATGGACGAAGGTGTACTACTCCTTTGTGTTGGCAAGAGGTCGGGATAAAGAACCTTTATGATTCAGATAGACTGCAAGAGACACGGAAAGCTGTAGAGCTTGCTTGAAAAAGACTATTGACTGCTCAAAGATGCCAGAAAGCTATAGTGATACTAGGAGAAGAGACCTTGAGTTTGAGGTAGGTGACTTTGTATTTCTCAAAGTATCACCTATGAAGGGAATTCAGAGGTTTTGTGTGCATGGGAAGTTAGCACCCATGTTTATAGGTCCCTTTGAAATTATTCAGCACATTGAAAAAGTGGCATATAGACTTGCACTTCCTCCACATCTTTCAGCAGTACATGATGTTTTTCATGTATCAAATCTGAGAAAGTACGTTAAGGGCCCAGAGCATAAGATAAGTTATGATGATTTACATGTTGAGACAGACTTGAATACCAAGAGATATCTGTGCAAATACTTGACAGGATATCAAGAAGTTGAGAAACAAAGAGGTGTCTCTAGTAAAAGTGTTATGGCGCAACCAAGAGTTTGAAGAAACAACATGGGAATCTGAGGTAGAAATGAAAGAAAAGTACTCGTACTTGTTTGAATGATATAATTATGTATTCGGTATATGTTCATTATAAATGAAAGGACGTTCATTCTCTTTAAAGTTGTCATAGTCTCAACCCTCTTTAAGGTTGTTACGCCTGTATCTCTAGTCTCAAGGACGAGACTTCCTTTAAGGTTGTTATAATTGTAAAGGCATGAACTTGGCATCTCTTGGATCCTATATCATAAGATCCGACTTGTCAAGAGAAAACCAACGGAATTTGTTTCGTGTGAATCGGACTTCGTTTCTATTTGTTATGATTTTCAGAAGAAAGAGAAGTATGGAGGGTTAAGACATCATTAACCCGTAATGACTATCATTAAGACTAATTAAGCATGATTAAAGAAACTAATGAAAGATTGAAAATCACTAATGATCATTAGCAAACACTAATCAATAGTTAGCAAAAGATAGGTGTAAGCTGCAAAAGTTAAATCACGATTAGTGAAAGTTAATCATGATTAGTGTTAATTAAGCGTCATTAGCGAATCTAGAATCCTCTGGAATGTTCTAACTTGAGCCTTAAGTTTCGGATAAGTTTTGGCTAAAACCATGGGCCAAAACCACATGCTGCTAACCGCGGTTAAGGGCTAAACTATTATTTACTAATCATGGATAGCGGTTTTCTGTAACCTATAAATACCCCCCCAACCCATTCATTCTCTACGATTTCCACTACCACCACCACCCAAGGGCTAGGGTCGAGAGGTCAGGAGGAGGAGTGGGAGGCTGGGAAAGAACGCTAGTGAAGTGCTGCCAGGAGAACGAGGAGGAGGAAGGTATGATCCTCTCTTAGTTTGCTTCGTAAGCTAGACTTTCAATCCATCCTCTTTTCTTCCAAGTTTTGTTCTTGATTCATATTTCTTTCCGACTCATTTCCTGTTGTGGTTCGAGGAGAAATCTATGTAACACCCTACTTAGGTGCGGGCGGCTATGCACGACAGTGAACCATGTGATTCGTCACACATTCACTCACCTAAGACGCGTGGTGTCTATTGATTCTCCAGTGCTTATTGTTCTTTCTTTTCCATTTTTTTAGTTATTTTGATGGAGAAATCCGTGTAATACCTTACTTAGGTGCGAGCGGCTATGCACATCAGTGAACCCTGTGGTTTGTCACACATTCACTCACCTAAGAAGCGTGGTGTCTACCGATTCTCCATCGCTTGTAATTTGATTATATTATTTCAGTTTTGTTGTTATTTTCCTCTCGATTGATTTTATAGAGGAAACTCTTTTCATTTTTATTTTGAAATATGTCCCGATATAAGGGGAAACTCTACCGAAATTTCAAGAGAAAATATGTTCTTGGCATTCTTCGTGTTCTTCGCGTTCTTCGTGTTCTTCTTTCGTTCTTCGTGTTCTTGGCACGTTCTTAGTGGTTTTGATATGAAAATGAAATTCGACATTTTTAGGAGCCTTAAGACATCCTTTCTAAAAATGAAACACGATAAAGCATTGCATACACGAGAAAGAGCTCGATTAGGTAACACAATCCTTCCTTTTGTTGTTGGGTTTTCATACGAGATTATTGAAATTCTTGATTTTATGTTCTGTGCTATGAAGAACCTTAATTTTGGCTATTTTTGAAAACGTTTGAAGAGTTGCTTCGTGATTCTCACTAAAATAAGGTTTAAGCATCGAATTGATGCAGTGGCTTGGAAAGTTAGGATTTGAGAGTTAAAATAGGCATAAATACGAGTATATACTAAGTGTTGTTGATTATGCAAATTGAAGACTTAACGAAAGAATTACAGCATGGGAATTGATGTGGTTTGAGTTGGATCTTGAAAAGGATCGTGTGTCACGTTAAGGATGACTCGGAGTAGAACTACAGGTCGGGCATGCAACTTGTAGGTTTGTCGGAAGGAACCCGTATTGGTGTTTCCCTACCTAGGTGGTACACGATTGCTCTTTTATGATAAGTGCGCACGAAATGAATGATTTACAACGTGTGGTACCGGGAGCCAATATCTTCGGGTTGAATGACGGAAGATGTGGTCGTGCCATGCAGAGGCACGGGTGGTTCAATAGCGGCTGGGTCACGATAATATGTATTTAAGCTGCTAGGTTATAATGTTAGCCTGATGTTTTAAGCAACCAAATCCTTGAGGACGATGTGCTCGTTTGTTTTTCAGGCTGAGGGTTTGAGACCCTGATTAATAAAAGAAAAGGAAATTGTCAGGGTAGTATTGGAGGATTGGTTGAGGCGACGTACGACGGCATAAGATTACCAAGATAAACACAATCTCCAATCCCAAAGTGTCCACAACTTCGGAGTCCAAGAATGGTGGGGTTCACCTGGACTAATCCCTGACGTGGAATAGAAAGGAATAGGACTTAAATTAACGAGAAGGAATGAAACCTTTTGTGATAACAAGTTTTGAAAAAAAACTATACAATTTGTTTGCTTTTCTCTTCTTCGTTACTTAGCATTCGCTAATTTTTATCCTATGATTGATGGAAAACCCAACAGGTGTCGATGAGCAAGCGCAAGGACTTTAGTAATCCAGCCAGTTAACATAGTCGTCCATCCAACCACAGTAACTCTTCTCCGTAAGGTAGTTAGTAATCATTTGTGTATTTTCCTTTCAAGCTGGTGCACATGTAAATTGTTATAATGGAAAAATATTTTATGTGAACCTTATTTTGTGAATGGAAAAGTGTTAAAATACTTTCTTCTAAGTATTTTTAATTGCAGTCTGTTTCTGAATATTAGTTGTGATTGCTGAATAAATTATTGCTGAGTAATCAGATCCGGATATGGGAGGATTCGATGACCCGGGAAATGGAGTCGTGACATTTTTGTCCTAGTTGTTGTTGGTTGTTGCACCAATATTTTCATGATAAAACAATTATCATAATTTGAGAAATTTGTAAGAGTTACCCCGCAACAAAATGTAAATTCAACTTTACAGTTAATTTTCAATGTGAAACCAATTCACATTTATTCCTTGAAAAATAATATAAGAATAATATTCACATATTTAGTTTATCTACATTATTATGAATCAATATTCATATTAATTAAATACATATTATGTGGATCATAATCACAAAGCCCTGGATATACATATACCCATGATTATAGCAATTATTATCATTTTAATATCAGTCCTAATCCAAATAGGACTCGTGAGAAGAGATCTCTGATACTTGGAGATAATGTTGAGGATATCTTACTATCCATGTATAATGACTTGAAATTTGGATAACTATTCAATTTCATGGTTTATACCATTTTTAGCAAAATTACATCACTTACGAGTATTGAGCTCATGTTGAAATAATTCACACTGTAAGGATACGTTTCGATAGATGGTTATCTGTGGATGGGTAACCTATTTTCGTGTCTTGCTATTTGGATAGAGGGTTTGGGGTTGAGAGGGTTTGTTATGATGTGATTGTATTGAAGTTTGAAAAGTGAGTATACATTGTGATGTGATTCTATTAATAAAGTTGAGTATTTTATAATTTTTAAATGATAAGATAGTATACTATATTATTTTTTATTGGAATAGATGAAAGAGAAATGAATTATTTGATATATTAAATAAGAGAGAGAGAGAGAGAGTGGTCATTAAGTGAGCCCCATAAGAAGGGTAAGGATATGGGTTTTGGGAGAAAATCTCCCAAAAGAAGGGGGTAGCACCCAACCCAAACACCCCCTATGAGAGATCTTCGAAACGCATCACATTATCCATGAGTTGAACACAACTTCCTTGACTAATTCTAATCATAGTTCAAGCAATTAAAGTTTAGAAATGAACTCAAAGAGTGTATTTATTTCATTTTCCATCAATATTTCTCTTCCTAGCATTTTGACATTAAAGTTGGAATTGGACATTGGATTCAAATAAGATGAGGCTTAATCCAATTAACTCTCAAATCATTAAGCTAAGAAGTGAATCCACTAAAATCTATTTAATTTCATCATTCCCTCGGAATGGAAGTGTCATGGTAATCGATCTATTAAGATAGATTTAACACTGAGTGTTCCAAATACTTATACATCCTACATAGTGGAAGCCTTTGATATATATGGAGTTCAAATCCTAGTTTGATTGTCTTCTTCAGAAAATATCAATATATTTTTCATTCAATAATTGGGCGACAATATTAATCTTATACTTTCCAAAAATATATAATAATATCTTGAATTTGCGACTTATTTCATAAGAAAGATGATCATGCATGGGATTCATTTTGACCCAAAAATATCCCATGATTGAGCTTTGTCTTGCGATTCATCAACTGTGAAACTATATGATTCCTTTGAGAGATCACACTTCTCATATGCCTTCATATGTACACTAACTCATCGGTATATGTACCTTGATTAGGCCACCAGCCTATTGGTCTATCAAATTTACTCACTCATGAATATAGAATATATATTTGTCTTCGGTTAAAGGATATGTGCATGATCATGACAATTAGAATTCATGTTATAGTTTATCTCAAATTCATTAAATCAACTCTTTGACTTTACTAATTTGACATCTCCGAATTACAATTCATATGCAAAGGACCTGAATCAAGAAGTCGATCTAAATTCAATCTTTAGATAGACTTTACTAATTTGACATCTCCGAATTACAATTCATATGCAAAGGACCTGCATCAAGAAGTCGATCTAAATTCAATCTTTAGATAAAGATTACCATCTCCTTTAGAAGGAAGGAATTATATATATAGGCATGAGACAAGTCTTTTTTTCTCTATTGAATAAACGGTTGCGCGCCTCCACACCAATCACGAGATTTTTTTCATTCTTCTCATATATCGTCGTTACGCCCTCCCTGATAGGTTTTGAAAAAGACTTTCCATGTCATTCCCATTTAGGTCTGATTTGGATCCCTCCGTTGTTTCTCTTTCACCCCTAACTGTTTCCTCGAAATGAAAAAGAAGATGGTACACTCGAATTGTCTTATTTAAGTGGAAGGCCAATTCGAGGAACTTCTCACACAAGTATTCAATTAGTTCGCACTTGCTTAGCATTGAATTTGGGTCAGAATTGGTTCTATATAAGAGATTCATGATTCCTTTGTTGAAATAAGTACGAACGACCTGATTCATGATTTCATCATAATTGAGTTAGTCCAACCCCCTTTTTCATTTATTGTCAAAAGGAAGGGTACAAGGGGTGAGGGATTTATTTGTCATAATGGATTAGATGGTACCAATATCAATCCTTTTGATTCCAAGGCGAAGATTCAGCCACTTATCCAATAAGGAAACTCCTGATGATAAAATAATGACTTATATTGCATTAATGAGTCACCAAGTACAAGTCCAATATAATATCCAATGGCTACACATACCACTCTTACAAGTCTGATATTTGCAAAAAATGACAAAAGATTGTCGAGAAGAAGGGATATTCTAAATTTCAAATCTAGACATCTTTGAGTTCCATTTGGAGCCCATGCGTAATATTAGGTTCCTTCAAAAACTATATGGGCCTGTTCGGTTCGGGAATAAGCAGGAATAAGGATGGGGAATAATGAGAATAAGGGTCTATTCTTTGTTCGGCTGGAGGATAGGAATAATGAGAATAAGGTGAAATAAAGGTAGGTAAGGTGAGATAAAGATAGGAATAAGAGTGAAATAAAATGGAATAATGGAGAATAGTCGACCACTGGGAACCGTGTCAGGAGGAGAATTAGCCCCTTATTCCAGAGCTTATTCTCCAACCAAACAGGGCCTATGTGTCTCTATCTAACATGCATTGAAACTTTAAATTCAACATTGTACTCTTTCCCTCCATCATCTATCTAATTTACCTTTTCTCAAGTTTAGCTCCAACCAACTTCCCTCCAATCCATAATTTCACATCAACTAAAAAGCTAGAAGCCTACATTACAAATAGCCAATCAAGGAAGGATAGATTTGTGAAAAAGGAAAATGGTTAATTACAGTATTCAACACATATGACCTTCATGTGGAATATCGGTATAGATAGTCCAAGATAATTGCGTTGTATATATGTCCTCCTCCATATATTTTTATACAGTTGAAATTTAAGTATTTCATAGGAAAATATATACGATACAATAAGATATTAATTTAGTTTTTGCATATTGCATTACAAATTTACTTTTTTTAGCAGTCCAAAGGGAAAGTTTGTCGAAGTACATCTAAGGAGATATTATCGTCTCCAAAAAAAGATTCATACATATCAGTTGCTGGGCAGAAAGAATAGCGAAGCTCGCCAAATTATACATAGAGGAAAATTCAATCTCCAAAAAGGATCCAACACACTTGGAAGAAAGCCAAGAACAAAAAAACAAAAAGTCTGGAGGGCTTCAGGGACAGGAGGATGGGAGCACAATCCATGACTGCTTAGGGATAAGAGTAATGCCGTCACTTTCAATGAGATTGTAGAATCATAGAATTCATTTTGCTTGAGAAACCTGCTCACAGAAAGACCAATCGTTAGTTTGAAGAGGCCTCCACAGCTCTACTTAAAATGAGTAAACTATCGAATTTGGTCTCTCTCCATAAACGATTACATCTTATTTTCCATGTCTTCCATAATAGTGCATAACACAAGGGTGCAAAATTTGCATTCAGTTCAACCCTTATTGGTTGATGCCTAGTAGTTACCTAGAATATACTCCATGGTCGATATTATCATGAAAAGTCATTGACCAAGTGCCTTCCTAAACCCTTGAGATGCAAATCATTGGCCTATGGTCAGAGTTTACCATGAAGAATGAGGACTTGGAATAACTTAACCGGAGTCCACAGTTCTTTTGGAAGAAGTGCCAAGAATGAGAAAGATGGTCCGCAAAAAATCATCATCGCCTCTTGAGAAGATCAACTAGTCATGCTGACCCGGTAATAGGCCCGACTCGGGCTAGCTTGAACCCAAGCTCGATGCCCGCGGGCTGGCCCGACAATTGGCCCGACTTGCAGTCCGATGCGGGCCCGAAAGACAACCCGACCTGACCCGGCTGGGAAGGTAAGACACCCTATGTTCCTAACCCTAGTATGCACGTCGTGCGTGCCCCCAGGCCCCAAGCCCCTTTCGGCCCTTCCCCTTCCCCCCACACACGACAGAACCGCCCCCTCCCCCACCCCCCACGGACCCGACCACACGTGCCCCTCTCTCCCCCTCCCTTTCCTAGTACCCTTCCCATCCTCGCACATCTGCCTTGCCGCCCACCATCATCCCCGCTCGGCCCTCCTCTCCTCCGGCCTCCCATCCTCGCACCACCACCTTGCTGCCCATAGGTGATAACCTAGGCCCGTCACCCACCATCACCCCCGCACGACCCTCTCCTCTCCTCCGACCTCCCAATCTCCCTTTTCAAGTGCTCGTGAAGCCGCCTCTACTCGTCAGTGTTGCCCCACACCGCATGTCATCGCATCACAATCATCAAAAAGATATACCTTGCTAGTTCCCCTCTTTAATATATACTATTTGATTCATAGTGTTGAATATTATTCAAGATGGTCGTTTTTTGTTGAATATATTGTTGATTATCGGAATATATCTAATGAAATTTGAGTCATTATGCATGTTTGATTTGTCCAAACTAGTGCTTGTATGATTGTATCCAATGAGACATTATGCATGTTGTTGACTCATGCTTGTGATATTATTATCAATCTTTAATAGATATCGAATACATAAAATGAGCATGATGTTGCCACTCCTACAATAGAGCAGGAATTTGTGAGAGGGGAAGAAGAACATGAGAAAGATGACTTGGTCGAACTCGAAAGGCCGAACAAACGTTCACGACAGTCTCAGTCATGGATCTGGAATTATTTGACCAACATAGGTGCCATTGATGGAAAGTAAATCGTTGTAACCACTGCAAAAACCGTTATCATGCTAAACGAAAAAAGACACAAGTCATCTAATACGATATTTAGAGAATAAATGTCTCTACTACAAGAAGCATGGGAAAGGTCAAACCTTGTTAAATGTGCTAACATCCAATCAATGGAGTACAATTTCTTCTTGAAAATTTAATACCAGAACATAACCGCACTGAATTTGTCAAATGAGAAATCTCTGGAGAAATGTCGTTTACAGTTGTAGAAAATCTCAATTTTCGCAGTTTCATTGGAAGTCTACAACCTAAATACAATGTCATGTCTCATTTTACACTGACTGCATGAAACTGTATGAGGTTGAGAAGAAGAAATTGTTGAGCATCCTCAACAAATCTGATGCGAGGATTTGCATAACAACTGATATGTGATCTTCTATTCGTAATTTGGGGTACATGGTCATCACGGCTCATTTCATTGATGATTGTTGGAAGTTGCAGAAGAAAATTGTGAGTTTTACAGCACTAGCTTTACGTCAAACTGGTGATAACATATCAGATATGATGATTACCTGATTGATTTCATGGAATATTACAAAATTATGCACGTTGACAGCTGATAATGCATTCAACAATGATGTCGTGACAAGGAATTTGGTTTACCATTATTCATCAACCCAACTCACTTTTGCTTGGTGGTAGTTTTTTTCGTGTTCGATGTTGGATATACATTCTAATCCTAATCGTGCAGGATGGTTTGTTTGAGATTGACAAAATTACTGGAAAAATTCACAATATGGTGAAATGCATTAAGTATTATACCCGTCGTCATCAAGAGTTTCTGGATTACGTCCATCAAGAATGTATTCAAGTGACAAAGTCCCTAAGGTTGGATGTAAGCACACGATGGAATTCTACATTTCTAATGCTTGAATCTGCAACATTATATCAGAAAATCTTCAATCGAATGAAGACTCGAGATTTTTAGTTTATGGATGTCTCATCACCCTCTGAGTGGAAAAAGATGGAGCTCATAAATGGAATTTTAGAAAACTTCTATGTTGCAACTAACTTCTTTTCCGGCCAGAAATATGTAACTGCAAATCTATTTTTGTGTTTGATTTTTGAGATAGAGAAGGTGTTGATTTCCTTGTAAAACAATGAAGATGCTTCAATGTGAAGTATGGACACCAAAATATTCACTAAATTTGACAAGTATTGGACAGACAAGGATGATACGTTGCCTCTAGTCATCGCAATTGTTCTAGATTCATATTACTAATTTGAGTTTTTATGTTTTTCTTATTCAGAACTATACTCGTTGGAGGAGGTAACTGAATATGTAGGACAGGTGGAAACAGTTTTCCAAGCGCTACATGATGAGTACGCTTTGACTTTTAAGGAAAAAGAAGATGTAGAAAATACAATGCAAGGACTGTTGAATGTGATCCATGTGAACCATGAATGACGGACACCAGATTGAAATAGAAGAAAGTCTTGAGATATACAGAATCTGGAAAATCTGAGCTACAATTGTACTTAGAAGACACTCTGCCGACAATGTTGATGATTCCACCTTTGATATTTTGTTGTGGTGGCAGCTAAGTGCACGTAAATGTCGAATTTTATCACACATGGTATGGGATATTTTGACAATTCCAGTCTCAACTATTGCATCAGAGAGTGCATTCGACAACGAAGGGAGGGTCCTTGATGCCTATAGGAGCCGCTTTCATCCAAAGACCGTCGAAGCATTGATTTGCACTCAAGATTGGATACGTGGCGAAGGTGGTGAGTTTGTGGATGATGAAGAAGAGGATAAGGATACCGAGTCTAGTATAAATTTATCTTTTTTTTCCATACAGATTTTGATACATGTTTTCAAGTATAGGTTTGGAAATAATCCATGAGTGACGTTGATGTAGGCCTATAGGCATGTGTGTCCACACTTTTCGGATTTGATTGTAAAATATTTGCACTTGTATTGCAGGTTTCTGATGAGGATCATTTTGAGAAAACGTCGAGACTCAAGACTCATGTCATGTCATGTGTCTTACTCTCTTATTTTAGGAAACTGTTAAAAATCTATTGTAATTTTTTTAAGGTGAACAATATTTTGTGTTTGGGACTTCTTGTGCCGTGCATGTTTTTGTTGTATTTTGAACAAGGTACCTGAACAATCGATTCAAAGCTCCATCTCGAGTTTTAATTGTGCTGCCTTCTGGTTTGAAGTTTATTGGCTCCACGAGACTTATGCTGGCATTGACTTTTGTTTTTTTGTTATATTATTTCAATAATCTTCCTTTTTAAATTGTCATTATTCTCTTGATTAATATTTTTACATTGGCAAAACTATGCAAAAGCATCCAATCATTGATTCGTTCTTACGAATTAAGTTGTTTAAACATCGACTGTGTTCATATTTTGAAGAAACACATATTTAATGTGTATATTTTCAAATTAAATATTCATTGTATTAGGTTTAAAAAAGAATGGGCAAATTTTATTTTTAATATAGCAGGCCAGCTCGACCCGATTCAACCCATATACTTGCAGGTCGGGCTTGGGCTTGGGCAGCAATTTCAGAAAATAGACGAGCTTAGGCCCGGCCCACAAGTCCGTGAATCTGAACCGTGCTTGGGTTGGGCTGAGTTGGGCTTGCCCGGCCCGATGCTAATCCCTAAATCAGGCCATTCATGTGTGCATTAGAAATCATACGATCAAAGACAAGCATGGGGAAACTGAATAGGAGAGGCAAGAAGGATCACTTCTTTTACGGATCAACTCAGTTTTTCATTAAATTGAAACTAATAACGTACAATGTTGAGCTCCCATTAGAGGGAGTACAATGACTTCTCAGCGAGCAGATTACAATGCAGATGGTGAGGGAAAGAAAGGTAAGGCAACAACACTACAAGTAACAAGGAAGAAATAAACGCCACCCATCACAGGAATAAGCCATCTCGACTAACAGTGGGACAGTCGCTCGAGAGAGTGCTCTCGACGAATGAGCCGATACACATACTGAAAGAGAAGAATAAATTTCAATTCTCAATGTCTACTTCCAATCGTGAAAGCAATGCTTGGAGACCTAGTGGACCGATCGTCACACTCATAAGTCTCCTGCGGAAGAAGGATCGGATGAACGAAACGCGATAGAGGAGCTGGAAAATCTCCGCAACTCCACAGGAGGTGGAATATTCCTAGAGCTTCACGGAGCAAAAAAAAATATTGTGGAGTCGTAGCTGAACTGCGGAGGCTGCATTTTGAACTCAGCCCCCTGTTTGAGAAAGGATCACACTGAAGAGTTCCTCTTCAAGGAACAGAAGTTTTTGCATCACTGAAATTAGTTATAACTAGGAGCTTCTTGGTGGAGAGAAGACTACAGATCCAGGAGGTTGCACGTATTAAAAAAATTAATCTACTTCACATACACGAACACGATCCCATTGTTCACGAGGCTTGCATATAAGTCATGTAAAGTATATCCATAATCAACTTTAAGGAATTAATTTGAGAATTAGAGGAGCACATGAGACCACGAACGAAGTAAAACATGCGGTGGAGATATTTGGCGTACTTTCCTCCTCACATCAAGACAATGCCATTCTTTAATGCGCAGATTCCCGCAGTCTCTCTCTTTGAGATGCCTCCAAACACCAAACTCCACTTCCGATCGTTTCCTTCCACCCCCCATTCTGCGGAGGCTTCTGCTTCTCCGATCCGTCCAAATCAGTAGCCATAGAAAATGCAACGAAGATCCCCATAATAGAGATGGCTTTTTAAGATCATCATAAAGACCTTTCGAACGTTGAAAAGCAACTGTTTATTAGGTTTTTCCGCTCTTCTTATCGTTTCCAATATCAATTATCTTCCTCTTTTTTATAATATTGGTTGTCCCCTGTATTCTTATAAAATATACAGTTCTATATTTTTTATAATATTAGTTCTACCTCTACTTTATTTACTTTAAGGAACGGTAGAATTGTGAATTTTGCATGAAAATAAGGGCATAATTGATAATGAAAAATAGAGAGCATAACTGATATTATAGAAATTGAGAAGGGTACAAGTAATAATATCCTAAAGTATAGAGTATTTAAAATATTTATTTATATATTTTCCAATAATAATAAGAAGGAAAAAATGGGCTGCCCCTTTTTCTTTTTCCGCAATTTTTTTATTTTTTATGCAAAATACCACCATG
Organism: Ottelia alismoides; assembly: GCA_037367405.1. Taxonomy (NCBI): domain Eukaryota; kingdom Viridiplantae; phylum Streptophyta; class Magnoliopsida; order Alismatales; family Hydrocharitaceae; genus Ottelia; species Ottelia alismoides. Next base: position 695,330 of record JAZKJV010011847.1, on the reverse strand, counting down.
GCATAATTTGATCTAATTTATAATACCTTAGGGGCTAATGAGACTATTTTTGTTAAATTCAACTGTCTCAATTCTAGATATTCATCTATATATTCCTCCAACATTCCATTTCGGATTTCTTCAAAAATAGATATTCTTATGTCTGTCATCTAGAACATGTGATTTTAACGATCTAAATATTATTGTAATCGACATGTTTTAGATAAAGAGCATCTAAGTTTTCATTTCTGACGAAATTCAAATGACATAATGAAGAAATATATAAATGAATATATATATATATATGATATTTTTCTTAAAAAAATAACGAAAAAATAATGTATGAGTAGTCCTTTGGCTTCCCGCTGAGGACAGGCCTATCAAACCAAAATTAGAATCTTTATCATCGTCAAATTTCCGCTTTATCATCATCAAATTTCGAACTATTTTCAGAATTTTTAAGATGTATTGCCAACATATCCCCGACAAGTCATTTCATTGACTTGATGAAACGTTATCTACATCGCTATTTAATACCATGTCTATTACTTTGGCCCTCTTGTTTTGGAGATGGTATCTAATCTAAGAAATTGCATTAACCATACAGCAGCGTGACCTTAACATTTGTCCTCTTTTCCGGTAAAGCAGGACTAATTCTGTAACGTAGAGATTTATACAAATGCCCAAAAAATGAATATACACTAAGATACAAAGACTAAAGAGTCAAAAGATAGCATTTAAAAGCTATACATAAAAACTCCACAGTCCACACCGATCCAAACACAACCAAAGTTGCATTTCCCAACTCCCCATCCACCTCTCTCTTCCGCCAACGATCATGGCCGGCGGGTCCTTCGCCCCTACCGGCGTGGCCAAGGAGCGTGCCGCACAATACCGCGGCCGCCTCACCGTCTCTGTCGTCGTTGCATGCATGGTCGCGGCCATCGGCGGCTCGATTTTCGGCTATGACATAGGCATCTCAGGTAGCAAACATACATCTTTCGATTTCTTGTCAATTAACACTTGTTATTATCCCTTGACTGTAATCTATGTGATCTTTAGGGGGAGTGACCTCAATGGACCCCTTCCTGAAGAAGTTCTTCCCGAAGGTCTACAGCAAGAAACACCAAAAGAGCTCCGGCGAGGACAACTACTGCAAGTACGACAACCAAGGACTCGCGGCGTTTACGTCCTCGCTCTACCTCGCTGGCCTCATCGCGTCACTTGCTGCATCTCCAGTGACACGCCGTCACGGCCGGCGTGCCAGCATAGTCGCCGGAGGCGTGAGCTTCCTCGCGGGCGCCACCCTCAACGCGGCTGCTGAGAACCTCCCCATGCTCCTCCTCGGTCGCATACTCCTCGGTGTCGGCATCGGCTTCGGCAACCAGGTACCAATCTCTCTTACTCATTGATCCTCATAATTCAGGTGAAATTATGTAAAATTCAGGTAAATTGTATAGGAATTTTTGTGTCCATTTGGTAAATCGAACTACGTCTATTTAATCCGTCCCAACTAAATCTGTACTTCTGTACCCTTACCATTATATTTTATTTTTTATATTTCTATATACCTCCACTTTGGTAATAAAATTATTCATTCGACCCCTCTTATTAAGTACCACCGAAGGTGAAAAGTTAATCTTGAAGTTTGATACGGGTGATAATATTAGTAAGCCCTCATAATATGATATATGTGAAAAGGTAGATGTACAAGTGTAATTGCAACGTTCTGCAGGGATACCAGTGCGAACATCACAATTTCCAAAGTATATTACAACTTGATTTAAATAGTTTTTGGGATCGCTTAAAATAGAGTTGATTCTGTCAAAACAGTATTAAAAACATAGTTTGAACGGCTGGTCATACTTTTATATAAAGTGATACAAATAACGAAATTGTATAGAAAAGAGTGTCCTATGAGTCTTCTTCTGCCGATATCATAAATTCTCAAATGAGAACGTCCCAGAAAGTTAATTTTCAAAACTTAGTACCATGAGGGAAAACAACAAATATTTTAATCACTGTAGCTTTATAATGTACTATTATAAATAAAGTTTCTTTTAATAACAATGAAAACGCATTATCAAAATAAAAAAAAATGTTATTTTTATTTTTATGTATTATATATCTGACTATTAATTTATCAGTTTTCGAAATCAATAAAGGTAACATAATTAGCATTATGCATTTATTTTCATTACTAGCATGGACTTAAATTAAGAACACCTACAATTTGATGTCATGCTCTCCAAGTGGACATTTTACAAGGGATGATTTTTAATTGGAGGAAGAGCGGATGATGCTGAACTATAGGAAACATTTGTCTTGATCACATCCATCGCTCATCCGTCAATCTCAAATGAATGAGTGCAAGTTGTTAACGTGGATCTCATTCTCAGGTTGAACGCAATAGAGCAAATGCACCAAATGCAATAAAGTTAACGTTGAAACCACGGGACAACAAGTTCCATGCTCATCTTTGACGGGTAGGGCTTTTTTTCTTTTTATTTATATGAAAAGGAAGAGGAGAGTTAGCAGCACACAAATAGGTAAATGGATCTTTATGTGATATTCATTTACCTCTAATAATCATACTTAACATTTCCTTTCAAGTTGGACATAGAGATTGTACATGCTCAACTTGCTTGCATTCATCTCGAAACTATGTGAGGGAAGCTCCTTGTTGAAGACATCAGCCAATTGATCTTCGATTCTTATTTACAATAGGACAAGTTCTTTGGAGTCAATCTTCTATAGGATGAAGTGATGATCAATCTCCATATACTTAGTTCTATCATTCATGACAGGACTGATGGATATATTTATGGCAGCCTAATTATCACAAAATAATTTCATAGACAACTCGAGATCTATTCCAATGTTTGTCAAGATACTCCTAAGCCACAACATCTCTGTAACTCACTAAGCACCATCTCTGTATTTTAACTTTAGCACTCAACCTAGCACATACATATTGTCTTTTGCTTCTCTAAATCACAGGGCTTCCTCCACAAAATATGCAATATCTAGTTGTAGATCTTCTCGTTTTAGTGCATCCAGCCCAATCAGCATAATTGTGTCCTTCGATCTCAGCCTTTGCATTTTTGGTGAAGATAAGACCTTTTCCAGTGTCCTTTTTAAAGTATCATAGAATACACTCAATTGCTTTCATGTGAATATTAGTGGGTGCATGTATGAATTGGCCTACCATATTTACCGCATAGGTGATATCAGGTTTGGATAAGTAAGATATATCAATTTCCCAACATGTCTTTGATACCGACTCTTGAAGTTCTCATCAAGTTGTTTACCATCCTTGATGCTCAATATTCAGCTCCCTTCAATAGGTGTAAAAGCATGTTTACAACCCAACTTTATTGTTTCTTTCAATAGATCTAGAGTATATTTCCTTTGGCAAATGATCAAGCCATCATTTGACCTTGCAAACTCTAATGCCAAGAAAGTTCTTTACATTTTCAGGATCCTTCAGATCAAAATTGGTAGCAAGCTCGCATTTTAGGCGATTGATTTCTGCATCATCCCCTATAATGATCATGTTATCAACATAAATAAAAAGAAGAGTTGTTTTGTTTTTCCCCTCTTGACAAATAATGTGTAGTCACCATTGCTTTGGTAGTAGCCAAATCTGATCATCACAATTCTCACCCTCTCGAATCACGCCTTGGGAGACTGTTTCAATCTGTATAAAGCTTTCTTCAACTTATAATATTTCCAGTTTGCTTACGACAAGGTGGCATGTGCATATAAACATCTTTGAGGAGATCGCCATTTAGGAAGGCATTCTTGACATCTATATGATAAGCATTCAAACTCCCTGACAAAAGCCAAAGAGAGAACAATTCGCATTGTATTCATCTTTACTACATGAGCAAAAGTTTCTAGGTAGTCAATACCATATTCTCGGTTGAAACCCCTAGCAACAAACCTTGCCTTGTACCCTTCGACTTGTCTATTTTGCATGTACTTTATAGTATACACCCACTTCGAAACAATTAGATGTGCTCCTTCTGAAACATAAACAATATATCATGTACATTTTTTCCTTAAGGCTTGCATAGCTTGATTCCATCTAGGATATGACCTCGCTTCCCTAACATTCTTAGGGATCACAGAAGCAGAAAGTGAAGATATAAATCTTTAAACATTTTTTCTAAGTTTAGAATAGGCAACATATCTATTTATAAGATATCTACTACATTGTGCATATCTCAAGGGAAGCTTTATCGCCCTTCTTCCATGTCCCTGAGCAACAGAATCTTATTCACAACTGATCACCTCATCCACATTCGCATCTTCACCACTGTCATTTTCATTTTGTTCCATATCACTATCCATAATAGGTGCCAATTGACTTCTGATAATGGAGGAGCTTTGTTCATCTAGGGATCGACCAGGATTGGGATTAGTTTCTTGTTCTTGAGTGTGTATGAGAGTCCTTAGTTGGACTTTCTTGCAATATGCCTTTCCATGACAATGTGAAGAGCGAGACTTCCACCCCTTTATCATCTTGTCAATCTGAGTGGGGATACCAAAGGCCTATATCACTAGTATCTAAGAAAAGAATATCATGGACATTTCCAATTACTTCCACTCTCCCCCTGATGGGAATGCCCAGGGAAATAGTTTTCGGGTTCAATGAAGGTGACAACTTTAGCCACATGTATTTTTACATCCTTAGGATATAGGCATTTATACCCTTTTTCAATATGAGAGTAACCAAGAAAATGCCTTTGATAGCTCTTGCATCTAGTTTCTTGACATCGGATGCAGAATATGAAAATAGAAAACATAACCAAAGATTTTTGGACGGAGAATAAATGGCTTATTCTTGGAGTGAATAATAGAAAAAGGATTATCCATTTTCAATCATCTTAAGGACGTCATGTTGATAAGGAAGGTGCTAGTTAGAACTGCCTCACCCATAATCTCTTGGGGATGTTCCTTTGAAATAAAATTGCTCTGCTCACTTATACAAGATGTCTATTTTTTCTCTTTGTGGTCCCATTTTGTTCAAGGGTATAAGCACAAAAGGTCTCATTAACAGCCCCTTTATTGCTAAATAAAATATTCAATTGTTTAGACGTATACTTACGAGCATTATCAGACCTAAACCTCTTGACCACCTTACAACAATATTTCTCAATCATCTGAAAAATGTTTGAACGGTTCTAATGACCTCTTCCCCACCACGAACTAGATAAACAAAGGTACTTCTTGAGTAGTCATCAATAAAACTAATAGAGTACTTGTAACCATTAGAAACCACAACATTATAGAGCCCTCAAACATCAGAATGAACTAATGCAAATAATCATTTGTATTGTTCTCTGAAATAGGATAAGTAGCACAATTATGTTCATCTCTCATACTGACAAGACCACCAAGATCTCAAGCTTTAAATCTTTGAAAAATGATGGAAACAACTCTTCAAGAGAATCAAAAGATAGATGACCCAGTTGTTCATGCCATTGCATAATCAGTTGATGGCACTCCTTCTTGCTTTGTTTCCCTTGAATAACATTTGTTAAGGCAGCTAAAACCTTAACAGGAAGACAATACAGACCTTTAGAAATCAAACCAATCCCAATCCTCATCCCAATCACTAAATCTTGTAACTTACAACAATTAAAGAAGAAGATTAGTTCGCACTTCAATTCTGCAACGATTAAAGAAGAAGATTAGTTCGCACTTCAATTCTTTTCTTATCTTGCTAACAGAGAGCAGATTAAAAGGCATGTAACCCATAAATCATGAGTTTGTTTAGGAGAAACACTCCCTTTTCCTTCCACCATTACATGTGACCCATCAGCTAGAGCGACACAATCCCTACCACATAACAATGTCTATTTTTATTCGCTGTCTTTTATTTATGCGTCTCTTTGCACCAAAACACGGAGAAAGTTTCCCTCCTTTCCCAGTTGTTGGATTAATGTATGAAAACTAAACAACTGAAGATTGGCTCCTTCACTTTCAATAGTGTTACTTTCCGTTTAACTAAAATTACGAATTTTGTCAATTTTAAGAAGCATAATTACTTCCAATGTTGAATCAAATAGGACATAAACATCCGTTTCTTTGTTAGATCATATATCCTCACACACGTATTATTGTATTGCTCGACCTCAGGCAGTGCCTCTATACTTGTCGGAGATGGCACCGGCGCACCTCCGCGGCGGTTTGAACATGATGTTCCAGCTAGCTACCACCCTCGGCATCTTCTCCGCTAACATGATCAATTATGGCACTGAGAAGCTCCGCCCGTGGGGATGGCGCCTCTCCCTCGGCCTGGCCGCTGCCCCGGCCTTCCTCATGACCCTTGGGGGCCTCCTTCTACCGGAAACCCCCAACAGCCTCATCGAGCGAGGCCTCCTCGATAAGGGGAGGCGCGTGCTCGAGAAGATACGTGGCACGAGCAATGTGGCCGCCGAGCTCGAGGACATTGCGGAGGCCAGCGAGCTTGCTAACGCAGTGGAGGCGCCGTTTAGGAGCATGTTAGAGAGGAGGAACAGGCCACAGCTGGTGATGGCAGTGATGATGCCAGCGTTCCAAATACTTACGGGGATCAACTCGATACTGTTCTACGCTCCGGTGTTGTTCCAGAGCATGGGGTTCGGCGGGAACGCTGCGTTGTACTCGTCGGTCATGACCGGCGCCGTGCTCGCGCTGTCTACTGTTGTCTCCATTGCTTTGGTAGATAGGTATGCACACAAACGAACTCGAACTCAACTCGACTTAAATATAGTTATTATCAAAAGACTTGGCACAAATACTACTACAGTGACCGATTTTAAAATATGTAAAATTATTTAATTTGCTTCGCTTACTCGTAATTAATATGTTCTAGCACAGATTGGGCCGGCGAATCCTGCTCATCGCCGGAGGCATCCAGATGGTGATCTGCCAGGTCATCGTTGCTACGATCCTCGGCACGAAGTTCAGCGGTGATCAGCAGCTCTCCAAGTCCCTCTCTGCTGCCGTCGTGGCCGTCGTGTGTCTTTTCGTGGCTGCCTTCGGGTGGTCATGGGGCCCGCTGGGCTGGACCGTCCCCAGCGAGATCTTCCCGCTGGAAACACGTTCGGCTGGCCAGAGTATAACCGTGGCTGTGAACCTCTTCTTCACGTTCGTCATCGCTCAGTCCTTCCTCGCGCTTCTTTGCCGGTTGAGGTACGGTATATTCCTGTTCTTCGCGGGGTGGATCACAGTGATGACGGTGTTCGTCTACGTATTCCTGCCGGAGACGAAGGGGGTACCGATCGAGGAGATGGTGCTGCTGTGGAGGAGGCATTGGTTCTGGAAGAGGGTCATGCCGCCGGTGATCGTGGAGGAAGGAGTGGAGATCAGCAGCTGAAACAAGTAGCATGCATGGAAGAGAAACACAGATGAAATTTAGGTGGTTGTGGAAGAAACTTAAACAAAATTGTTGAGTGCATAAGGGAAAATATCACTAATTTCAAAGTTGTGTTCTGCAATTTTAAAGGGAAAGTTGATATTTTTGCACAGCCTGTGGACCATGTGTTTTTATCTTTCTTACATGAAATACGAAGGGAAGGAGTTACATAAATATCAATACATTTGCAGACAAAAATACCAGAAAGACGTTGGGCTGATCAGAGCCTATTTTGAAATCGTGCAGACAAAGATGCCAAACAATATGTGACCATTTTGAATTTGTCTTAATAATCGTTGGATGATTGGTGTTTTAGTTAAATGATTAGAAGGTAAGGTTCTTTTGTGTGTATATTGTTTGGATCTAAATGAAATATAACTATTTTTTATATAATAATGTTTTCTTAAAATTAGATGGAATCCTTTAGGGAAACATCCATAGTATACTCTGTATCATAAAAAAGATGCAGAGTGCAGACATAGAATCCTGTATGAAAAATTTCCAGAACTTTTTCCAACTTGTTATGTGTTTGGGCATATTTTGGAGGATTGCAAATATGGGAAAGCAAGGAAAATCACGATCCCGTTGTGTCCGGCCATAAAGTGAGCAGCACTCTCCTCAGCCGTTGCAACTGCCAAAGAAATTAGATTGTAATGTTCCGAGCTTAGATGCATGAACCGTTATCGAGAAAATTGACCCTAACAACTTATTGTTGGGATACGAACCACCGGATACATATGCAGATGCGTAATCACTCACCACTACAAAAGCACGTAAAGAAGTGGACAATCGAATATGACGATGATCAGTCACATCTCGCGATCACCGGAGAAGAAAACCACTAAGATGTAGAACGAGTAAAGCTCTCACCGTCGCTCTCTCTCTCTTCTCTCCCACTCTCTTTTTCTCTTGTGGTATTCCCTCTTGCTATGGTGTTGAGGTGCCCCCATCCCCTCTATATATAGCACAATTACAACCGTATAGTCATATTCTCATTAGGACTACAAATAGAATATAACTCAATTACTATTAGGATTAGGAGTCTCATCCCATTAGGATTCATAATCCTTATGATCCTTATCCTAACACTTATTGGGTATGGCCCACTCAAAATGCTTAAGTTTAAGTTATCAAGTAGTAATCTCAAGTAAGTATTAACAGTAGCGAATGCACGCTCTGGGTGTTGGGAAATCGAGGGATTCCCTTAACCTGTCCTGCAAAAGATGACTAGCAATAGAACGTTCCCCACACGGGAACCAAGAATAATAATCGTAGCACAATAATCAAACAACCACAGAGAGACGAGAAATTTACGTGGGAAAACCCTCCTCAATGTGAGAGAGGGGGAAAATCCACGTAAAGTTCTCATCTCTCTGTGGTTGCTTGATTATTGTGCTACGATTATTATTCTTGGTTCCTGTGTGGGGAACGTGAGAGATGCTATTGACAAGAAGCATCCCATTCAGAAAAAGATCCACATAAATGAAAATCCATCAGATATGCTAATGAAGGTCGTGACTCGTGACAAACTGCAGCTCTGTAGAGAGTTGAGCAGTGTCACCTCTCAAGGATCATCTTCATGGAGACATCTCCCCATTGAGACCGGAGGAGGAGTTTGTTGGTTATTATCCATTCCTAAAAATGAAGAAAAAATGGATGGATTTTGTTGAACAATTATCCCTTTGGGGTCATATTTGCAATTTAGGACTTGTGTTTCCTATTCCAAATAGGACTAGGAGGAGAAAGAGGAGGCAAGAGTAATATAAATAAGACCCTATGCATGAAGCATCATCCCAACTCAAGCATCTCTCCCTCTCTTTTCTCTTAGTTCTCTCACCCAAAGTAAGGAGAGAAGTAGCCCATGCAAGGCGTGAGGAGAAAGTCCATGCAAGGCACGAAGAGCAGCCCGCAGGGGCGTGAAGAGCAGCCCGCTGAGGCATGAGGTGCATCAGTGCGAGGAAGAATAGCGCTCGAGGAGGGACAACTCGCGACGAGGAGAAGCAACGATATTGTGTCTTCCAAGTACAAGGTGACGGTTATCTAATTTTATTCTTGTAACTGAGCGTCAGTTTTGTTGGACAACAAAACTGAGAAGATATTGTACCCTTTTATTTTTCCAACCATGTGGATTTTGTTGTGGGTCGTCATGCCCCATGGATTTTCCCCTCTCTTACATCGAGGCCGATTTTTCCACGTAAATTTCTCGTCTCTCTGTGGTTGCTTGATTATTGTGCCATAATTATTATTCTTGATTCCCGTGTGGGGAACGTTTCATTGCGAGTCATCTTTACAGGACAGGTTAAGGGAATCCCTCGATTTCCCAACACTGGATAGTCTTTTCTCCTATCGATTTATATGGGTGGCTCCATTCTCGAGTAGACCTTTCCACTATCAGAGAAAAATGGGCTCTGATACCAGATACAACGTTCTGAGCTTAGGTCCTCGGACCGTTATCAAGAGAACTAACCCTAACAACTTATTTGAAACAGGGCCAACTGGACCTGTGACAACCATCAAAAATGCTTAAGCCTAATTTATCAAGTAATAATCCTCCCCACTTAAAATGCCTACCTGCACTTTGTGAGTTTTTGATGTGAAATATATTTGTAGGTTAGGGTGTTACATGGATCCTTTGAGTCACATCTACATGAAGTGGTATGTGAATTACTTATTCAAGAAAAAGGAAGGATAAAAAGAAAAAGCTTTTAGGAGTTTATATCTAAAGTTTCTCCTAGGGATTCAATCATCCTAATACAACCAGTTCTATCCAATAGCCTCCAGGTAACTATGATGGCATCTCAAAAATCTTAATTTTATATAGATGCATTCATCTAGATAGAATCCAATTCAACCTCTCATTGTTGGCAGAAAGGATGTGAATCAAGGGAACATGCAGTCATTTGTACAACATAAATCTCTGAAGGCCAATGTTATTCATGAGAAAGTAGAAGTGATCGATCAATTTGCTTCACTTCTGGAGATTTTAAAGGTGTCTCAAAATATTATTGCAAGCAAATGTGAATGTGATCTTTCCATACATCCTCTTACTTGTGATGAGTAAAAGACTGCCCATTTAGACGAGTTTGTAGAGGATCTAGCTGAAGAAGAGATTTAGAATTTGAAAAAGGAGAGGGATTCAAGTGAGATGATTTTCAATCTGAGAAAGTTGTTAACATTGTGATCATGTAAGATAATGTCAATGATTAGCAAGATTGAATCTTCCCAGCCATATCGCCTTATTCTAATAACTTTCATGTGTTGGTAGGGTTATATAAAGAGCTACACATCCATTGCGATCTTTGAGAAACTCAATAGAAGAAACAACCCTTTGTTGACTTTCTTCCATGATTTCATATCGTTCCTAAGGGAGTAGTGTTCCACATAAAGATCAAGTCTTGTTCTTTTTGTTCTTGATTTGCTTCTTCGTTCTACTTCCAATTTGGTATCAAAGAAAAGTCGATGTATGAAACATTTTCAATATTCTTGACCATTCCATATTTTCTTTATGCCTTGAAATCTTTTGTTTTTGTATTCCTTTGGTTGAAGACCAAATGCATTGATACAATAAGATTGGAATTCATTCTGCCATGTGTTCCTTTACAAGAAAGGGAAGGATGTATCATTATCAGTAACAAATCAAATTTTTTTTGTTTCAATGGATCATATTCTTTGTTTTCCCAAAAGTTGGAATTTGTTGTTTGAAGTGGTGGAAATTCTTTTGAGAAGAAACCAAGATGGAAAGGGTTCTCAATGGAACCCTGGATCAGAAAAAAACCCTTGCACAAAAGGAGATGTTGCTGTAGAAGGCGAATTTGATCATCACCTCCTTCATATCACCAAGATCGTGCAAGGAAGAGTTCTCACAGCCTGAAAGTATAGTGAAGAAGGCAGGGAGTGCCTCGAATCCTACAATGGGATCTTGGTTTGGTAATATCATCAATGAAGGAAGCAACATGATGGCGAGGTGTCTCCAGCCAAATGATGCAAAGTGAAGCCGGTGGCATCATAGGAAGCGACACCACAGACAGAGCATGGAGCACATTGGGTTCCATCCCTAGAATGCAGCCTAGAATGGGTTTCTCCATAGAGGTCAAGGTATCTCTATGGACCATTGTGACATTTTTCCTACTTCTGTTATGTTTTAGTTTGACCCATGATATTACAGTTGTGTTTAATGATGATAATCAAGTCGAACTGTAATGAACGAATATGTGTTTGAGTTAGGTTCGATAAGAAATTTTGGAAGTACAAGTTTGATTCGATAAATGTTCGATAGGATATGTTCGAGTTAAAGTTTGTTTAAAAACCAATCATTTGAGTTTGTTTAGATAGTTGTTCACTAATGATTTCACTTAACTCAAATTTGTATAGAAGAACAAGTTTGAAACCAGAGTTCGGTAAGCAGTAAATATAAGAAATTATTGAAGTTGAACTTGTACAAAGCCCTCATATATAAACCATAGTTCTTTGACTCAAAAACATCACTACACTACAAAAAAGACACAATTAGCATGCACATGGTGGCACATCATGTGTACGCTATATACACGCCATGTGCATGCCTAAATGTTGGGCAAGCACATGTGCTCGCCTGACTTGTGCTCGCAGGTAGCCCTGTCGCAAGGGCAGGCGAGCAAGCACCTATGTACGCTAGGTTCACGCATGCCTTTGGGTGTGCACAAGAAGGCTCGCCAAATGGCTTGCCCGCACATAATAGGACGAGTGGCGAGCGGGCTATGGGCGAGCACATGTGCTCGCCCAACTTGTAGAGTTGAAAATATATATACAAGTTTAGCGGGGTTTAGACATCCCATCGAAGCTATAAAACCTTCCAAGAAACCACTTCATGTACTTATTAAAGTTAAGGAAAAGTACATGTAATATGTCCTCTAGTCGACATCCTCTTGTACATGTCCTACTAACTTGTACCTATCAAACTCACATAATATATATGAACTTACTTACAAACTAGACATATAAGTTCATATAAAACTTCCGTATATGTATATGCTTCATATTTAAAAGGCAAATACGTATGTGTATGTGTGTCTATACATACATACACACACAACAAATCGATGTTATAAAGGTTCTACAGTTGAATTAATCCACTAGTACAATTACATCTAATATCAAAGTTTCTATAAATTTAAAAACTCGCTTGAAATTCAGCAACTACATTAGATAAAAAAACCAACAATCGTTTCTTCTTCGATCTAAAAATATTTGAAATCAAACTCTGTTTTGATTTCTTTTTCTCCTTCTCCTTCTCCTTAAACCTGGAAAACATGTGTGCCTCTTCTTGTAGGTCATTATCCTCCTCTTCGTCATCTGATTCAATCTCCTTATATTGAGATGCACGTTCTTGTGACCTATATTAAGGAAAATGAATATAAGATATGGATGTGAATATAGAGAACTATAAAATTATTACTTATTCTAAGTAGAATACTTATATGTACGTCTTGAAATCTTCTTGGAGCTTCATCACCTTCTCCACCATCATTGCCATCTAGGACTCCATCTGCGACGATAGATGTAATGAATGTGTCTATGAATATGATGGTCGGTCATAAGCACAATACAATTGGTTATGATCCTTCACATAGTATGGAGGATGACCGTCAAGCCTCTACTTCCATTTCGCCACAACATACCTCTCCTCCAATACCTATTAAAATTTCATTATATAATATGTAAATAAATTTAAAAGTCAATAAAATAAAATAATATTTTTTATATATATTTCCAAATTGCTTTATCAAATGGTGGTTGTTCCCCATCAAGATTTCCAAACTATTTTTCTAACGATAATGCCAATAACGATCTTGAAATATAAGTTGAAAAAATAGAAGAATTAATTGTAATATATCGTTCAAATTGCTTAAAAATAAAAGACCGACCATCAATTCTCTTGCTTCGGGAGTGGAACATTGAGACTCTCCCACTTTCCCACTCATGTGGGACCTAGACCATCACTCATGAAACGAAGGTTCCCTTTTCCAACCTTGTTGCCTGGATAAAGATAAATAATAATAATAAGATGGAATTATAATAAGTAAGTGTTTAAATTTTGTTTTAAAAACACTACCAACTCTGCTCTAATCTGATTGTGACTTTTTGAGCCACTAGTCAATATGATCTTCTGCTTTTGGCCATTTGTCCTTCCCCCCGTTGACCTCCTTCCAAACTCAGAATCTGTAATGAATGCATCACAAAAACCTATCCACCTGCAACAATTATTAAATGAATATAAATTCTTTTAAAAATTATATTTTAGACTATGATGATAAGACAATACTTTTCCTCGGTAAACCATGTCGGTGGGAATATCTGTATCTCCTCAAAATTCATTTCATCACATCTCGTCTTTGCATGCGAGTCTCTCTTTGTATTGGGAAATATATCGCTCTTCCTCTTCTCCACCAAATAAAAAAAGTTTCGATGATAAGCCTCCTTCACCAAATCTGGAACAAAGCGATACCTACTTTGAATTTTTAAAAAAAAATTATATAAATGAGTTGCAATAATTGTCAATTAATTTGATAGAATACTATTCTTACAAGGAACGTCTCAAACAATTTCTCTTGCTCGGTAGTAGGAATGTGACACCATCGAAATTGCATGCTAGTCAAATATCTTGACAATGTTGGTTATCTCCTTTGCAACTCTGTTGCTATCAAAAAATCTCTGCAGAATTTTGAAATTGTTTTAAAGAGTGTATGTGTGTGTATGAAAGTTAAAATTAGAAAATTCTAAAAGTTTTACATCCCATCTGCAGTAACCTTCAACAAGGTAAGGACTCTAATGTCTGCCCACCTCCACTAGGTAAAGGCACGTGGGTGCTCGGACATCCAGAAGAAGGAGAATCAGAATCCATCGATATCCTTGCAGGTACTGGGATGGGGCATGCATCAGGATTGATTGAGGAAGATGGCCCTCCCTATACACCTCCATAAAAGGGAGGAGGTGGATAGCCTAGAGACTTGAAGTAGGATATGACACGTAGAGTCTCGTCAAGAAGTGATTCTAAATCAAAATGGGGGGTAGGCTGCCTACTAGAAGAAGGTGAATCCGAGGAGGTCGGACGAGTGGATCGCTAAGATCCATGAGAGCTGACACATCCAAACCTGGTATGGCTATAATGGCAATCTAATAGTTAATTATACAATTATCTGGATTTTTTTAAATAGTACAATAATTGACTATAACTTTTGTTAGTCTTCGTCATTTGATTCAAGTGAATTATAACATGATTCATTGATTGCGGAGTTATCTAAATCATCATTTGTAACTTGTATATCATCTAGTGGGTCAGCAAATATCAGCTCATTATTCGACAATCGAATAGATTCAATGATTGGGACTACATCTACTACATTTATTCACTCATGAGTAGGAGTGAAAGCTTCATCTATAGCATCTTCTATAAGTTCTTGAAGATAACAAACTTAGTCCACTTGAGAAGCAAGAACGAATGATTCAAATCTGTATAAAAATTTTCTTCGTATAACATCATTGATGTTATTCCTCTTATCGTCACTACACCTTCATTCGGATTGTACCAGTCGCACAAAAAAAGAACTACTCTGTTTAAGCATGGAATATTATATTCTACTTCCAATATCTCCTCTAAGATTCCACAATAATCCAAATGATGTTCATCTAACAAGATCCACGAATCATCACTATGTAATTCTGAGTTGTTAAGTTTCTACAAAAATTTATGGTATGAAATCGATAACCATTACGCCAACAACAATTGTAAGATTGGACCTTATAAATTGGATCTTATGAAAATTATTTTCATATATGTATTATAATCATCATCATCCAATTTTTTTTAGGTTCTTAAACCACTTCGGAAATTGATTCCTACATGTGCTCACAACTTCATCATTTGTATATGTAGGATGTTCTTCAATAATTTTCCTTCTAAATTCCCTAAAATTAATACATGAACCATTAAGAGATAAGGAGAATGGAATTTCCATTTGTTTGGAAAAATAATAAAGATGTGTACTCAACATATGATGTTATTTCTGCATAATTATTTAGTACATAGAGCTCAGCATGATCTTTCTCTTGTTTTGACAATAGACGCTCTGTAGCCTTTCCTAATAGTTGAGTTGACTGAAGAAATACGCTAATATGAGGTTCTTCAACTCATCTATGAGAGGACATAAATACGCGTCGATGAATTTTCCTGAATGCGTAGGTCCTAGCACCAACAATGGTAGAATATGAATTGTCTCTTATTACATAACCATAGAGTTAGATTATATGATGTTGTCATTATTGACCAACAAGAGTAATACTTACTTCTTCCATGAGGATTAAATTCGTCTGTTGATGAAGCACATTTTCACCGCATTAATAGTCGTCTCTTGTCGTAGTACAAATGGTGAAAATAGTTTAGCAAAATCTACACCTTCAAATATGTGGAAGTTAATTTACTTGAAAAGTGTACCAAAGTCGAATAAAGGGACACGAGCCTCTTCGTCTATTTATCAAATTTTATTATTTAATTAATGAGTGAGTATTTTCATAGGCCTAGGTCTTCATGCAGATGTGATATGCACAATAGATAAAATAATGCAATGACAAGTGATGTAGATAATTTTTATTTGATTTTTAGATGCAATTAAAAAATGCAATGCACATAGTATGCATTGATATGCAATCATATAGGAATGCAGACGATGATATGTAAATATGGCCAATAGATATCAAATTAATGAGCAAGAAAATAAGGATCCATTTCGGAATCGGAATAAGTAATATAGATAAATAATGTCATTTAATCTTGAAGAAAAGAAGACACTATAGATCATCAAAAATCAGCATATTCAATTTTATCTCAAATCATAGAATAAATTATGTCATTCAAAAGACAATGAAATATGTTTCAAAACGACACTTAAATCAATTAAAATAGAGTCTCTATGCTCAAGATATGAAAGAAACAGTACAAAGGGTATAAATGTAATAAAAATGTAAGGAAAATAAAGATAAATATTGCAAATAGGTCCTTGGAAATACCTATTTGCAAATAGCAAAAAGCAGTTGGGCCTCCCTGTAAAATACCCTAGATGTGCACATGAGGCACGCGCTTAGAGGACCTAAATATAATATCTGAAATCTCCAGGGTCTTCAATGCCATTTACCCAATCCCTCACGTGCAAGGCACGCGAGGGACTAGGCTCGGGAGTCAGCGAGGCTCGGGCTACATGTGGATGGCTCCTGGAGCTTCGGCTCTTGGCTTCGTGCACCCAAGCTTGTAGGCTAGGCATGGAGGCTCAGGAGGGCACGTTGCTAGTTCCTGGAGTTTCGTGATATGGTTCAGGACACCCGATCCTAGAGGCTTAGTGCGAGCTACGTGGAGCCATCTGGGTCGTCCGATCTAGATGATCGGTGCCTTCACCAAAGGAGGTTGTGCTCCGACGAGCTCAGGATTGCTCCACCATGCTCCTCCGCGACTAGTGAATCTCCAGACAGCTTCCTAGAGGGTCCACGATGAAGCTTGACTCAAGCTGGAGGTGCGGGAGGTCTGGGATGGTGTTGTCGATGCTTGCTCATCAGAGGCGAAGACCGTGAAGAAGGCTCCACACAAATTCCGACTATTCAATATGGGTTCCTGCAAAAGGGGTTAATCCAGATAGCCGAAGCGTGGTGTGTGCGATGTGGGGTGAAATGAGGTCTCATGCAGGCAGAGGAGTGGGAGACCTGGTCTCCGTCTCCGACATACCGAAGGGGAGTTGGGTTGGAGCGGAGGGAGGTCATGGAGAATGGAGGACGGTGAGTGGAGGTGTTAGCGAACATGGGGGTGACATGGCGGAGGTCATTGGGTGGTCAGGTGACAGCAAGATGGAGTATATGCGTCGGAAAAATTAGGAGAAAATAAAAGGAAAAACATAATACGATACATGGAGGATTCGAGGAGGAAGAAGGGTAATCGAAGCGACATGGGCTGAGCTTCAGATGAAGCTCTGGTCTTTGCACGATGAGCTCAGCTAGTCCTTGATGAGTTGTTGAGCATGTGTTTTAATTTACGTTCAATCTAGTGCGTGTACTTAGCGAATCGTTCAGAACCGAGAGAAGATCTCCGCAAGGAGTATCTCGGCTTTAATTTATATCCCGTGCAAGTCCGGGGTCGGACACAGGGAGGCAAAGGAACAACGTCAGGTTAATTCAGAAAATAAGGTCTAGGGTTCCATGCGGATTTTTTTGTATTTTTTAATGCAAAATGAATGCGAAATGCACAATACAAGTGAATTAAGAAACTAAGAAAACACACAACTTAGCCAATTTAATTTTTTAATATGAAATTAATCATAATTAGCCTAATTATATTTTTCTTAGAATCCTAATCCCGTGATGAATGCAGGACACTTTTTTATAATTTTAGGAATTAAAATTCAATAATAAAAAATGCACAATTTTTATGGGTTTTTTAGCAATTTTTCACACAAAGAGAGTGCAAAAACTATGAAAAATTTACTGGAAGATAAACATTATGCAAGGAGGCTACCGTAAGTTTTTTGGATTTTTCGAGAAAATATGACTTTTTTATGGATTTTTAATGGAAACAGAGTGACATATGAGCAATTAAGTCCTAATAAATCCACATTAACGACTTAGCCAGAATGTGAATTATCTCATATAGGTATTTATATATAGAATCCAGGAAATTTAAAATTTCGTAAAAATCTTATGTGTGGGTTTAATTAAAAATCATTTAATAAACTCACTCTACAAGTTGTTTAAGGTACAAGACAACTCCAATTAAAATGAAACTTGGATAGCAATTAAATCACATTTCAAGGCATCATTCCTGATTCTTTAGGAATTTTTCGAGCAAATATGAGTGAGATATGAATTTTTTCCTCAGAATGGGTAAAATATGCAGAATTTCAGTTAAACATTTTTAATTAATTACCCACGACACATAAAAATCAAAATAAATAGTCAAGTGGTAGAAAATTAGTTGCTCAACATAATGACAATTTCCATTGAAATAAATGATACAAAATGAATGTCCAAAGCAATGTATGAACACAGGGTTATCAGTGCAAATTCAGAAAACAAAACTTATAAACAAAACATGTACATGGACCTTTTTTGTAATAACAGAAACTTGAAAGGACAAAGATGCAATTATCACACAAAAAATAAAAATAAAAAATGAAACGACCTTCTTCTTCGATAGCCGCTATGGCGCAGGAGGGCTCGATGGCGGCGGCTTGTTGGCCGCAGCGGAAGGCTGCGCGGGACTGGCATCGGTAGAGATGGGTGGACCGCGGAGGCTCGTTGCAGCCGCCGCGCCACGGCACAGCCCGTGCCGGGGGCTGCAGGATGGTGGCGTGCAGACGTTGGGAGGTCGCAGGAGGCGGCGGCCTCGGCAGGGGGGATGGCCATTGCTGGAAGGGGCTGTGGCGGCTGGTGCGCCACGGCACGGCCTGCGTGGGGGGGGGGGCTGCGGGCTGGTGGGGAACGGTCGCCGGAAGGGGGCAGCGGTGGTCGGCAGGCTAGGGGGTGGCCACCTGTTGTCGTTATTATTTTATTTTTTGTTTAATTTTTTTGATTTGTTTACTTTTGTGTTTTATGTTTTTTTATTTCAATTTTCTATTTTTTTTAAAATTTTCTTAAATAAGGAATAGAAGAAAATAAAACTAAATATGAGGATGCGGTAATGGTGGAGATGTGATAAATTGAGATGAATGGAGGAGGGTGGGTGGTGATATGATGTGATAAAAATGCAAAAAAAAACGATGTAAAAAATGAAAAGACAAATTATCTACAATGGAAACAGACCGCCTAGGGAGTGCTCACGAGGAGTCGCTCTCGTACCCTATGTTAATTCGGTCAGATTAATATCCAAATTAATTTAAAGTGTTCGTTGCAGTCGGATACGAGAGGGAATATCAAAAACCACTTTTAATTAGATTCGAGTTAATTTCAAGCGGCAGATTTTTTACTTTGTGAAGTCCAAGGTCGAACTCAGGGAGGCATCTGTCTCCTTAGATCAATTAATAGCAAAGTCCAATGTTCGATTTTCAGGGAATTATTTTTTTGGTCTTTTTTTTATTTCTATGCAAGACACATGCAACAATCCAGCAAATTTAAAGTTAAATCAGTTTAAGATATCAAATGAAGTCCAAAAATTATAAAAATTGGCCAGATGATGAAATATGGTGAAAATGAACTACCCTAGATTGTTTGGAATTTTCGATACTAAATGAATTTACTGTGAATTTAAAATGACAGCAGGGTGATTTTCACTAATTTAATTTTAATAAATAACAAATCACAATATTTTCAGGAAATAAAATTATCCTAGATAGACTAATGATAAGGAATCTAGGAAAATTATCAAATCTTAATTTTACTGTGAAATGAACCTATTAAAATTAAACTAAGGAAATCACTAAAGAATTTATTTAGGCCTCGATATGCGTGCAAATGACATGAAATTTTTATGCAAGGTTGAGTTAACTATCCTAGAGCTACTATGATTTTTTGAGAATTTTTGGAGCTATAGAAAATTAATTATCAATTAAAAGGTCCAATTGGGCAAAATAACACAGGAATCAACCAATTAACTAATTTAAAAATCTACTGATACCACAAAAATATGACAAGTGTCACAACAGCTAGAGGACAAGTTACTCAACAATATGCAATTTTTAGACTTTAAAAATAATGCAAAATGACACCTAGGGATGCGTGCAAAGACAGGGGTGTATTTGCAATATAGGAAATAAAAATTACATAAAAATAAACATGCTGACAGGGACTTAAATGCAATTACCTAGAATGCTGGGGGGTGGAATGAAATTTCTCCACTGGTCACGTGCTCCTCACGTGGGGGTGCTTCATAGGGACCTATCTGCAATTTTGAAAAGTTCCCAGGGCCTTTGTGCAAATTACCCAGACCGCACGTGCTCCTCACGTGGGGCAGCCTAGGCTCGGGCGGCGTCGGAGGCTCGGGGCTTGGCTCGGGGGCTCCTGGAGGTCTGGAGGGAGGCTCGGCTAGCCTCGGGTGGTCCGAGCCTAGGGTTGGGGAAGAGGCTCGGACTTCGTCGATGTGGCTGGCTGCGGACCTTTGGATCAAGATCGATCCAAAGGCTGCCGGGGTTGACGCGTGGCAGGATCTGAGACCGTCAGATCGTGAGAGGATCCAACGGCGCCTGAGAACCAAGGAAGGGGGTGATGTGGCTCGCTATGGATCGTAGGATAAAAGAGAGATCCAACGGTGGTGTGCTGCTCCGGTCGTGGGCGACGTGGCTCGCTCTTGTCCGTGGGATCACAAATGATCCTACGGCTCCTATGATGCTCCAGATATCGATGACGTGGCGCGCTAAGCACCGTTGGATCTGGAAGGATCCAACGGCTAGGTGAAGCTCCGGTTCACTAGCGACGTGGACGGCGTTGGACCGTTCGATCAAGATGATCGAACGGTGGCTGGAGCTTTTCCCTCAACGGTCCTCCGCCACCTGCGGAGGAGTTGGCGGGGCTCCGGCGATGGGGGCTTAGCTCCGCCGGATCCTCCTAGTGTCGGTGATGCTCTCCGGAAGCTCGGAAATAGCTTGGAAGATTCGCGGCAGTGCGGCGATGGCTCTGGTGGACTCAGGAGCGGAGGAGGTGCGTCGGAGCTGTCTGGCGATGAAGCTCGATGGGGGATCCGGTGAGCCTCCGACCAATGATAGATATGGGTACCTGCAGGTGTTAAGAGTATAGCCGAAGCTTGTGCGTGCTAGTGGAGATGTGAAGGATGGAGTGGCGAGGCCTAGTCGGAGTGAAAGGGGTCCGACGATCGTGCTCCGCCCAGGTGGCGGAGCTGGAGCTGATGAAATGGGAAGTGAGGTGTCGGAGGGTGTAAGATGTACCGCGAAGGTCAGAGCTCCGTAGCGGAGCTCGGCGAGGTGGAAGCGAAGCAAGAAGATCACGGTGAACGGCGAATAAAAAGGGAGAAATCGAAGGAAAAATTGAAACGAAGATCAAACGAAGGTGGAGGGCGTTACCTAGGATTTGGAGCTTGAAGTGAAGCTCCTGGTCTTCGCTCGAGGGATCGGTAAGGTCCCGATCTCAAGCAGCTACTCGGAGGAGGGCTGCGACACTGCGGTGGCGCCACGGATCTCGCCGGAGAAGATACCGGTCTTCGCTCAAGGATTCGCTCGATTTCTGTCACCAATCGGACGCTCAGAGCTCGAGGTTCCTCTCCGAGGTGGCGGATAGGGCTGAAGTTGGCCGGTGCTCGAGTATTTAAAGGAAGAAGTCGACGGCCGGGCTGGCAAGGAGGTGAGGTTAGTGGGGTTCGTGGAGCGTCTCTGGTGGACGACGTGAGTAGTGAGGTGGCTGGCGAAGATGAGGGACGAGTGGGGGTGATCGTGGAGGCGATGGTGGTCGTTGATGGTGGCGGGAGTGCGTCCAAGAATAGAAAGGGGCGGCCCCTCCCGCAAGCTTGAGAACATGGGAGAGAGGGGGGCGTCGGAGATGGAAGACAAGGTCCCAGCCGTTGGATCCCTTGATCCAACGATCGAGATCGAGGCGGGATGGAGCGGTAGGATTAGATCTGGGGCAAAGCGATTAAGCATCAGGAGGCCAACACGTGGCGCGATGGGGGCGCAGGGCGAACGGGCGGCTGAGATGCTGAAGGCGCTGATCGAGTGGCGCAGAGACGTGACGCGTGGCGCGTTGTAGGAGAGGCGCGAACGGATGGCCCAGATCTGAGGCGGGATGGGATCAAACGGTGGGGAATTGATGCGTATGTGGAACCGGCTCAACCATTGGATTCAAAGAGAAATCCAACGGCTGAGAGCAAGGGCGGCTAGGGCAAGGGGAGCGGGCCGCATGGCGCTACCAGAGGGCGCCATGTGGCCAGCTGTGATTGGCTGAAAATAGAAATGAATTTAGTGAGAGAAGGAGGCCGAATTTGGAAAAACTAAAAACATGAAAGTTGTAGATCTTGATGAGATCTACAAGTTTCATGATGACCAAAGACGGAGATGAGGTCAAATATGATACGAAAATATAGAGATACAAATATACATATACATAGTATACATAGAGGCCCAAAAACCCAATTTTTTCATACGAGCTCCAAATTGGATGAAATTAGTCTCATTTTAAAGGTCTTTTAATGTGTATTATTCTAAAAGTGAGTAGATCTATTTTGGAGTTTGTTTGAGGGAGCTATGGGTATTTTATGGTCCAGGGGTTCTAGGGCTTTATTGGCTAATTTACAAAGGACATTTTTGGCTTTCTTCCTTATATTATTAACTAAGGTGTACATAGTATAAAGGAGAGGTTATTTTTATAAGTGGATATTTTACAAGTGATTTTGGCTTCTTATTTAAATGCAAATGGAGTGCTAAAATGCATGTATTATGAATGCATGAATGAATGTTATTTATGCATTATAAAGGGAAATATGCATCTATTTACTCAGAAACAAGGCTCTATTTTTAACTTTTAGAGTGATGAATCACAGATTCATCAACCCCCTATACTTAAACCTTGCTCATCCCCGAGCAACTAAATGAAATGCAAGAGTGAAATGATTTTTTCCCATACCAAGGTCATGAACAAAAGTTAAAAATGGAGCTTGACTCGACCTTTGGATTAATTGTGTGGCGGAACCTTATTGGGACCTGAACTTAAGACCTAACAGACTTCAAGTTCCACAAGTCTTCTATTCAAGACGCCTCAACAGTCAGGTCAGAACAAATCCTCAAACGCAAATTTCTGATGACTATGATTCTTACTTGTACTGTGTAAGTGAAATATAACTCTCCACATCAGAAATGACTCGGAACCAGTCTCCTCTAACAAGGTAACTCAATAACCTGGTCCAGTAACTCTTTCCTCGAGGAGTGGGGTATTCCCTTCTAAGTTTAAGTGCGACCAACTCAAGAGGAGGGGTAGAGAAAAGAATGGACGGTAGCCAGTGTAGCTACCTATCCCGGGATGTCTGACCAGTGTAGCCAAGTCATCCAGCTGCATTTCTTTGCTAATATACAGACTCCGATAGGTATTTTATTTTCTCTTGGACCTGTCTGATTTTTTTGGAGTTTTTGCTTTTTTTTTGAACTCATAAAAGGTGCAGCATGTACATCAGGAGTTTTTCCTCTTTACCCAGTAGACTATCCCTCTTTTGAAGCATTATTGCAACCCACAGCATCCCGTCCTTAGATGTCAACACCACCAGACTAGGTTGAGATGCACTACCCTCCCTAGAGGAGGACGGATGTTTCCACCCGTGTGCTACTCCAAGCTAAAGGATTCTACCTCCTCACCAGCTCATCAATGAAGAGCTATATGCATTGTGCTTGTCCAAGTTAGGTCATTATCTAAAAGAATCATGCGTATGCACGAGAAATTCTACTTAGACTAATCAAGATGACATGTGAACATAGACTTGCGGACTCAAAGATTTAAGTCATTTGACCTGAGAAGTCTTAACTCCAGTTCCTATAAGGTTCCTCTGAAATTAGGTGGATTAAGGTCAAATGAAGTCCATCCTCAATATCTACTCATAACTTGGTTCAGAACCCACTAGCTTTCCACCTTGCATATGCAAGATATGCAGATGAGATGCAGTTGTCATGATATGAAGATGAATGAAAATGCAAGACTCTTTTTCTATTCTTTTTAGATGCAGAGATGATATGCAAGAGTAAATAAGAAGCCTCTTTTTCATTTTCATCATTTTTTTTCATTTTTTTTCAATTTTTTGTATATCTCCTAGTTTACAACAATTTACAAGAGGTAAGTATTATACAAGTATATACACATTTTTTTCAGATTTGTACCCACCCGTAATTATACAAAAATACGCGAAAGTACGAGCTATGGGTAAAGTATATATGTAATATATACATGCCCCCCTATGCTTAGCATGTGCTATGTCCTCAGAGCACGAAGAGCGAGGAAAAAGACATAGTTTGTGCTAAGCGTCAAAGAGCTAAAGAGAAATGAAAATGTATAGAAATCGACCGGCCCCCCTATACTTAGGCTCTGGCAGCCTAAGTGTAGAAGAAAGTCAAAAAGTGGGGCGGACGAGGTCAAGGAGAGAAGTGGATGAATATACAATGCGGTCATCAGTCCCCCCTATACTTAGGCTCAGGTCAGCCTAAGTATAGGACGGAAGTGAGTATGAGGACCAATGTGATCTGGAGAATGTATAAAGAACCGACTCAAGTGACTCCTCCCCCCTATACTTAGGATCTGGTCATCCTAAGTATAGTCCAAGATAGTGATCTAATGAGGCAGGGATGGGTTACTAGAATCACGTGGGAGAGAGGATAGGATGTACAAGAATGATGATATATACAAATGAGTCGGTCTGAATCTTTCAAGATGCTATTGATGGCTGGAGCTCACTACTGCAAGGTCTCATACGCGGCTCGAGGTGCATCTGCTGAATCTATCTCGCGCATGAATACAATCTCCTCAACATGGACTAACTGCTCATTAGATTCGACAAAGTGCTCCAACAGTTGTCCATTCACTAGGAATGTCGGTGCGTCATCTGCGAGATCTGAGATCTCAACACATCCACTATCATGCACCGTACGGACTACAAATGGGCCTGTCCACTTGGACTTCAACTTGCCTTGGAAGATCTTCAGCCTAGCATTAAACAACCATACCTTCTGTCCAGGAACAAAGGTCTTTCGTCTGATATACCTATCATGCCAATGCTTCACCTTGTCCTTGTATACCAAACTATTGTCATATGCGCGGTTTCTGACTTTCACAAGCTCATTCAGATCCATGTATCTCTGCTTCTGCCCAAGGTGCGTGTTCCAGTTGACCTTCTTGATTGCCCATTCTGATTTGTGCACTAACTCTGCCGGCAAATGGCACGGCTTTCCGAATACCATTCAGAATGGGGAGGTGCCTAACGGTGTCTTGTAAGCTGTCTGATACGCCCAGAGGACTTGATCCGAGATCTGAGACTAGTCCTTCATGTCCGGGCGGACAAGCTTTTGCAATATAGTTTTCACCTCCCGATTTGACACCTCAGCCATACCATTGGTCTGTGGGTGGTAAGGGCTGGCGACACGGTGTTCGATGTCGTAGTACTTCAAGAGTTTCTTCACCTCCCGATTCACAAAGTGGCTACCCCCATCAGATATCATCATTTTGGGGATCCCGAACCTAGAGATTATGAGTTCTCTTATGAATTTACAGACAGTCTTGTTATCTGCGGCTCGGATCGGGATAGCCTCTACCCATCTGGATAGATAATCTACCGCAAGAAGGATGAACTCAAATCCATGGCTAACAGGGAATGGGCCCATGAAATCGATGCCCCATACGTCAAAGACGTCACAAATGATGACAGGCTGCATCGGCATCTCATCCTTGGAACCAACGGTTCCTCCCATTCTCTGGCATACCGGGCACGACTTCGCGAAGGCGGTGGCGTCGCGAAACAGAGTCGGCCATTAAAGCCACACTGAAGTACCTTCCATGCGGTCCTCTTCCCGGAGTGGTGTCCTCCTGCCTCCAAGCTGTGGCATAAAGAAAGGACACTCTGGTATTCCTCCTGAGAAATACACCGTCTCCAGACACAATCTAGTCCTTCGAAGAAAAGGATCGGATCCTCCCAATGGTAGTGTCTAGCGTCCGACTTCAGTCGGTCAATTTGGCTCTTGGGCCAATCTTCGGGAACCTTCTTGGAGACAAGATAGTTCACGATGTTGGCATACCATGGGAGTGAGTTGACAACAAAAATCGACTCGTCAGGGAAGGCGTCTCGAATTGGTGAATCCTCGGAAGTATTAAGATCTTCGAGACGAGAGAGATGATCGGTCACTACGTTCTTCTTTTCAGGTTTATCACGGATGTCCAAATCAAACTCCTGGATAAGTAAAATCCACCGAAGAAGACGTGCCTTCGCGTCCTTCTTCTCCATCAAATATCGTAGTGTCGTGTGGTCAGTGAACACGATTACCTTGGATCCAATTAAGTGAGATCTGAACCTGTCCAAGGCAAACACTACCGCAAGCATTTCCTTTTCCGTAACTGTATAGTTACGCTGAGCGAGGTCAAGAACTTTGCTTGCGTAGTGAATTACGAACGGGACGTCATCTCTTCTTTGTCCTAACACAGCCCCAACAGCAAAATCTGAGGCGTCTGTCATGATCTCAAAAGGTAGAGACCAATCTGGGGCTTGTAGTATAGGTGCGTCCATGATCATTCCCTACAATAGCTTAAAGGCCTCAAGACATTTGTGATCAACAATAAACTCCATGCCTTTGCCTAGAAGCTCAGTTAGCGGTCGGGCAATCTTAGAAAAATCATTAATGAATCTTCGATAGAATCCAACATGCCTGAGGAACGACCGCAACTGTTTGACGTTGGTTGGTGGCTGGAGTCGTCTGATTACATCCACCTTGGCAGGGTCAACCTCCATTCCTCTCTTGGAGATGACGTGCCCCAACACTATACCCTATGTCACCATGAAGTGACTTTTCTCCCAGGAGAGCACCGGATTAACCTCACAATATCTTTTGAGGACTCGGCCCAGATTCCTAAGATAGGAATCAAAGGAATCGCCGTGGACCGAAAAGTTGTCCATGAAGACTTCCAGGAATTCGCCGACCATTTTGATGAATACAGCAATCATGCACCTTTGGAAAGTACCTGGAGCATTGCATAACCCAAAGGGCATGCGCCTGAAAGCATAGGTACTAAAGGGGCATGTGAATGTGGTCTTTTCCTAATCCTCCAGAGCTATGGCTACTTGATTGTAGCCCGAAAACCCATCTAAGAAGCAGAAGAATTCTTTCCCCGCTAGTCTCTCCAAGATCTGATCATTGAACGGTAGGGGGAAATGATCCTTCTTCGTCGCGGCATTGAGGCGTTTGTAATCCACACAGACGCGCCACGACGTGGGTACTCGTGTCACGATCTCCTCTCCGTCCTCATTGGTGGTCATCTGAATTCCCGACTTTTTCAGGACAACATGGATTGGGGCCACCCACTTAGAGTCGGAGATTGGGTAAATGAAACCCGTGTTGCACCATTTCTCTATCTCCTTCTTCACGACCTCTTGTAAATTTGGATTCAAATGACGTTGGAATTCACGAGAGGGTTTGGCTTCGTTCTCCAAGTAGATATGGTGCGAACACAGAGCGGGATTTATCTTGTGGAGATCGTAAATGCTCCAGCCTATCGCCTTGCGGTTATTCTCCAGGATCTCTAGCAAGTGAGATTCCTGCTCCTCGGTCAATCGCGAACTGATGATGACCGAAAATTTCTTATCCTGACTCGCAAGGAAGGCGTATTTTAATGTTGTGGGTAAAGGTTTGAGCTCAGGAATAATGTGATCGTCTAAGAAGTCTGGCTCAATCTGATCTGGTTCAGTGTCGGAAGTGGCTGGATCTTTCTCTGTGATAGCTGCCACCAAGTTGTTCGGCTCTGGATTCGGATCGTCAAAGGTCTCCATACAATCGGCAAAAGCCTCGTCTGACTCGTCATCCTCATCTTCTGATTGTCCTAAAGAGGGAAGGACTGACAGGCCCAACTGGGCCTCTATGTCATCGAAGATGTAGGGCGATGCAGGTTCTGAGCTGTACTCGTTTCTGAGGACCTCGCAAACTGACTCATGCACTGGATCATCTCCGGAGGGGATGGACTCATTGGTGCAGGCTGGGTTCTGTCTCCATGGCCCAACTACGTCTACATGATCACAGTCTGCTTTGGTAGAAGAGTACTTGGTGCTAGATTCGGAATCCGGTCTCTGCCATCTTGTCTACTTCATTTCAAGTTCCTCATCTCCACCTGGAGTTTGGAACCGGATCTTCCCGATCTTATAATCAAACAAGGCCCCTGCTGTTCTGAGGAAGGGACTGCCTAAGATGATCTGGGAGTCTCTCCAATTACGAGGGGTATCCATATCTAGGACAGTGAAGTCCACCATGTATTCCTGTCCCTCGACTTTGATCACAATGTTCCTCAATTCTCCTTGGGACCTCTTGGTTGATTTATCAGCAAACTGTAGAAGGGCTCTAGATTTCCTAAGAGGTTCGAGATTAAACCGCTCATAGAGGGCTGTAGGCATCAGATTAACTGAGGAACCATTGTCCAGGAGAGTGCGTGCAAACGCGATGTCATCAACATGACTCACTACATAGTGTGCACCCATGTCTCTTCGTTTCCTTGGAAACGAGTTCTTTATTGCACAAGTCGTGGCTACTGATAGAACGTGTTTCTCAACACGGCTTTTGGTCTTCCTGCTAACCCTAGTAGGTGTGCATCTCACCTTAAGGTATTTTTGGAATGCAGGGGTCATCTCCACGTACTTGTCAAAGGGGATTGTGACCTTGATGTGTTTGTTGCAGAACTCTGCCATCTCAGGGTCATCTTTTTGAATTTTTTTAATTTTCTTCTTTCCACCCTTGAGAGCTCGGGGGAAAGGGATTATTGACTCCAACTCATGTTCGGAAACTGAAAGATTTTCATTAACTTCTGGAACTGAGTTCTGTACATGACTCTGACTCTGAAACAAACTAGGACTCTGACTCCGACTGAAAGAAAAATGCTGGGGCGAAATCGGTGATGCATCTTCTGCGACTTCTGGACGATCCTCCTCATATGGA
This sequence comes from Ottelia alismoides, assembly GCA_037367405.1. Classification (NCBI taxonomy): domain Eukaryota; kingdom Viridiplantae; phylum Streptophyta; class Magnoliopsida; order Alismatales; family Hydrocharitaceae; genus Ottelia; species Ottelia alismoides. The sequence goes on along the minus strand of JAZKJV010011847.1, from coordinate 666,329 downwards.
GGTGCGGGCTCCTCATCGATTCCGTCTGACTCTATGTTGATGCGAGACTGCTGCTTCGAGGACTCAGATGTCCTCTTCTTCTGCCGGTGATGGTGGTGGTGATGCTCCTCCTCTTCCTCCAAGTTCTCCTCAGGTAGAGACTTGGCGGCTCCTTCCTTCGTTGCCCGTGCCCGATCAGGCATGGTCACGGTCCTTCCGCTCCTGAGGGACATATGATTTACATTATCATACAAAAGGATCTCATGTTCAGATAAATAATTATATGAATAATATACCTGATCTCGAGGTCGGTTCTGGCCATGGTTGAAGATATTAGGATTGGCCTGAACTTGTGCAGGAATTGGGGTCTTTGGTGCCATCTGTTGGTCCTGGGTACGAGAGACACCATTGATATTGGTTCTCATATCCAGATAGTCGTTCTGCATTTGTTGGACCCTATCAGACAGGGTCTGGATTGCCAAGGTGAGGGACTCCAATTCGGTGGGCTGGTCTGGCTGATGTGCGGACGAGGTTTTGTATTGGCCCTGCTGGCCATGCCGATACTGCTGCTGCTGGTGGGACGGTGCTGGGCCCTGCTGATATGTGCGTTGCTGCTGGTGCTGTTGAGGCTGGTACCCTTGTTCTGGCATGGACTGCATGAAGCGCGGTGCGGGTATGGAGCTGGTTCCTTGGTAAGCTGGGGAAGGTCGGTGAAACTGACCATTTCCCATCCCCGACTGTCTACCGATGGGGTCACGGCTGTACCACAGCCCGTTGATCTCGAACACCTGCGGAGGCTCCACGTATCCAATCTCCACTTGTGGGGGTGCATGTTGGTCCTGCTGGGTGTAAGTCTGATCCTCCACCCATCCACTCTGAGGCCCCGGTGCCTACTCATGTACAAGATGGACTCGATGTATAGGCACAGGTGGTGCAGAAGGGCCAGGTAGCTTTATCTTGGCTACCTTCTCAGTAAGTTCCTCCACTTGCTTCGGTAGACGTGAGAGAGACTCAAGTTCAGTGACCCTCTTGTGGATCTTCTCGACCATGGTTAGCTTATCAGCAATCATCCCCATGCTGGGGATGAGGTCCTCGGTCAGATCCGCTACAGCCCTTTGGGTTGTCTCGTTAGATAGGATTGAGGGAGACAACGGATAGGTCCTGGTGGCCTGCGACCTGCTAGTTTCCGCCATCTGTTCCAGGATCTTCCATACGACGTGCTCGTTCTTGTTCAGATAGCTTCCTCCATAGGCGGCACTGACTAACCCCTGCATCTCCGGGGTTAGACCACAGAACAAGGTCTGGACTAAGATCGCTTTAGAAATGCCGTGACAGGGACATTTCTGCACTAAGTCATTGAACCTATCCCAGGCATCATGGAAAGGTTCACTGGGTCCTTGAGAGAAGCTAGCGATCTTCGTTCTCATTTGGTTAGTTCTACTGAGAGGGTAGAACTTTTTCAAAAAGAGGTCCTTGAACTGCATCCAGGTTGTACAGATCACCCCTAGGTTCTTCAGCCAATGAGCTGCCTTATCTCCTAAGGCAAATGGGGTGGCCTTCAGTCTAATGTAATCTTGGCCAACATTGGGATGGCTAAGATTATTGCAGACCAGCTCGAAGTCACGGAGGAAAGTGTACGACTCTTCATTGGTATTTCCGTTGAACTTCGGAAGCAGACTAAGGAAGTGGGGCTTCAGCTCAAATGCTTCGGCGGGAACCGCTGGTGCCAACCAATTCTGTATCTCGTTCTCTGCCGGGTTGTAGGCATCGACCATTGGTCGGTCGATACCTCCTGCTACTATGATTTGTCCCATCCTGGCTGTGAGATCTGCATTTCTTTGTTCGGCTTCAGCAAGGCGATTAAGGATATGTCGTAATTGCTCCTCATCCGGTGGTGGCTGCTTCGGCGTCATCTTGTCCTCTAGTCCTGGGGATGATTAAAGATCGGTGTCAGAGGACAAATCAAGGAAGGGGTTCTTACCGAGGCGATGGTCTTCCTCGGTAAGCTCAGAGGAGATGAAAGGGTTGATTTGAGAGTAACCACCCTGAGTATGAGGGAACCAAGACTCAAGAGGGTCATGAGTCCTGGGTGGTCCAAGGTGCGCTTGGGCTGATGAAGATGAGTTACGTGGGGGACTCATATAGAGATCGGTGAATAAAGAGTCGAGATCTCCCCAGACACTCATCTTGATATGGCGAGAAGAAGATAGGATTTTACTCCTACCTGAAGCAAACAAATCAATCCAAGACCCCTGGGTTAACACTCAACACAGTGAAGGACTCGAAATCGAGTCCAATTAATCTTGTAGGTTTTAAGTGTGATTTTCAAGCAAAAATAGCAAGGATTACGTGGCCTATAGGGAAGTCGGCTCAGAGCTGGATGCGTCGTTCCTATTTAACATGTCGCCTAAGATACCGTCGGTCCTTCCTTTCTTCGCTCCTATCCCAAGTCGATGGATTCAAAGACCACACCCCTATCTACCTGCAAGCAGGCGGAGGCTGACAAGGTCGGAACTTCACCCCGAGGGGTTACTGGCAGCTTGTCGCAAAGTACCACAATTTCACCCCTATCTACCTGAGACAGGCGGAGGCTACTTAGTACTAGTTAGTGAATCTGAAATTATTCGACTCGTGATATTTGCTAGGATCAGTTGGAGCGTGATATGGAAGGTGGGGATTTGGGCTCTGCCTTAAGGTGTTCACACACACTCAAGTACCCTCACTCAGCCTGAAAACAAGGTCGGGGATTAATCTCCCGCAAACAGTTTTCCAGTTTTATTGAATTTTTTTGGTCAATAGTGTTTATCCGTCCCGATTTTAAGTTAGGTTCTCACTGAATTTATCCAACCACACAGCATGCCTATCGGTCAGTCCTAATTTCCTTTTTAATTTAAATGTGAAAAATCAGAGGGGGAAATTGAGAAAAGCCAATGCAAGATAAAAACAATGATGCTATGCTGAGTTCAGGAAACTTACAGTGATCCCTTCGCTTTTTTTATGCAGGATGCAAAACAGAATTGAAATCTTTTTAATCTAAATGCAAATGCAAGCGATGAAAGCCGCTCCTAGACAAGTAGTTCTATTAGCGTGAAGAACAGGTTGATTTGGCTAAGTTCTGCGGTCTAAGTGCGTCTTTTAAGTGATTTGTATGGTCCTAATAATTACGAGCATAAGCAATTCCTAGATTGGCTCGAGGAGCCTCTAGTGCAATCTAAATTACCATTCACCCACACAGCACAGGGGATACAGTTCCACTATATTTACACGTGCGAGAACCCAAACAGGAACCGCTGGAAATAATGCGAAAAAGAAATAAAATGAAATAAAATGTAAATTACAAAGCCTCTCTATTCACTCAATAAATTTAAATGCTAGATCTTCGAAGCGTCTTCGACTCCTCGCGTTCCTCGCACAAAAATAAATTGAGGTCAGAGAGTGACACAGGAAAAATGCAAAGAAATAAAAGAGAGAGAAAATAATTACAAGATAACCGGGGGTCAGACTACCCGGGGAAAGAAAATCAATCACTTAGAATTTCACTAAAAATTAACCTAAGCCGTGCCTCCCCGGCAACGGCGCCATTTTGATATCGCTCCCGCACCCTATGTTAATTCGGTCAGATTAATGTACAAATTAATTTAAAGTGTTCTTTGCAGTCGGATACGAGAGGGAATATCAAAAACCACTTTTAATTAGATTCGAGATAATTTCAAGCGGTAGATTTTTTTACTTGGTGAAGTCCAAGGTCAAACTCAGGGAGGCATATGTCTCCTTAGATGAATTAATAGCAAAGTCCGATGTTCGATTTTCAGGGAATTATTTTTTTGGTCTTTTTTTATTTCTATGCAAGACACATGCAACAATCCAGCCAATGTAAAGTTAAATCAGTTTAAGATATCAAATGAAGTCCAAAAATTATAAAAATTGGCCAGATGATGAAATATGGTGAAAATGAACTACCCTAATTTTTTTTGGAATTTTTTGACACTAAATGAATTTACTGTGAATTTAAAATGACGGCTGGGTGATTTTCACTAATTTAATTTTAATAAATAACAAATCACAATATTTTCAGGAAATAAAATTATCCTAGATAGATCTAATGATAAGGAATCTAGGAAAATTATCAAACCTTAATTTTACTGTGAAATGAACCTATTTAAATTAAACTAAGGAAATCACTAAAGAATTTATTTAGCCCTCGATATGCATGCAAATGACATGAAATTTTTATGCAAGGTTGAGTTAACTATCCTAAAGCTACTACGATTTTTTGAGAATTTTTGGAGCTACAGAGAATTAATTATCAATTAAAAGGTCCAACTGGGCAAAATAATACAGGAATCAACCAATTAATTAATTTAAAAATCTACTGATACCACAAATATGACAAGTATCACAACAACTAGAGGACAAGTTACTCAACAATATGCAATTTTTAGACTTTAAAAATGATGCAAAATGACACCTTGGGATGCGTGCAAAGACAAGGGTGTATTTGCAATATAGGAAATAAAAATTACATAAAAATAAAAATGATGACAGGGACTTAAATGCAATTACCTAGAATATTAGGGGGTGGAATGCAATTTCTCCACTGTCACGTGCTCCTCACGTGGGGGTGCTTCACAGGGACCTATCTGCAATTTTGAAAAGTTCCCAAGGCCTCTGTGCAAATTACCCAGTCCACACGTGCTCCTCACGTGGGGCGGCCTAGGCTCGGGCGGCGTCAGAGGCTCGGGGCTTGGCTCGGGGGCTCTTGGAGGTCTGGAGGGAGGCTCGGCTAGCCTCAGGTGGTCCGAGTCTAGGGTCAGGGAAGAGGCTCGGACTTCGTCGACGTGGCTGGCTGCGGACCTTTGGATCAAGATCGATCCAAAGGCTGTCGGGGTTGATGCGTGGCGGAATCTGAGACCATCAGATTGTGAGAGGATCCAACGGTGCCTGAGAACCGAGGAAGGGGGCGACGTGGCTCACTATGGACCGTAGGATCAAAGAGAGATCCAACGGTGGTGAGCTGCTCCGGTCGTGGGCGACGTGGCTCGCTCCTGTCCGTGGGATCACAGATGATCCTACAACTCCTGTGATGCTCCAGATATTGATGACGTGGCACGCTAAGCGTCGTTGGATCTGGAAGGATCCAACGGCTAGGTGAAGCTCCGGTTCACTGGCGACGTGGACGGTGCTGGACCGTTCGATCAAGATGATCGAACGGTGGCTGGAGCTTCTCCCTCAACGGTCCTCTGCCACCTACGGAGGAGTTGGCGGGGCTCCGGCGATGGGGGCTTAGCTCCGCCCGATCCTCCTAGTGTCGGTGATGCTCTCCGGAAGCTCGGAGATAGCTTGGAAGATTCGCGGCAGTGCGGTGATGGCTCTGGTGGACTCAGGAGCAGAGGAGGCGTGTCGGAGCTGTCTGGCGATGAAGCTCGATGGGGGCTCCGATGAGCCTCCGACCAATGATAGATATGGGTACCTGCAGGTGTTAAGAGTATAGCCGAAGCTCGTGCGTGCTAGTGGAGATGTGAAGGATGGAGTGGCGAGGCCTAGTCGGAGTGAAAGGGGTCCGGCGATGGTGCTCCGCCCAGGTGGCGGAGCTGGAGCTGATGAAATGGGAAGTGTGGTGTCGGAGGGCGTGAGATGTACCGCGAAGGTCAGAGCTCCGTAGCGGAGCTCGGCGAGGTGGAAGCGAAGCGAGAAGATCACGGTGAACGGCGAATAAAAAGGGAGAAATCGAAGGAAAAATTGAAACGAAGATCAAACGAAGGTGGAGGGAGTTACCTGGGTTTTGGAGCTCGAATTGAAGCTCTAGGTCTTCGCTCGAGGGATCGGTAAGGTCCCGAGCTCAAGCAGCTACTCGGAGGAGGGCTGCGACACGGCGGTGGCGCCGCGGATCTCGCTGGAGAAGATAACAGTCTTCGCTCAAGGATTCGCTCGATTTCTGTCACCAATCAGACGCTCAAAGCTCGAGGTTCCTCTCCGAGGTGGCAGATAGGGCTGAAGTTGGCCGATGCTCGAGTATTTAAAGGAAGAAGTCGACAGCCGGGCTGGCGAGGAGGTGAGGTTAGTGGGGTTCATGGAGCGTCTCTGGTGGACGACGTGAGTAGTGAGGTGGCTGGAGAAGATGAGGGACAAGTGGGGGTGATCGTGGAGGCGATGGTGGTCATCGATGGTGGCGGGAGTGCGGCCAAGAATAGAAAGGGGCGGCCCCTCCCGTAAGCTCGAGAACGTGGGAGAGAGGGGGGCGCCGGAGGTGGAAGACGAGGTCCCAGCCGTTGGATCCCTTGATCCAACGATCGAGATCGAGGCGGGATGGAGCGGTAGGATTAGATTTGGGGCAAAGTGATTATGCGTCAGGAGGCCAACACGTGGCGCGATGGGGGCACAGCGCGAACGGGCGGCTGAGATGCTGAAGGCGCTGATCGAGTGGCGCAGAGATGTGACGTGTGGCGCGCTGTAGGAGAGGTGCGAACGGATGGCCCAGATCTGAGGTGGGATGGGATCAAACGGTGGGGAATTGATGCGCATGTGGAAGCGGCTCAACCGTTGGATTCAAAGAGAAATCCAACGGCTGAGAGCAGGGGCGGCTAGGGCAAGGGGAGCGGGTCGCGTGGTGCAACTAGAGGGCGCCACGTTGCCAGCTGTGATTGGCTGAAAATAGAAATGAATTTAGGGAGAGAAGGAGGCTGAATTTGGAAAAACTCAAAACATGAAAGTTGTAGATCTTGATGAGATCTACAAGTTTCATGTTGACCAAAGACGGAGATGAGGTCAAATATGATACAAAAATATAGGGATACAAATATACATATACATAGTATACATAGAGGCCCAAAAACCCAACTTTTTCATACGAGCTCCAAATTGGATGAAATTAATCTCATTTTAAAGGTCTTTTAATGTGTATTATTCTGAAATTGAGTAGACCTATTTTGGAGTTTGTATGAGGGAGCTATGGGTATTTTATGGTCTAGGGGTTTTAGGGCTTTATTGGCTAATTTACAAAGGACATTTTTGGCTTTCTTCCTTATATTATTAACTAAGGTGTACATAGTATAAGGGAGAGATTATTTTTATGAGTGGATATTTTACAAGTGATTTTGGCTTCTTATTTAAATGCAAATGGAGTGCTAAAATGCATGTATTATGAATGCATGAATGAATGCTATTTGTGTGTTATAAAGGGAAATATGCATCTATTTACTCGGGAACAAGGCTCTATTTTTAACTTTTAGAGTAATGAATCACAGATTCATCAGAGCACAATCTTCGCTCGAATCACCGGTGAGCGATGAGCTCGAGCAGCGTGCGGATGCGGCTACGATGTTGGTGAAGAAGCCAACGGGTCTCACCGGAGAGAGGGTTGTTGTCGCTCGACCGCGGTTGCGTCGCTGTCACCGATTCAACTTTGGGAACTAGGCTCTCCTCACATAAAGATGGATCAAAGGCAAACATGAGGAGAATGGAATATATATCAAGAGAAAAAAATGAGAAGTTGTTAAAGTGGTGGAGGAGAGGTTAATAAAATAATGGGGCTGAATTAGAAGTTAGAAAAATTAGTGGAATGATGGAGTTGAATGGTGGTTATTGTAGAGAATGGAAAATAAAATAAAAATAAATAAAATACATAAAAGTATCCTACTTTAAATAAAAGAATAAAATAAAGAAGAAAGGTAGTATGGAAGATTTACAAAAGTAGGTCCATAAAAACACTATGTACATAGAATTTTTTACTTTTCTAATTTTATTTTTTAATAAGAGATATTTACAAAATAAAAATAAAATAAAATATTAGAAATAAAATGAAATATAAGAGATTTTTTTAGAATTTTTTAGTAATTAAGAAGAGTAAATAAAAAATGAAGAAAGAAAGAAATGTACAATATATACAAAGTATACCTAGGTCCCAAAACCTAAATTTTGCAAATGAGCTCCGATTTTACTGAAACTACTTTCATTGGATAGATAAATTTCTAACTAAAACTTTAAAAGTGAGTTTGGTGAATTTAGAGATCATACGGAGCGGGAATTTGCCTGAAAGTTGGATTTTATGGCTTTTTATTTTTAGGATCTAGGAACATTTATTTGAGGTGGAGTTTATTTTATAATTTTGTATTTTTATATATATTTTTATAAACAAGTCAGAGAATAAATTATCTAAAAAGTAGTTGAATTGAATTTATTAAAAATACATGAAGTTTTAGGCTATTTACAGGTGAAAAACTCCTTTAATCTTGCGGTTTTTTTATTGTTAATTTATTTTGTACATTGTAATATACAATAATTAGTGTGTTTTATGTACAAGAGTCATTTTGTTAATTTATTGATTTTATAGACATTTATTTGAGAATTTACTAGGGATTTTGCTAAAATCAAGATATTGAGATGATGAATCGGGTATTCATCAGTCCTCGGTGCTCGATTGGATGCTAGGAGGCCAAGGCATGACAGTCAACACCGTGGGTCATCACTTGGGAAGAAGGCATCATCGCCTTACCAGTTCACCCCTCTTCTATCACCGGAGGGGCGAGGGAAGTTGGGCTTCAGCCCGTGGAATGGTGGATGAGGGTGACGTGCGCGGCGGAGGTGGATTTATAGGGAGGAGGTGGTGGTTACATATGGTGATCAAGGTGTTTACAAGGGGTCGGCGAAGGGTGTTTAAGGGAGGGATGAGGGCATTGATGGCCGAGAGAGAAAGGCAGATCTCGGAGTTGCGTGGGCGACCATTTGGCTGATGAGTAGGAGTCGTGATGGTGGAGCTAAAATGGAAAGATGGAGGAGTTGTTGCGAGGTGTGACGACTGGGGCGGGGGATGTTTGGAGGAGGATGATGAAGGATGACCGTTGGATCTTGCGATCCAACGGTCAAGATGGAAGCACTGGCGAGCGATGAGGATTGAATCAGGGTTTCTGATCTAATGAATGGAAATGGGTGCGAGTGCAGATGACTAAGATCTGATCCTAGGATCTGATCGAGTGGTGGAGAGTAAGGCATGGGAGAACGGATGGGAAGGAGATGGGGCTTCATCCAATGGAAGGGGGTGGGACGGGTGACGTGGAGGGCGGTCAGCCATGGGATTAGGAATAGATCTGCTACTAAGGTTTAGGTGTGAGGGAGCGATCCAGATGAGAAGAGGGAGTAGATCAGACGGTTGTGAACGATTGAGGGATGGACGGTGAAGATTGCAGCGGGCAAGAGGGTGATTCAACGATGGAGAGCAGTGACATGTGGAGAGAAGAGGAGCAAGCCACATGGGCAGCCCAGAGGGCACCATGTGGCCACTCTAGAAAATTCAGAAATTAATAAAACAAAGAAAAATCAAAAAGAAATAATTAGATCTTAATTAGGAAAAAGTCAAACATGGAAGTTGTAGATCTTTGTGAGATCTACAAGTTTCATGTTTGGCAAAAAACCAAAAGAGGTCATTTGTACAAAAGGTGTATTTTTGGGAGTATTTGTAATGGGTAAAAACACTATTTTTGTGGTTTGGTATTTTTTGTATTTTTAATTCCTTTTAAAACCAAGATAAGTTCATACAATATTTAATTTAATTTTTAGAGGTTTCTAATAAATAGAAACTAAAGAAGAAATGTTAGTAGTTAAGTAAATAAATAGGGTCAGTATATATGTTAATTATACATTGTTTTAATTGAGATTTTTGTTGAATTATTTAAGAAAGGAGAATAATAAATGGATTTTATCATGATGTATCTGAGATTAATCACACCCCTATACTTAAACTATGTTCGTTCTCGAGCATCTAAAGAATGAAGAAGTCAGATTAATTCCCGACAGTGCATGTGAAATTTAAGGCTCATTCGTCCCAGACCCTCAATTTGAGTGATCCTAAAATTTTGGGCTCAACCATACTCTAGTCAAAAGGAATTACACTTATCTAATTATCAGACTCTCTGTTTGTAGACAAAATACAAGGATGTGAAAATTAGTGTACTGCAATCATGAGAGTCGAGTCGAGATGTCACCCAAAGTTCCAGTCTAGGAAACTCTCCTCTAGACCAAATCCTCAACACTAGGGAATAAGTCATTCATATTTCAGTCAACTATCGCAATAGTTTGTCAGACTTGAAAGAGTAAATGGAGGGCATAGGATTGTGTATATTTTTCTCTCCCTCTCATTGGACCAAGGGGCCTCTCAAGTGCCTTATTACTCAACACATGCAGATTTTTATTTGTTGATCAATGTGTCCGTCAAAAGAGTTTGGAGTCGTCTGCACTTATTTTTCTAGGAGTACACCGGGGAGTGTCTCTTCTGAGTATCCAACATACCTTCAACACCCAAACTCGTATCACTATACGATGAGGAGCCCTTTTTTGGTGCTAGCCTGACTCCTTGGTCCTAATAGTGTTTGGTCCAAGGGGACACTTTGAAATGGTTGGGAATGCTCGCCTATGGTGGAAGCTCTTTGTAATATGACTTTGTGTTTGAGATCTCATTTCTTTCAATACTTCTTTCTTTTCTTTTCTTTTTGGCTAGCTCCACTACCTTTACCAAAAGTTGGCACACACTGATCAACCATTATTTAATTTCTTCACACCCTAGCACATAAGTAGATATCAAACGATAGCATGCGACACATACCGGCTAGGGTTTGTTGACACTCAGGTTTCTTGAAGCCTTCATTAACTTTATCCCATCCTCGAGCATCATTAAATCGGGTCTAGACTCAAATCTCCAGTCCTAGTTCCTCAAGTGATAACTCAACTCATCTCATCAATCATGTAGTTGTGAAATTGATGTGATGATCATATTCTTTAGAAGATAGAGATGAAGAGTGCAATATAGCGCTCAAATCTTTCAAACTAGGGAAGTGTGGATTATTAAGTTCAAAACCCTTAAGGCCGGTTAACTCCGTTTCTCAAGATCTCAACAATCAAGTGTCCTCAAATCCTCAAGCCTTGAGTGATAGTGAATGTATTAGGAATACACTAACTCCTTGGTTAGTGAAGTTTGATTATTTAAATATTTTTACAAATTTTTATGGATTTTAATATTTCTTTTTCCAATTTCTTCAGAGAGATAATGACTAGCCCAAGCTCATATGAATAGTTGCATCTACTTACAGCCAGTATGGGTGTAAGTATGGACCTTTTGACGGCTACCTGTATTACTTGAGGATGGAGCCATAGACAGTGTTCTCTAAACCACCCACTCGGCTAAGGGAGACCGAAGTTCCCCCACTAAAGAGTACCTACTCATTTTTAATCCTAATAGTCAGAGTCTCTACAAAGGAAATTTTTTTAAATTTTCAGATTTTTATAGAGTTTTGAAAAACATTAATTTTATTTTCAAAAAATGTAATCCCTCAATTTTCAAATATGTTTTTACAGTAGTTTTTACAAAAATCAGTTCATCGGTAAACTTAAACCAAGGCCAAAAAGTTTTCAAAATTTTTAACATATGAGTTATGATTAAAGTATATATACAATAATATACGATATGGCCCCCTATACTTAACTTTTGCCAAGTCCTCAAAGCACAAGTGATATGAAGCCATAGCTCTGGTTAAATACAAGGTGATATAGCAGAATTGAGTTGAAGGGTCTCCCTATACTTAGATCAAAAATGACCTAAGTATAAGAAGACAGATAGAGGGAAGATTGATTGAGTCCCACCCTATACTTAGGTTGAAATTAGCCTAAGTATCAGATGAATGATTTTGAGATGAGGGGCACGTGGCTGTTAGGGTTAGAGGGGTGTAATTATACAGATGTCAAGGAGATGAGGAGGATGAATTTTTACAGATGACTATGAAGGAGATGGGGGGTATATACATTGTGATGGATGCGTGAGGGAGGTGTGTGTGTGTGTGTGTGTAAATAAACAGAGATGGAGGGGGGATGAGAATTCACGCAGATGAGTGAATATACATATATGGTGGTGTGGGGGGATACTCTCTCTCTCTTTATACACGTGAGCCCTCGAAACGAGGACAGCTAAAAATGCACATGATGCATTTTTTACAATAAAATGCATGAATTGTTGACTAAATCTCCTTGAATCTTTCTTGATTTTCTATTGCGGTTCCTCACAGCGAGAGCTCTCCACTCCACGCCTCCATGTAGATCAGCGTCCTTGGTCTACACGGACCTTGCCACAAAAGAACAATATCAAAAAAATATCAAAAAATTGATTCATGAAATGATGCAAAAAAACACGATGAAAATACCTAAAAATTTTGAAACACGTCAAAACCAGAACAATAAAATTCAACAAATAAATAAAGATGAGCCATGTCTCCAGCAATGGCGTCATATGATGAAGCGCATTTTCACTGCGTTAATAGTCATCTCTTGTCGTAGTACAAGTAGTGAAAATGGTTTACCAAAATCCACACCTTCGAATATGTGGAAGTTAATTTACTTGGCAAGTATACTAAGGTCAAACACAGGGACACGAGCCTCTTCGTCTATTTATCAAATTTTATTGTTTAATTAATGAGCTAGTATTTTCATAGGCCTAGGTCATCATGCAGATATGATATGCACACCAGATAAAACAATGCAATGACAAGTGATGCAGATAATTTTTCTTTGATTTTTATATGCAACTAAAAGATGCAATGCACACAATATGCAATGATATGCAAACATATTGTAATGCAGACAATGATATGCAAATATGCCCTACAGATATCAAATTAATGAGCAAGAAAATGAGGATCAATTTCAAAATCAGAATGAGCAATATAGATAAATAATGGCATTTAATCTTAAAGAGCAGGAGACACTATAGATAATCAAAAATCATCATATTCGATTTAGTCTCAAATCAAAAAAAATGATGCCATTAAAAAGAAAATGAGATAAGATTCAAAACGAAACAGAAATCAATTAAAACGGAGTTTGTATGCTCAAAATATGAAAGAAACAGTGTCAATGGCATAAATGTAATAATATTGCAAGGAAAATAAAGAAAAATATTGCAAACAGGTCCCTAGAAGTACCTATTTGCAAATAACAAAAGCAGTTGGGCCTCCCTGTAAAATACCCCAGGTGCGTTTATGAGGCACGTGCCTGGAGGAGCTAAATGTACTATCTGAAATCTCTAGGGTCTTCAATGTCATTTACCCAGCCCCTCACGTGTGGGGCATGCGAGGGACCATGCTCGGGAGTCAGCAAGGCTTGGGCTACTCGTGGTTGGTTTCTAGAGCTTCGGATCTTGGCTTGGTGCACCCGAGCCTGTAGGCTAGGCATGGAGGCTTGGGAGGGCACATGGCCAGTTCCTATAGCTTCATGATATGGTTCAGGCCGCCCTATCCTAGAGGCTTGGTGCGGACTATGTGGAGCCATCTGGGTCATCCGGTCCAAATGATCGGACAGCAACTGTAAGTTCTTTGCCCCGCTGCCTTCATCAGAAAAGGCTGTGCTCCGGAGAGCTAAGGATTGCTCCACCGTGTTCCTCTGCAACTAGTGAACCTCCAGACAACTTCACGGATGGTCCGCGATGAAGATTGACTCAAGGTAGAGGTGTGGGAGGTCCGAGATGGGGTTGTCATGCTTGCTCGTCGAAGGAGGAGATCATGAAGAAGGCCCCACCCGAATTCCGGCTATTCAACATGGGTTCCTGCAAAAGGGGTTAGTCTAGATAGCTGAAGCATGGTACGTGTGATGTGGGTTGAAATGATTTCTTATGCGGACGGAGGAGTGGGAGACGTGGTCTCCATCTCCGGCTGATCGAATGGGAGTTGGGGTGGAGCGGAGGGAGGTCATGGAGAAGGGAGGACGGTGAGTGGAGGTGTTGGCGAATATAAGGGTGACATGGTGGAGGTCTGATGAATCTACGTTTCATCATCTTTATTCTATCATTTAGGCCTTAAAAACCCTAGTAAATGCGTGTAAATAGGTGTGTAAAAAGTGTGGAGAAGGGAGGACGGTGAGTGGACATTTATCCTTATTCTATCATTTTAGCATTCATGCATATGTGTGTAAAAAGTGTATAAAATACTGTTTTTAATGCCAAAATTATAGAATAAAGAAAAGAAAAGAAAAAGAAAAAATATTGTAAATATTTTATGACTCGAAACCCCGAGACCTAGGCATCTCGATGACTAGGTCGACATAGAATAAAGTAGGGGGGGATAAGGGCCAAAAATACCAATAAAATTCCTTTTATTTTATTCATTCTTTATTCACTTTGGGACCTATTTTTGGTTCCACTTTTTATACATCAAATAAAGAAACTTTGTACGTAAAAGTTGTAGATAATTAAATAAAGAAAAATACAAAATTGATTTCACTGAAAAATAATACATAGATAAAAAGTTCTAGTCTGAATAAAAATCCAGAATCCCAACTTCCCAGACCCGTATCTCACAAATGAAAACTCCAAATGCTGCAAACTCACCTTTAATTGTATATAGAATAAAATAATCTATTTAATGGCGATGGTTTCGCATTTGGCGGAGCTACAGTTTCAAAGTTGAGTTTTGGAGCCTCATTGTATACTTGTAAAGATTAAAATATTCAATTTATTATTTATTTATTATTTTTATAATTTTATATTTTTATAATGTTGTAGATATTACTTATAATAATTGTGAATATTAAATCAGAATAAAAATGTAAATAAAACTCAAAATAAAAATACTTGTATACATAAAATCTAGGTATAATACTTATACACATACCTGTATAATTACTATTTCTATTTTATTAAATATACAGAACACATCAATAAAATAAAATAAAAATATAATTACGTGTATAAAAGTATGTTATAATTATATAAATTAATAATAAGAAATAAATAAATTAAATACACACAATAAAAATAAAAGAATACAATACATAGGTATATGTACCTATATAGGTCTAAAAAGGCAACTTGTAAAAATATACCTCTAAAAAATAAATAAAAATTACCATAAAATAATTTATAAAATTAGAAATATTTTTTATTTAATAACTAAAAATTAATAAAATCATTATCTATTTTTAATCGATTTTCCAATCTTTTTCCTCGGACCTTTTTCTAGTTGGTCCACGTGGACCAACCAGGAGGCAGCAGCAGTTGACCGCAGGTCAACTCTCTGCCCCATGTCTGGGCTGTGTCGGAACATTATTTTTCTTGGATTTCACCCTTTTTTTGGGAGCCGCATCTTTCATCCTTTCATGATGCGTCCTAAAGCAATTTTTCTCCTCGAGAACCACATGTACACGCCCAAAGGTTTCCTCGGGGATTGGATCTCTGATTCATTAGATCTCCATCGATCTTTGAGCCTACTCGACCATGGTTCAAAAACACCCCCCAGACTTCTTTCTCTCCTTGAACCCTCTTTGACCATCTATCTTGCTCTCTTATCGAGTGCTCCGGATTGGGTCTCGTGACAGGAGACCCTCCAGCCCCCAGGAGGCGTAGCTAGGCGGTCGAGGCGGCGTCTCCGCCTCCATCTCCAGCCAACGGCCGTGAGGTTTCTTCCTTGGGATCCCCAGCCCCTGAGGTCGTTTTTCGCTTCATTTTTCCATTCGTTTCTTGCTGTACAGTTCGCCCTTATTTCTGGCTTTTAATTTGTGCATTTAATTTGGTAGCCAACCACTTGATTGGTGTAGATCTCGCGCCCGAAAACCTCGCCGGAGCTGTTGAGCTCCGGCGTCTTTTTCCACACCATACACCACCATTCAACCATCGTTCACCCTACGAACAATCTACTGTCAACCTTGTTTTGCCTTGCAGATCCCAGGGGTCGAGGGACTCCATCTGGAGTCCGATTTTGCCAAAGAAGAAGCACCTGGAGCCGCGCCATTTGTAGACCTTGCGGCGCTGCATCCGTGCCCTCCCGGTAATTTTGGCACTGCCGGAAGGTAGTGCATTCCTCCAGGAGCGGTTGGGCGTTCTTTGAAGCAGCATTCGGTGGTGGAGGAGGGAGATCAACTCGCCGGAGGCTAGGGTTGGGCATTGGGTTGGGCCGGCCCGTCCCGGCCCAAAACCCGACCCGTATAACCCGACCCAAACCCGAACTCGAAATTTAATGGGCAGGTCGTGGGCCCTAAAATGAGCCCATATTGATTATCGGGCCAGGTTTGGACCTGAGAAGGCCCAAACCCGTTAGCCCGATAGCCCGACCTATTCTAAAGCAAGTATATTCATATCTAGTACGGTATAATTATATCAATTATATTCATGTTCATTCCAAATACCATGTTCTAACTTTAATATCCTTATTCGAGTGTAGAATAAATGCTTAGACACATTAATTATCATATCCATTAGTGGATTGAGGATATTATTACATTAATATACAAGATTATTACATTAATATGCAAGAATGGAATCTGTGTCCTCAAGTGTTACAGCATGTACAACTGTAAGTAACCAATCTGTATTGGGTCATAGTGCCTGCATCTACAATAGAATACGTAATAGTGAATTGAATGGTGGTTTAAGAAGCCATATTTTTGCCACATTTGTATTTCCAACATACAACTAATGTTAAAATCACAAATTAGTTAGCATGCTTAATAGTTTTAAACATGCACACATGCATAAGAAACAACTACACAAATGCAAGAAGAATGGAAGACACGATATTGGTATACATAGGTGTTAAATTGGGCCGGTCCGACCCGAACCCGACACATTTTGTTTGGGTCGGGTTTGGGCTTGGGCCTAATTTTTGAAAATAAAATGGGCCTAGGCCCGACCCGTTAGCCCATATCTAAAATGGGCTTGGGTCGGGCCAAGGCGAACCCGGCCCGAGCCCGGCCCATGCCCAACCCTACCGGAGGCCCATCTCGCCGCGGCCTGCTCCCAGTTCGTCCACTGCCCTTGCCCACCGTCGGATCGACTTTGTTCTACCAGCCGCACAGTAACCATCGGATCTGCTGCAGCCCCACCGTCCGATCTGCACCGAGCTTCTAATCTGGACCGTTGCGGGCGAAGGGGCATCGCGCGTGGCGCGCCTGACACGTGGCGTAAGTGATCTCGCATCCACCGTCTGCACCCGCCCTTGCTTGGGTATTTTGCGAGTTCTCCTCTGGGCATTTTTGTATTTAACATTTAATCGTAAAGCTTTCCTCGGCCTTTAAGTATTGATGTAATAATTGCAATAGAACCCACGTGCTTTTAACTCCTTGCGAGTCGGTCCCCGTCAGGTCGCGTGTCCAACACGTGATTCTTGGTGTTTTTGCAGGGACCCCCTTGCACCTCTATATATTTCGTAATTAGTATCAAAACATTCATCTGCAGGCTATATATTTCTTGAAATTTTGCATTTGAGCCCCTCAGTCTCTCATCAATCCCTGTTATATCCCTGCCAGGCGTGTGCGTACGCGCGTGGCCTTGGCGTTTTTGCATCACTACCCTTAGTCTTCTAAATATTTATTGTGAGTCCACAAAGTTTTCATTTCAGTTTTAAATTATGTGGACAAATTACATTGAAGCCCTGAAACTTTCTAAATATTACCAAAATGCCCCTGCGAACATGTAATTTCTTTTTGTTTCTTGTAATTTTTGCATGCGTCTATTAAACCCTAAAAAATCTACAAAAATTAATTTAAGTCTCTGTTGCATAGTAAATTAACGGCATATTTTTATTTTTTATAATTATTGCATTGTAATATTTATTAAAAATAAAAAATAGCTATTTTCAACACTGTTTGCATTATAAAATCTATAAAAAATATAAAAACACTCCAGAAAAATCCCAAAAAATATATATGGTTTCTTTTAGTGCGTTCTAACTTCATCCAAAATTCGCTAAAAATTACAAAAGAAAACTCATAAAAATCACAAAACCCCAAAAACTTTATAAAAATATTAAAAATTCTACAAAAATCCTAAAAATACAAACTTTGTCTCTGAATTTTCTTTGTTTTATTATCTTTAAGTAAAAATTAATTTGGAGAATTTTTGCTACTGTTTTCCATTTTATTTCTCCATTTTAGTTTCAGCCTTGTCTTTTATCCACTGTTTTCAGTATTTTCGAATTTAAAAATACCAAAAACATTCTGAAAAATACCCAAAACTCACAAAAACAGTAGAAAAGTGTAAAAATACCAAAAACATTTCATTTCTTAATTTTTAAGCTTTTTCCCTTATTTTGATAAATAGTTTATCATCTCTTTTCTTATATAGTTTGTGTATTCCAATATTGAAAAAGAAAATATAAAATATAAAATATAAAAAGGAAATATAAAATCAGAAAATTAAAAATCAAAATACAAAATTAGAAAATTAAAAAATAAATAAAAAATTATAAAATTAAAAACCCACAAAAAATAGCATAATAGACATTTGATCACCTTCGCACACATTTTGAGCATTTTTGCCCCGACCTATCCTATCTGCTCCCTGTGTTCGACCTCTACACATACTTGCACTATACACATCTTGTTGTAGAGTTATAATAAATTTTCACTCCACACACTTTCACTGCTTTACTTGATTGTTGTGGGTTAATTGTTGTTTGAATCAGGATTTTTGAGCGGTCACCGCATCGACTGCAGTTTTGCCTTGTGAAATCGTACGACCCTCTAATTTCTCACTTCAACAAATGGCGTCATTGCCGGGGAGCAACAGCGCTTAGTTCGGGTCTTGTTTGTGATTGTGATTGATTGTTTATTTCACGGCTTTTCTTTTTGCTTAATTTATTCTCATTATTTTTTTGATATATCTGTTGAGTTGTCTAACCCCCTCTCTTGTTGACTTCGTGCGAGGTACCGCGGATCGAGGGAGGCGCTCCACCCTAGGCGCCTGTGCACCCATGTGAAGTCGGCATCGGCCTGCCGAGCACCGAGGAGACGAAGAGGAATTTTGAAGACCGAGCTCCTCCTTAGTTGTTGCATTTATTTCCTTGTATTTATTTGTGTAATTTAAGTGAGAGAGAGACTTTAATTTGTAATAATACAGGTACCCCCAGACTTGGACTTTTGAGCCTAATTTCCAAGTGATTGTTCACTTGGGGGCTCGCTGTTGTTTTTGTCGGCTTTCTTCGCATTCTTTTTATTTTGTTTTGTTTTTCGATTTTATTTATTTTTGTATGATTGAGCCCCTAGTTTTAGGATTGCTTGCGATAGACTAAGGCCAAACACTTAATATTTTGCATGCACCTATAGTCTCGTTTGGACTGAGTCAAATTTTAAACAGTTGATTCACTGTCTTTGATCCACCGCGTCGCGAGCTCTCCCCGCCAAGCGCTTCTCCTGAACTCGATTTGTCGAGAGGAGGAGGGGTGAGCCTAGACCGGACTCTTGGATTGAGGATTTGTGGTCAACTTGTGGTTCTTCACGATAATAGCAATTTCTGAAACTTAGGGTGATTTCATCGGTTTTTGCATTTGCATGTAGTTAGGTTTCAATTCTGCCGAGCATCCTTGCATGTAGAGTGCTGGAGACAAGGTGAGCATTTACGCTTTAGCATTCATCATCATTTTACCGCTTGCATTGCTTTTCTGCTCCTCTACCTCTGATTTTGATCACCTAGGAGCTTAAAGGAATTGACTCCCCGATAGGATCGTGCATTCTTAGTAAAAATCCAAAAAAAAGTGATAATCGATAAAATTGGGACTGCTAATAGTACTTGACCCTAAAACCAATCAAAAAGAAAAATCTTGTCTTAGGGCGAGTAATCCCCTCATTGTCTTCGTTTTACATTGCTCGCGCACACGCTAAGGATTAGTGCCCAAATCCCATTTCAGCCCCCTAAGTGTTTGCGCAATTTTTGACTTCTCACCAAACTCTAAAAAAAAGACAAGATAAAAGGACCGACTTTTCGGTCTCTACCGAGTTGAGTAGGTGAATTGAGGGTTTGCATTCTTTTTATTTGTTTGTGATTGTTTTGTGTGTGTCCTAGATCATCCTTGCGCATTTGCGCCTTCTTCTCCACGCTCTTGACTTGATCGTCGTGTTCTCCCGATTGTTTCCTTTTGTTTCGAGATGGCTGACTGGAGCATATTTTGTCCGGATTTTGCGGATCCCTCATTCACTCCAGCCGGTCCATCTCACTTTTTCCAGGAGGACTTTTCTCCTAATTTTTGTACATATCCGACCCACCCACTATTTCAGGATTCGGACTTTGACCTTCACCAATCATTTCCACCATCGTCACCTTCACATTTCGACAACCCGCTCTTCCTTGAGTATCCCAATCCGGAATGTGAATTTTGTCCACACCCGCCGCCCACATTCGACTCACCCAATCCTGAGATTTTGGAGTCACCTTTCATGATCTCCACACTTGAGACCTTGAATCAGATGATGGAGCATATGAATTCGAGGATTACTGATCTTACTAGTTTAAATGAGAACCAGAATGTCGCTCCATTCTTTGAGGATATGGATTGATTTGAGGACGACCATGAGAGCTTGCAATCGCCCAAAACACAAAAAAATGAGAAAATTTTAAAAACACAAAAAGATTTCGGGAGACACACGATCGAGTCGGACTGTGAGGAGAGCACCCACTTGCCAGACTTTTTGACCACACATTCATTCACACCCGGTCCCACCTTTGACCCCGAGGATGTCGTTGTACAGACTGCTCTTGGCATTCCTCGTGTATATAATGATTCCGACTTCCTCCGTTGTATGGAGGAGGTCCAAAAATTCAAAAAATTGCTGACTGAACCCAAAGTGGTGGCCACTATTCATGAGATTATCCTTGCCCCACTTCAGCAGGCCATGATTGATTTATCTGCTCCTCTTCCCAAGAAGAGAAAGCGGAGGAGCAGATCTGAGCGTCATATCTTGACCATGGCCACTGCCCACGCCATCACACACCGTCCCATTCCTCGGAAGAGGAACACTGCCACACCTTTCATTAGATGCACAATCTCTGACTTCACATGTTATCACACTCTCCTAGACGGTGGTGCTTCGATTAGCATTATACCCTTCTCGTTGGTACAGTCTCTTCACTTAGGGCCTCTCAAGAAGACCAGGATGATCGTACAGTTTGCTGATGGATCAATAAAGAGGCCGAAGGGTATCTTTGAAAACGTCGTCATTTCGATTCAGGGCATGAGCCATCACGTTGATTTTGTCGTATTGCCCATGGAGACCTCCACTGGGGAGCACTCTCCAATAATCCTGGGACGACCATTCCTCGCCTCTGCGAGGGTCGTTATTGATTATGGATCAGGAGAGATTCGCTTTCGCCCTGCTGACGAGAGCGAAGCATTAATCACTGCACCCACTACCGACCAGAGACCTGCACCTGATGCACCCTCACCTATCTTGGCTGACCTCGAGGATCATGACCTTGATGATACTATCAGAGAATTTTGCTGCTTATTGGATTCCACTGAGACCCGAGAATTCCTCCCAGTTGAGGAAGACTTGGAAAGCATGGACCTCGGAATTCCTTCTTCTGGGACTTGGCGATGTGTTGATGACATCCGTAGGATTTACACGATCGGTACCATTGAGCGGAGGGCAGTGGTAGAGACTAGAGAGGACAGACATGTTTCGACTATTTTCACCGATGGGTCCATTCCTGTTCACGTAGATACTGATAAGCCAAAGGCCGAATTTGATTTAGTTGCTTTTCTTCGGAAATTCGGGCCTTTTGATGAGAAAGATGATCCGGTTGAGATTATAGAGGACGAACAAAGTTTGACTACTTCCATCGATGAGTTCGTGCTTTTTGGTTTTGAACTGGATGACACCTTGTAGGACGACACTGAGTTCACTACTTCCAATGATGATGAGTTCGTCCCATTTCACTTCGATACCAGCGAGACACCCAAGGCCAGACCTGACCACACTTCTTCCACTACCCCGTCTGTGCCTCCACACCCTAGGGCCACTGAGGACTTACACCTCGTCGACCCTGATCGGATTCCGTCCATTGTGGACCCCAATGTCGACCTGCAGCACACCAGATCTATTCCTCAGCGGTCCCGCAAGAAGGTTCGCTTTCAACCTTCTTGATCCCGTGTACATCCACCTCTGTTGTATATTCATGTGTTTTCCTCTATCTCTCTTCCGTATTGCTCGTCCACCTATTCTCGTGTTTGCCTTACTTAGGACGTACTTTGTCCTAAGTATAGGGGGGTGGACGAGCCGGGTGTTCATTCGTCGTTCCGTTTCATTACTCCTGTTGTTGCCTATACTTAGGGATTCTTTTACCCTAAGTATAGGGGGAGTGATGTGTATATCCTCTGATCTCGTTTCCATTTTCATCTCTTTTCTTCTTTTCTTCTTTTCTTCTTTTCCTCTTCTATCTTCTTTATCTACCGAAAAGGTGCCGCCCCTTTTTGTCAGTCTTCTATACTTAAGACGTACTTTGTCCTAAGTATAGGGGGTATGCACCCCGAGTTCTCCTATTCTTCGATCCTCTCCATTATCTCCTCTTCTTATCTATACTTAGGGATATCTTACCCTAAGTATAGGGGGAGACAATCTGAGTACGATATGTTCATTCCCACCCTTGACCCTCCCTGCTTTGTGTACAGCCTGCTATACTTAGGATTATTTGATCCTAAGTATAGGGGGGACGGTCAACTTCTCATTGGTTCATTTACTTATTCTTTAGACTTGCCTATACTTAGTACGAGTTATGTCTTCTCTTTTCTCTCCGATCTATGAGGACATAGCTCAAGCTAAGTATAGGGGGGTCATATATACTGCGTATATAATTTAGCCATAACTCGTACTTTTGTATTTTCCAAATAATATGGCTAATAATTCTTTAGAAACCATTAAAAATCCTAACAAAAGGTGTTTTGTTCCTAAAATTCTTTTTGTATATATTGATTAATAAATCAGGTGAAAATGTTTTTTGCAAAATATTTGAAAATATGTGTGAAAATATTTTGAAAACTATTTTGAAAATGTTTTGTTACATGTTTTCAACCTTTGTAAAAATGTGTGGTTTGTAGAATTTATTTTCTTTGTGTGAAATAAAAATGTTTGAAAAATGATTTGCAAATGGTTTGAAAAATGGTTGCAAAAATATTTTTGAAAAATCTATCTATATTGTTTGAAAAACCTTTGCAAAATGATTTTCAAATGTGTGTACATGTTTGTAAAAATGTTTGTAAAAATTATTTTGGACTATAGTTTTCAAAAAATTGTGTGAAAAGCTTGTGTCAAATAAGTTTGAGGAATATACACATCTCACCCAAAATCCACTCTATATATATATGAATAAAATTGATCACTTACCCTTGTAAATTCTTAAAATCCACTTCTTGAATATATAAGAAGCACTCCCGTGTACATATTTTCACCTAACTTTCAGCCAAAATCTTTTTGTTTTCAAAAATCCCAAAAACATTTACAAAAGTAAAATCCAAAAACATTTGAAAAATCTTTTTGAAAAATAAAAAAAATGCATCTGCATATGCATCATCATCTTTTCAAAAACCATAAAAAGTTCAAAAACTTTGAAAATTGCATCACAAAAATATTTTCTGCACTGCATTGCATAACATGAGCATTTTTCGGATTGAGTTTGATAGTTGAACAAGTCTAAGTAAAATCCGGAGATTGGAGCTTGATTGGACCTTAAAATCTACCTAATAACAGGAACCTTATAGGAATTGGGTTTGAGGTACTTCAGGTCTAGTTGACTTAATTCTTTGAGGATCACGAGACTTGGTTCAATGGATTCTTGACTGCCTAAGTAGAGTATTTCAGAGCACACGCACGACTCTTGTTGATAATGACCTAACTTGGACACATGCACCTTTCACATGGCTCAACTCAATTGGAGTGGTGAGGGGATTGGATTTGCCGGTATGAGACGCACACAAGTGGAAACACTTGTCCTCCTCTAGGGAGGGAAGTGCACCCCAACCCGTCCAGTGATGAGGAAGTCTAAAGATAGGAGAGTGTGGGTTGCAATAAAGCTTCAAAAGAGGGATAGTCTACTGGCTCAAGAGGAAAAACTCCTTACGTAAATGCTGTTGTAAATAGTATTTCAAAAAAAAGAGAAAAAAAAGAGGAAAAAAAAGAGAGACAGGCCTGTACAAAAATAAATGCCTGCAAAAGTATGTGAATATGTTGTAAAGTCAATAAGCAAGCTTGGGTTCCAAAGTCGAATCATGTGAGCCTGCAGCTGGATGACTTGACTACACTGGTCTTGCATCCTAGGATGGGTAGCTACACTGGCTACCATCCATTCTTCTCTTCACCCCCTCCTCTTGAGTCGGTTGCCACTTGAACTTAGAAGGGAATACCCCGCTCCTCGAGGATGGAGCCATTGGATTGGGGAATCATTGGGTTGTCATACCAGAAAGTCAGTCTCTTTGTCATTCTAGTTGGGAAGAACCACCATCACTTACACTGTACGAGTCAGATTCATAGTCGTAAGGGTTTGCGTATGAATTGAGATATTTCTGACCTGGCTATTAAGAAGGCTTGAGCAGAGTCTTGGGATTCTCAGGGACTGTTGGACTTCAAATTCGGTTCTCATTAAGGTTCCGCCCGTACTAAAATTCCAAAGGTCCGACTTAAGCTCCAAACTTTGATTTTGTGAAGACAAGTTTGGTAATTACACTTAATCCACCTTCTTCTTTTTCTTTTCTTTGTTTTTTTCTGCACTTATTGCATAAGTGTTTTCTAGGGACTAGCAAAGGCAAGTATAGGGGGATGATGAATCTACGTTTCATCATCTTTATTCTATCATTTTGGCCTTAAAAACCCTAGTAAATGCGTGTAAATAGGCTTAATTCATGCATTTTAGCATTCATGCATATGTGTGTAAAAAGTGTATAAAATACTGTTTTTAATGCCAAAATTATAGAATAAAGAAAAGAAAAGAAAAAGAATAAAATATTGTAAATATTTTGCGACCCGAAACCCCGAGACCTAGGCATCTCGATGACTAGGTCGATATGGAATAAAGTAGGGGGAGATAAGGGCCAAAAATACCAATAAAATTCCTTTTATTTTATTCATTCTTTATTCACTTTGGGACCTAATTTTGGTTCCACTTTTTATACATCAAATAAAGAAACTTTGTACATGAAAGTTGTAGATAATTAAATAAAGAAAAATACAAAATTGATTTCACTGAAAAATAATACACAGATAAAATGTTCTGGTCTGAATAAAAATCCAGAATCCAAACTTCCTAGACCCGTATCTCACAAATGAAAACTCCAAATGCCGCAAACTCACCTTTAAGTGTATATAGAATAAAATAATCTATTTAATGGCGGTGGTTTCGCATTTGGCAGAGCTACGGTTTGGAAGTTGAGTTTTGGAGCCTCATTGTATACTTGTACAGATTAAAATATTCAATTTATTATTTATTTATTATTTTTATAATTTTATATTTTTATAATGTTGTAGATATTACTTATAACAATTGCGAATATTAAAATTAGAATAAAAATGTAAATAAAACTCAAAATAAAAATACTTGTATACACAAAACCTAGGTATAATACTTATACACATACATGTATAATTACTATTTCTATTTTATTAAATATACAGAACACATCAATAAAATTAAAATAAAAATATAATTACGTGTATAAAAGTATGTTATAATTATATAAATTAATAATCAGAAATAAATAAATTAAATACACACAATAAAAATAAAAGAATACAATACATAGGTATATATACCTATATAGGACTAAAAAGGCAACTTGTAAAAATATACCTCTAAAAAAATAAAAATTACCATAAAATAATATATAAAATTAGAAATATTTTTTATTTAATAACCAAAAATTAATAAAATCATTATCTATTTTTAATCGATTTTCCAATCTTTTTCCTCAGACCTTTTTCTGGTTGGTCCACGTGGACCAACCAGGAGGCAGCAGCAGTTGACCGCATGTCAACTCTCTGCCCCACGTCTGGGCTGTGTCAGAACATATTTTTTCTTGGATTTCACCCTTTTTTGGGAGCCGCATCTTTCATCCTTTCATGATGCGTCCTAAAGCAATTTTTATCCTCGAGAATCACATGTACACGCCCAAAGGTTTCCTCGGGGATTGGATCTCTGATTCATTAGATCTCCATCAATCTTTGAGCCTACTCGACCATGGTTCAAAAACACCCCCCCCATACTTCTTTCTCTCCTTGAACCCTCTTTGACCATCTATCTTGCTCTCTTATCGAGTGCTCCGGATTGGGTCTCGTGACAGGAGACCCTCCAGCCCCCAGGAGGCGTAGCTAGGCGGTCGAGGCGGCGTCTCCGCCCCCATCTCCGGCCAACGGTCGTGAGGTTTCTTCCTTGGGATCCCCAGCCCTCGAGGTCATTTTTCGCTTCATTTTTTCATTTGTTTCTTGTTGTACAGTTCGCCCTTATTTCTGGCTTTTAATTTGTGCAATTAATTTGGTAGCCAACCACTTGATTGGTGTAGATCTCACGCCCGAAAACCTCGCTGGAGCTGTTGAGCTCCGGCGTCTTTTTCCACACCATACACTACCATTCAACCATCGTTCACCCTGCGAACAATCTACTGTCGACCTTGTTTTGCCTTGCAGATCCCAGGGGTCGAGGGGCTCTATCTGGAGTCTGGTTTTGCCAAAGAAGAAGCACCTGGAGCCGCGCCATTTGTAGACCTTGCGGTGGTGCATCCGTGCCCTCCCGGCCATTTTGGCACCGCTGGAAGGTAGTGCATTCCTCCAGGAGCGGCTGGGCGTTCTTTGAAGCAGCATTCGGTGGTGGAGGAGGGAGATCAACTCGCCGGAGGCCCATCTCGTCGCGGCCTGCTCCCAGTTCGTCCACTGCCCCTGCCCACCGTCAGATCGACTTTGTTCTACCAGCCGCACAGCAACCATCGGATCTGTTGCAGCCCCACCGTCCGATATGCACCGAGCTTCTAATCTGGACCGTTGCGGGCGAAGGGGCATCGCGCATGGCGCGCCTGACACGTGGCGTAAGTGATCTCGCATCCACCGTCCGCGCCCACCCTTGCCTATGTATTTTGCGAATTCTCCCCCGGGCATTTTTGTATTTCACATTTAATCGTAAAGCTTTCCTCGGCCTTTAAGTATTGATGTAATAATTGCAATAGAACCCCCGTGCTTTTAACTCCTTGCGAGTCGGTCCCCGTCAGGTCGCGTGTCCAACACGTGATTCTTGGCGTTTTTGCAGGGACCCCCTTGCACCTCTATATATTTCGCAATTAGTATCAAAACATTCATCTGCAGGCTATATATTTCTTGAAATTTTGCATTTGAGCCCCTCAGTCTCTCATCAATCCCTGTTATATCCCTGCCAGGCGCGTGCGTACGCACGTGGCCCTAGCGTTTTTGCATCACTATTCTTAGGCATCTAAATATTTGTTGTGAGTCCACAAAGTTTTCATTTTAGTTTTAAATTGTGTGGACAAATTACATTGTAGCCCTGAAACTTTCTGAATATTACCAAAATACCCCTGCGAACATGTAGTTTCTTTTTGTTTCTTGTAATTTTTGCATGCATCTATTAAACCCTAAAAAATCTACAAAAATTAATTTAAGTCTCTATTGCATAGTAGATTAACGGCATATTTTTATTTTTTATATTTATTGCATAGTAATATTTATCAAAAATCAAAAATAGCTATTTTCAACACTCTTTGCATTATAAAATCCATAAAAAATATAAAAACACTCCAGAAAAATCCCAAAAAAAATATATGTGGTTTCGTTTAGTGTTTTCTAACTTCAGTCCAAAATTTACTAAAAATTACAAAAGAAAACTCATAAAAATCACAAAACCCCAAAAACCTTTTATAAAAATATTAAAAATTCTACAAAAATCCTAAAAATACAAACTTTGTCTCTGAATTTTCATTGTTTCATTATCTTTAAGTTAAAATTAATTTGGAGAATTTTTTCTACTATTTTCCATTTTATTTCTCCATTTTAGTTTTAGCCTTATCTTTTATCCATTGTTTTCAGTATTTTTGACTTTAAAAATACCAAAAACATTCTGAAAAATACCCAAAAATCACAAAAATAGTAGAAAAGTGAAAAATACCAAAAACATTTCATTTCTTAATTTTTGAGCTTTTTCCCTTATTTTGATAAATAGTTTATCATCTCTTTTCTTATATAGTTTGTGTATTCCAATATTGAAAAAGAAAATCAAAAAATATAAAATATAAAAAGAAAATATAAAATCAGAAAATTAAAAATCAAAATACAAAATTAGAAAATTAAAAATAAATAAAAAATTATAAAATTAAAAACCCACAAAAAAATAGCATAATAGACATTTGATCACCTTCGCACACATTTTGAGCATTTTTGCCCCGACCTATCCTATATGCTCCCTGTGTTCGACCTCTACACATACTTGCACTATACACATCTTGTTGTAGAGTTATAATAAATTTTAACTCCACACACTTTCACTGCTTAACTAGATTGTCGTGGGTTAATTGTTGTTTGAATCAGGATTTTTGAGCGGTCACCGCATCGACTGCGGTTTCGCCTTGTGAAACCGTACGATCCTCTAATTTCTCGCTTCAACAAGGTCATTGGGTGGTCAGGTGATGGCAAGATGGAGTATATGCGTCGAAAAAATTAGGGGAAAATAAAAGGGAAAACATAACACGAAACATGGAGGATTCGAGGAGGAAGAAGGGTGGTCGATGCGGCCTAGGTTGAGCTTCAGATGAAACTCCGCTCTTCGCATGACGAGGCTGGCCGGTCCTCGGTGCTTGATTGGATGCTAGGCGGCCAAGGCACGACGGTCAATGTTGTGGGTCGTCACCTAGTAAGAAGTCACCATCACCTCACCAATTCGCCCCTCCGCTGTCATCGGAGGGGCGAGGGAAGCTACGCTTCAGCTCGTGGAATGGTGGACGAGGGTGGTGTGCGGTGACAGAGGTGGATTTATAGGGAGGAGGTGGTGGTTACATATGGTGATCAAGGGTGTTTGCAAGGGACGGCAAAGGGGCGTTTGAGAGAGGAATGAATGCATTGATGGTCGAGCGAGAAAGGTGGATCTCGAGGCTGTGTGGGCGACCGTTTGGCTGGTGAGGAGGCATCGTAATGGTGGAGCTAAAATGGAAAGGGGTAAGAGTTGTCGCGTGGTGTAACGACTAGGGTGGGGGATGTTTGGAGGAGAACAATGAAGGATGATCGTTGGATCTTGCGATCCAATGGTCAAAATGGAAGCATTGGCGAGCGGTGAGGATTGAATCAGGGGTTTCTGATCTAGTGACTGGAAATGAGTGTGGGTGTAGATGGCTAAGATCAGGTCCTAGGATCTGATCGAGTGGTGGAGAGTAAGGAGCGGGCGAACAGTTGGGATGGATATGGGGCTTCATCCAATGGAGGGGGTGGGATGGGTGATGTGGAGGGTGGTCAGCCAAGGGATTCGGAATAGATCTACAGCTAAGGTTTAGGCATAAGGGGGCGATCCAGATGAGAAGAGGGAGTGGATCAGATGGCTGTGAGTGAGTGAGGGATGGACGGTGAAGATTACGGGGGGAAGAAGGTGATCCAAGGCGGAGAGTAGTGACGGGTGGAGAGAAGAGGAGTAGGCCACGTAGGCAGCCCAGAGGGCGCCACATGGCCGCTCCAAAAAATTCAGAAATTAATAAAATAAAGAAAAATCAAAAGTAAATAATTAGAGTCCTAATTAGAAAAAAGTCAAAAAAACATGAAAGTTGTACATCTCAATGAGATTTACATATTTCATGTTGGGCAAAAACCAAAAGAGGTCATTTGTACAAAGGTGTATTTTTAGGAGTATTTTTAATGGGTAAAAATGCTATTTTTATGGTTTTGATATTTTTTATTTTTTATTTCTTTTAAAAGCCAAGATAAATATATATAATATTTAGTCTAATTTTTAGGGATTTTAATAAAATAGAAAATAAAGAAAAAATGTTAGAAATTAAATACAATAAATATGATGAGAATGTAGGTTAATTATACATAAAGTACGTATAATATAATACCAGTTAATATTGGTGTTTTAATTGTGATTTTTATTGAATTGTTTAAGAAGGAGAATAATAAATGGATTTTATCATGATGTATCTGAGATTCATCATCTATTCATAAACCTATAATGCAATTCCTTTTTCTCCTTTGAAAATAAAGGAAAGGTTGTCATGAGTTCCTTCCAACAGTCAGACTGATGGATGATCAATGTACTCTTCATGAATATGCTTTGCATGCCATAATATATTTTATTGTTTTCTTGCAATAATATAATCGCTTCAATCTCAGAGTTAACGAGAAATAAAATCAAGCTTTTTATTGATATTTTTTCCACTCTTGATTCAAGAAATCTTGGCTCATCACATTCAGGATAATGTGTCAAATACTCATGTTCTCTATAATATAAAATATGGTGATTTATACAAGAGTCTATCTTAACCTCAGCTAAGCCCATCTTCCACATCACTTTTTTGGTTTTATATTTTCCAGGGAATTCAGCATCTTCGGGAAATATTTTCTTGATAATTGTAAGCATGACATAAAAATTATGATCTGCCATATTATACTTCACCTTCATCGATGGAAGTTCTAAAACTACTGAGAGTTTTGAATATGTCTTTACAACCCAGTGATGAATCGGAAATCTATCTTTTTAGTAATCAATAATTTTACTATATGAGACAGATTTTAATTCAGCAAAAACCATAATCTTTGAATGTTGTGGAGAACTTTTACTTGGTAAGTGTACTAAGATCGAACACAGGAACACGAGCCTCCTCATCGATTTATCAGGCATTAAGTATTAAAGTTAATTGAATAAATTCATTGATATAGGTCTTTCAAATACAGATACACATGGAAATAAGATGCATCATAGAATATTGCAAACAAAATGCAGATGAAAATGTACATGAAACTTATGCAAAAAAGAGCATTTTAAAAATGAGGTGCACAATATGAAAGATTATTTTTATGCAAAAAAAATGTAATGCACAAGACAAGTGTAATTTTATATTTTAAGCAATTTAAAATTGAGATGAAATGTATAATGGCTTGCAACATAATACTACATGATGCAGACAATGAATCATGCATGAAACAACATTCAAATATAACCTAAAATAAACAAATATATGAGAAATCAAATAAAGATCAATTTCAGAGATAATTATTGCATTAAAAAAATCAATATTGAGCAGATGGCATTTTAATAAAGGAGCAGGTGACACATTACAATTAGAAATTATTAATGTATTGCAAGGAGTCAAATAAGAAAATAAATGATGCCATCAGAAAGAGAATGAAAAGAGTAACAAAATGAAATTGAACTCAACCGAAACAAAGATAGTATGCTCAAAATATAATCAGTAGTGTCTAGTGGCATAAATGCGATAAAAACTATAGAAATAAAAAGATAAATACGCATAAAGGCCCCTAGGAGTGGCATTTACACAATATCGAAAAGGCAGCAGGGCATCTTTGCAAAATTCCTAGATTTGGCATGTGAGGCACGCACACCTGGGGAGGACTTCTTTGCAATTATGTGAAAACTATAAGGTAGGGGTGCAATTTACCTAGCCCACACGCACTCTACACGTGCACGGGCTAGGCTCGGGAGTGGGTGGAAATTCGAGTAGTTGGCTCGAGTGGCAAAGCTACACGTGGCGCGGTCATGGCGGGTCCATCGAGCCTAGGAGGCTCGGGTGGGTGGATCCAACGAGTGCGAGGCTTCCTCGGTCTCAGAATCGAATGGTGTTGGCTCCTCTGATGTAGATATTGTTGGATCAAGATCCAAGGGCATCTGCTTCTCCTTCCTCCGCTGTGGGCGACAGCGAGGAGCCTGGGCTCCGGTAACCTCCCTCGAGCACCACCGATGTTATGCTCGACAGTGAAGGGTCATGAAAGCTTGAGGGAACTGACGAGCCGCAAAATCGGCCCTTTAATAGTGCTGAATTAGCACTTGGAAATGTCGGTGCAGTCGGGCCGATTGCGGTCGTCAAAGCGATCACCTCATTTAGATATATGCAATAATGAATCGAAATGAGGTGATCGTTATTTATTTTACTTGGCAAGAAACCAAGGTCGAACTCAGGGACACGAGCCTCTCTCGTATTAATCGGATTTAAGCGTGTTTAACTAAGCGTAGAGTTAAGGGCCTATAGGTCAATACATGCAAAGATACAACAAGTTACAAGATAATGCATTAAAACATAAGACATGCATTTTTTATCAATTTTTTTATAATGCAAATAAGTGATCATGCAAAGCGAATGATATGCCCCAAGTTAAAAAGAATGAGCCAACTAAACCAAAGTTGATTTCAGATTTAAATGAAGCAACCACTCATTTGACATAAAGTGCAAGGTTAATCAGAGAGGCATAAAAAACACTAGAGTTAATTAAAAATACATTTAGATCACAGTGTCAATATCAAGAAAACAAATATTCCATTAAAAAGTACGTCAAACAAGCGTTAAAATGAAACTGAAATCAACCTAATCGGAGCTACGAGGCTCAAGATATGCAACAAAGAAGCTAAGGGCATAACTGAAATAAAACATGAAAGGATACCTACAAACAGGTCCCTGGGAGGGACGAAAATGTAATAAAAATAAAGACGAGTCCTTCCCTGTAAATTGTCCACAAGAACAGGGGCATTTTTGCAAATGTTGAAAGTCGCGAGGGCATAAGTGCAAAATGCCCGATGTGCACGTGGACTGCACAAGCTTCTGGACCTGTTTGCTAATGTGGAGAAGTTAGTGGGCTCCTCTGCAAATTACCCAGAGACGCACGTGCCAGGCACGTGCGGCCCAGGCTCGGATGGAGGCTCGGTCAAGGCAGAGGTTCGAAGACGCTTCGGGTAGGCTCGGCTGAGGGTCGGACCCGTTGCAGGCTCGGGGAAGGTTCGGACGTCCCAAGCCTGGAGGCTCGGGGTTGAGGCTCGGTGAAGCTCTGGGGAGGACACGTGGCGGAGATTGCACCGTCCGATCTTCAGAGATCCGACGGCATCTGAACGTTGCTCTTTTTGGGCGACGTGGCTGAATTGTAGCCGTTGGATGAACTCCAGGGCGGAGCATCCAACGACTACTGCTCCTCTTCCTCCATCTGTAGCAGGCGGCGAGAGCTAAACTCCGGCGACGGAGCTCCAGCTCCGCCGCTCCTTCCTGGGCCCGGTGGAGCTCGCCCGAGGCTCCTGGAGAATTTTCGATGAAGCTTGGAGCTCGGGCGAGGTGATGGACCTCCTGGTGTGGGACTTCGGAGCTCGTATGTCGACGGCGAACTAGACGAAGTTAGCCCGGCGAGCTCTCCGGCCATTGAAGAGTTAGGACACCTGCAGGGTTAGTAGATAGCCGAAGCGGCGATGGGGTGCGTGGGTGAGTGAGTGGGATGGAGATGGGAGCTCATCGAGGATGGAGAAGGTGAGAGCTCGGAGCTCCTCCGCCGTGAGGGCGGAGGAGATGGCCAGAGGGTGACTAGGGTTTGGAAGAAGGGAAGAGGTGAGCGGGAAGTTGCGCGAAAAAGGGGGAACGGAGGCGAAACGACTGGAGTGGTCATCGGAGCGAGGGGGTGGCCGGAGAGGCCTGATTAATTAAAAGAAAATAAAGAAAAAATCAAGAGAGGGAGCAGAGAACTTACCGGAGGTTTTGGTGGAGGAGGAGCCTGTGCGCGAGCTCGTGGTCAAGCTCTGGTCTTCGCTGAACGTCGGCAGCTACTCGACGCAGCTCAGGCGGTCGCCAGGAGGCGCCGCAGCTCCGCCGTCAAAGGCGGAGGGTCTCACCAGGATTGGAGTCGTTCTCGCTCAATCGCACCGCCTCCCCCTGTCACGGGGAGGCGGAGGAGGGCTGGGCTCCCTTCCTCGTAAAGGTGGACCTCGTGATTTGTCGGAGGGGGCGAGATATTTGAAGGGTGAGGGCAGAGGTTCCGGTGATGGGGTCGTGGTTTGTGAGGGGAATATGGAGCGACTGGGACGTATTTGTGGATCGTGGAGGTTGACGATGGTGCATGGCCGTTGGATCTGGAGATCCAACGGTGAAGGGTTAGGCGCGAAGAGACGGTTGCGATCGGATCGGGGGACGGTATGATCAGTGGCGGATGGAAGCGCCACGTGGCGAGCTATGCGCAAGGCGGCAGCGAACGGCTTAGATGGGATCACGGGCGTGATCGATCGGCTGAGGAGAGAGAGCGGCTTGAGCGGCATAGATGAAGTCCGGGGTGAAATGATCAAAGGGCTCGGGTGCTGCCACGTGGCAGGCTGTGCGAGAGGCGGTAGCGGACGGTAAAGATGAAGTGCGGGGAAGATCCGATGGCTAGGAGAAGGCGGCTTCGTGGAGAGACCTGGGCTGTTGGATCCAATGAGAGATCCAACGGTTGAGGATGGCGGCGGAGGAAGACAAGAGATGGGGGCCACGTGGCTAACCCAGATTGGGCCACGTGGCCCAATCAGATTATTGCAAGAGTATTTTTGATTTTTGAGGGCTTATTTGGTCGAATTTGAGAAAACTCAAAACATGAAAGTTGTAGATCTTGACGAGATCTACAAGTTTCATGTTGACCAAAACTGGAAAAGAGATAAATCACGGGCCCGAAATATTTTTGAGGGTATTTTTAAGACTAAAAATACCACTAAATTTTGTTTTGTTATTTTTTTGTGGTTTTTAATTTATTTAGGACTCTGTTAATTATTAGACATTAACAGGGATTTATTGACAAACTTTTAAGCAAGGGGGTTAATTATGGGAAATAAAGATGATGAAACTGAGGTTCATCACCCCCCTATACTTAAACTATGCTCGTCCTCGAGCATCAAAAAGAATGACTAAGTTGGATTAACCCCCTTGTGCATGTGAATACCGGATCCAATCTGATCAAGTCGACTCGGCTTCAGAGATCCAAAATTCTAGAGTTCAACCCAGCCTTAATCAAGAGGCTTCCAATTCCTCTATTTCTCTAGACTCTCTCTGATGTACATATAAACTAAAGGATATGAGTTTAGTGTTGACTGCAATTTCGAGAGTAGAGTCAAGTCTTCACCCAAAATCTTGGTCCGAGAAAATCTCCTAAGGACCCAATCCTCAGCACTAGGGAATAAATCAAATCTTGCATTCAGTCCACCGTCTCTTTAGTTGTCAGACTTAGAAAATGTGGATGGCAGGCCAGAAATGGAGGGCATGGGATTGTGTCAATTCTTCTCTCCCTCTCATTGGAACAAGGATTCTCTCTACTGCCTTTTTACGCAACACATTTTTTTGGTGTTGATCAGTGCGTCCGTCAAGAGAAGTTGGAGTCGTCTGCACTTGTTTTCCTGGGAGTACACCGGGGTGTGTCTCTTTTGAGTACCTATCGTACCTTCGACACCCAGACTTGTAGCATTTACGATGCAGAGCCCTTTTTTGGTGCAAGCCCGACTCCTGGTCCTAATAGCGGTGGTCCAAGTGGACACTTTGAAATGGTTGGGAGCGCTCGCCTTTGGTGGAAGCTCTTTGATATTTGGCTTTGGTGGAATGAGAGCTTTTCTTTGAATTTCATTGACTTGTATAATTGGTGGCTAGCTCCACTGCTTTTACCAAGAGTTGGCGCACACTGATCAACATTTTTTTATTTATTTTTTTCACACCCAGGCACTTAGGTTAATGTCAAGAGATTAGTATAAGAATCAAGTTCTCATACTGGCTAATATTGCTGACACTCAGGTTTCATGAAGCCTCCAAAGATTTTATCCCATCCTCGAGCATCATTAGATCAAATCCAAACTCGACTTCCTCATCCCAATCCCTTAGGTGAAAAATCAACTCATCTCATCAAAAACCGCAATCGTGCATGTGATGTGCTGATCATATTCTTTTGTCTGAGACTAAGCATGGAATATAGCATGCAAATCTAGAAACTTAGGAGAATGTGGATGATTAAGTCTAAGACCCTGATGGCTAAGGCTGGTTAACCTAAAATCTCAAAGACTTCTAAAAGCTAAGTCTTCTTGACCAATTCAGATCCTGGGTGAAAGTGAAAGTGTAGAGGATTAATCCAACTTCTTCATTCAAGACAAGACACTTTTTTTTTAAACTTCAAGAGATATTAGAACTTTCTAAGCTCAATTGAGCATCCGCGATTCAGCCAGTATGGATGTAAGTACAGGCCGAAGCCCGTTGCTTGAGGACGGGGCCTTGCGCGATGTCCTCTAAACCATCCAATCTGCTAAGGGCGAACCCTCACTGAATGCGGCTGACTTAATTGAGTTTAGTGGTGACCAATGACTCTTAAAGGATTTTTCGGTTTTTCTCATTTTTATGGATTTTAATAAAGTTAAAACACAAGTTATACTCAACTTTCCTTGAAAAAGAGATGGCGATATTTTTCAAAACCCATGTCACACAAAATAAAAAATTTTCAAAACATTTTCAAAAATCATTTTCGAAAATATTTCTATAAAATAGTGTAACATAATATCGAAAAACCGCGAAATCCTTTGAGTTCTCTTAGTCCAATGATTTTTACCTTAGCCAAAAAGTTTTTAATTTTTCAAATTTTTCAGATTATAGCTAAAGTAAATATACGGTATATACGGTATACCCCCCTATACTTGAACTTTACTATGTCCTCATAGCACTAGATGTTACAAGTACATAGGTCCATTTAAATATAGAAGAATATACGGGAGCTAAGAGGGGCTCCCCCTATACTTAGGTTAGAAATAACCTAAGTATAAAGGCAAGAATGGAAGAGTAGAGAAAATCACGGGGACTTGGGTCCCCCCTATACTTAGGCTGAGATTAGCCTAAGTATAAAGATGGAATTTGATGTCGGGAGGGACCCAAGGTGAACGAAGAAGGGGGATGGATATACAAGTGAGTGGTTTTGAATCTTGTAGATGAAATGGAGTGACTACGGTTTTGGGGTTGTGTGTCGTAAAATATACGGCTCAATCAAGCAAGCAAACCCTTGATTTCACCAACTCACACATGAAACCAACCAAGGTTGGTCAATTATCTTGTCGGTTTTATTGGTGATAAAACGTTAGATAATTACGCGAAGAAAATGTGAATTGAAAATCAAGGCGTAAGCGCGGGTGTTGCTCTCCCAAAATCGAATTTTACTCCATTTTAGGTTGACTTGCAATTAACAGTCCCAATTTTATTTTAAATTGTCACTGAATTAAGGTTAGCACATCAATCAGAAAATCATCGTCTACCGTTCATTCCATTTTCCATTAATCCTAGGTGATCAATCTAGGAAATGAAAGCCGTGAAAAACATGTATTCGATGAAGAAAAACGCGATCTAGGCTAAGCGAGAAATCATGCAGTGATTTGACGATAAAAGCCGCGAAAAAACTGAGGCCGTTTTGAAAATCAAATCCAACATGTATGCAAGTCGAAAAAAGCCGCACCTAATCATGCATCTATTAGCGGTGATTGATCTTCATTAATTTTAGCTAAGTGATGCGAGATTAAGTGCGTCTATATTTAAAGTGTGTCCTACCTACGATCAAGCACAAGAAAATATGAAAATTGAGCTCGGAGAGCCGCGTGCCTAGTCCTAGGTCGACACTCAAGTGGGGACGATCCCCACACAACCACATTCGTCCGATTACAATCGCGAGTCTTCGATCGAAGACCGCTGTAAAAGACGAGTTTATTATAATCAAAAATAAATGCGACACATTTTTTTCTTTTCTTTCTTATCGACTCCAAGCATGCTTCTGCGGCTCCTCGCAGCGGGGAGTATCCTACTCCTCGCCTCCTTGATCCATCAAGGGCCCTGCCACAGAAACAATCGTTAGATATCAAATAAGAAAGAAAAAAAAATTTATATGCAAAATATATGATCATTTGACCTATAAAAAGAAACACTAAATTAAACACACAAAAATCCAAAAAAAAATAAAAGAAATGAGCCGTGTCCCCGGCAACGGCGCCATTTGACGAGCCGCAAAATCGGCCCTTTAATAGTGCTGAATTAGCACTTGGAAATGTCGGTGCAGTCGGGCCGATTGCGGTCGTCAAAGCGATCACCTCATTTAGATATATGCAATAATGAATCGAAATGAGGTGATCGTTATTTATTTTACTTGGCAAGAAACCAAGGTCGAACTCAGGGACACGAGCCTCTCTCGTATTAATCGGATTTAAGCGTGTTTAACTAAGCGTAGAGTTAAGGGCCTATAGGTCAATACATGCAAAGATACAACAAGTTACAAGATAATGCATTAAAACATAAGACATGCATTTTTTTATCAATTTTTTTATAATGCAAATAAGTGATCATGCAAAGCGAATGATATGCCCCAAGTTAAAAAGAATGAGCCAACTAAACCAAAGTTGATTTCAGATTTAAATGAAGCAACCACTCATTTGACATAAAGTGCAAGGTTAATCAGAGAGGCATAAAAAAACACTAGAGTTAATTAAAAATACATTTAGATCACAGTGTCAATATCAAGAAAACAAATATGCCATTAAAAAGTACGTCAAACAAGCGTTAAAATGAAACTGAAATCAACCTAATCGGAGCTACGAGGCTCAAGATATGCAACAAAGAAGCTAAGGGCATAACTGAAATAAAACATGAAAGGATACCTACAAACAGGTCCCTGGGAGGGACGAAAATGTAATAAAAATAAAGACGAGTCCTTCCCTGTAAATTGTCCACAAGAACAGGGGCATTTTTGCAAATGTTGAAAGTCGCGAGGGCATAAGTGCAAAATGCCCGATGTGCACGTGGACTGCACATGCTTCTGGACCTGTTTGCTAATGTGGAGAAGTTAGTGGGCTCCTCTGCAAATTACCCAGAGACGCACGTGCCAAGCACGTGCGGCCCAGGCTCGGATGGAGGCTCGGTCAAGGCAGAGGTTCGAAGACGCTTCGGGTAGGCTCGGCTGAGGGTCGGACCCGCTGCAGGCTCGGGGAAGGTTCGGACGTCCCAAGCCTGGAGGCTCGGGGTTGAGGCTCGGTGAAGCTCTGGGGAGGACACGTGGCGGAGATTGCACCGTCCGATCTTCAGAGATCCGACGGCATCTGAACGTTGCTCTTTGTGGGCGACGTGGCTGAATTGTAGCCGTTGGATGAACTCCAGGGCGGAGCATCCAACGGCTACTGCTCCTCTTCCTCCATCTGTAGCAGGCGGCGAGAGCTAAACTCCGGCGACGGAGCTCCAGCTCCGCCGCTCCTTCCTGGGCCCGGTGGAGCTCGCCCGAGGCTCCTGGAGAATTTTCGATGAAGCTTGGAGCTCGGGCGAGGTGATGGACCTCCTGGTGTGGGACTTCGGAGCTCGTATGTCGACGGCGAACTAGACGAAGTTAGCCCGGCGAGCTCTCCGGCCATTGAAGAGTTAGGACACCTGCAGGGTTAGTAGATAGCCGAAGCGGCGATGGGGTGCGTGGGTGAGTGAGTGGGATGGAGATGGGAGCTCATCGAGGACGGAGAAGGTGAGAGCTCGGAGCTCCTCCGCCGTGAGGGCGGAGGAGATGGCCGGAGGGTGACTAGGGTTTGGAAGAAGGGAAGAGGTGAGCGGGAAGTTGCGCGAAAAAGGGGGAACAGAGGCGAAACGACTGGAGTGGTCATCGGAGCGAGGGGGTGGCCGGAGAGGCCTGATTAA
This sequence comes from Ottelia alismoides, assembly GCA_037367405.1. NCBI lineage: Eukaryota > Viridiplantae > Streptophyta > Magnoliopsida > Alismatales > Hydrocharitaceae > Ottelia > Ottelia alismoides. Next base: position 626,952 of record JAZKJV010011847.1, on the reverse strand, counting down.
TTAAAAGAAAATAAAGAAAAAATCAAGAGAGGGAGCAGAGAACTTACCGGAGGTTTTGGTGGAGGAGGAGCCTGTGCGCGAGCTCGTGGTCAAGCTCTGGTCTTCGCTGAACGTCGGCAGCTACTCGACGCAGCTCAGGCGGTCGCCAGGAGGTGCCGCAGCTCCGCCGTCGAAGGCGGAGGGTCTCACCGGGATTGGAGTCGTCCTCGCTCAATCGCACCGCCTCCCCCTATCACGGGGAGGCGGAGGAGGGATGGGCTCCCTTCCTCGTAAAGGTGGACCTCGTGATTTGTCGGAGGGGGCGAGATATTTGAAGGGTAAGGGCAGAGGTTCCGGTGATGGGGTCGTGGTTTGTGAGGGGAATATGGAGCGACTGGGACGTATTTGTGGATCGTGGAGGTTGACGATGGTGCATGGCCGTTGGATCTGGAGATCCAACGGTGAAGGGTTAGGCGCGAAGAGACGGTTGCGATCGGATCGGGGGACGGTATGATCAGTGGCGGATGGAAGCGCCACGTGGCGAGCTATGCGCAAGGCGGCAGCGAACGGCTTAGATGGGATCACGGGCGTGATCGATCGGCTGAGGAGAGAGAGCGGCTTGAGCGGCATAGATGAAGTCCGGGGTGAAGTGATCAAAGGGCTCGGGTGCTGCCACGTGGCAGGCTGTGCGAGAGGCGGTAGCGGACGGTAAAGATGAAGTGCGGGGGAAGATCCGATGGCTAGGAGAAGGCGGCTTCGTGGAGAGACCTGGGCTGTTGGATCCAATGAGAGATCCAACGGTTGAGGATGGCGGCGGAGGAAGACAAGAGAAGGGGGCCACGTGGCTAACCCAGATTGGGCCACGTGGCCCAATCAGATTATTGCAAGAGTATTTTTGATTTTTGAGGGCTTATTTGGTCGAATTTGAGAAAACTCAAAACATGAAAGTTGTAGATCTTGACGAGATCTACAAGTTTCATGTTGACCAAAACTGGAAAAGAGATCAATCACGGGCCCGAAATATTTTTGAGGGTATTTTTAAGACTAAAAATACCACTAAATTTTGTTTTGTTATTTTTTTGTGGTTTTTAATTTATTTAGGACTCTGTTAATTATTAGACATTAACAGGGATTTATTGACAAACTTTTAAGCAAGGGGGTTAATTATGGGAAATAAAGATGATGAAACTGAGGTTCATCAGGAACTCAGGCGAGGATCAGGCTGGTGATGCGAAGCGGCTTCAGTAGCGGAGAAGGTGAGGCGGTGTCTTCTCGTTGAAGGTGGTGAAGGAGATCAAAGCACGGTTGTGTTGTCTGATCATTGAAGGCGGATGGGACCTGCATATGGTTAGAATAGTTGAGGCATGCATGTATGGAAGTTGTGAGTGAGCTGGAGGTCCAATTGGGACATGGGGGACCAGGGGTTTCTTCTCTGGCGAGCCAAAGAAGAAGTAAGGTGGATGTGAAGGGGGATCTGGAGAAGGGAATTTGTGAGGGGAAGGTGTTGTGAGGATGGCAGGGTAAGGTGAAGATCGGAGGATGGTCAGGTGATGGTGGTATGCGTAGTGTGTGGCGGAGAAAATAAGAGAAAATCCAAGAAAAAGAAGAGGGGAAGGGTACCTGATCGGAGCATAGAATTGGCGATGGAGGGGGCTTGTTATGAGCGCCAGGAGGCGCTCCGATCATCTCTGAATGAGGACAGCCAGACCTCGGAGCTTAGGCAACCTCGAGGATAAGCTGCGACATGGCTGGAACCATGGGTAACACCTGGGCTCGGGTCGTCGTCGCTCATCCCTAAACCGGCCTCTCTTTGTCATAGAGAGACCGGGGGAAGATGGGTCGTAGCCCTTGGAATGGTGGACCCAGATGAAGGTGGGTGGAATAAGGGTATTTAAAGATGATGGAGCTCAAGCGTTACATGGTGGATGGGGATGACTTGTAACAGCTGCAAGAGGAAATGAAGGTGTGGTCGTGGGGTATTGATGACCGCTCAAAGGTCGAAGGGTATGAGGCTATGTGGACAGGTGGTTAGAATGTGACGAGGTGGCTCAGGATAATGGCCAAAAAGGAAGGGTGCAAGGGTGGAGCGAGGTGTAACGCTTGATGGGGGAGAAGATGGAGGTGGAAGAAGAGGTGATGTTCATTGGATCAAGCGATCCAATGATCAAGTTGTAAGCATGAGCAGGCAATCTAGATCAGATCAACGGATCTAATTCAGTGGTAGAGATAAGGTGTTAGCGGGCGGCCAAGATGGTCCATGGGGTTTCATCCAACGATTGGTGAGAAGAGCAGCTACGTGGAGAGTGCAGAAGTGTAGGATGGGAGGCGATCGTACGGTTATGGTGAGAGCAGAAGGGGGTGTCTAGGATGGAAGTGGGCAGACTGAGATGGACAACCATGGAAAAGGCAGAGATGAATGGTGGAGATGAAGTAAGGGATTGATCCTACAGTTGAAAAAGGAAGGTGACGTGTAGGCGGTGCAGGCATTGGATGTGTTCTCATCCAGCGGTTGATGTGTGAGAGGGAAGCGTGTGGCTGAGACGAGAACTGGAGGATGGATCCAAGGGTAGAGAGTGCAGGAGAGGAGCGGTCAAGATTAAGGCAGGCAGAGGGGATCTAAGGGTTGAGGAGCAGATCACGTGGAGCAAGAAGAAGGGGCTACGTGGACGGCCAAGAGGGCGCCACATGGCCCAATCAAATTATTCGGTAATTGGAAAAAAGAAAATAAAATAAGAAAGAAATAGAAGGAAGAAGAATTAACAAAAAGTCAAAACATGAATGTTGTAGGTCTCGATGAGATCTACAAGTTTCATGTTGGACAAAAAGTCAAAGAAGTTCAAATATACAAGAATATATTTTTGGAAGTATTTTAATATATAAAAATACTGCTTTTTATGGCTTTGTTATTTATTTGTATTTTAATTTCTTTTAAATCTCAAAATATCCGTCAACAATAATTAACCTAATTTTTAGAGAGTTCTAAAGAGGAATAAAACAAGAAAAAATAAATAAAATAAAAGGGTTAATAATAGACATAAATTAGGGTTAATTATAGGAAGATGGTTTATTGATAAAGATGGGAATGAATGAATATTTGTAATGAAGCGCTTATGCTCTGAGGATAATAAGGGAGTATAGTAATTATAAATAAGAGATTCATCATCCTCCTATATTAAAATTATGCTCCTCCTCGAGCATCTAAAGAAATGAAGGAGTCGAATTAATTGCTGACAGTGTGTGTGATTTTTCAAGGCTTAATTCATCAAAGACCTTTGATTTGAGTGATCTTAAAATTCTAGGCTCAACTAAGGCTCTAGTAAAAGGAATCTAACTTCTCTAATTTCCAAACTCTCTGTTTTGTACCTATGATATAAGGATATGACATTTAGTGTATTGCAATCATGAGAGTCAAGTCGAGATGTCAACCAAGGTCCTAGACTAGGAGACTCTCCTCTAGACCTAATCCTCAACACTAGGGAATAAATCTTTTCTTGTGTTCAATCCACCGTCTCATTAGTTTGTAAAACTTAAAAGTGTAGATGGACCAGATTATGAAGGGCATAGGGTTGTGTATATTTTTTCTCTCCCTCACATTGGAACAAGGATCCTCTCGAGTGTCTTATTACTCAACACGTGTATTTTTTGTTGTTGACCAGTGCGCCTGTCAAGAGTTTTTGGAGTCGTTTGCACTTGAGTTCATGGGAGTACACCAGGGTATGCTTTTGCATATCTAATACCTTCTACACCTAGACTTTTAGCATTTACGATGCAGAGCCCTTTTTGAATGCAAGCCAGACTCCTTGGTCCTAATTAGTTTTGGTCCAATTGGACACTTTGAAAGGTTGGGAGCACTAGCCTTTGATGTAAGCTCTTTGATTTTTTGACTTTTAATTGAGAGATATTTTCAATATTTCTTTCTTTCTTTTCTTTGTGGCTAGCTCCACTGCTTTCAACAAGAGTTGGCGCACACTGATCAACAAATTATTTTAGTTTCATCACACCCTGACACATAGGTCAATATCAAATGATTGCATGAGAACTTGTTCACATACTGACAAGGGTTTGCTGACTGATAATCAGAAATTTCTAACGGTCTTGTATTCCACATAAGGCGGGAACACAAAGGTCGCTGCGGTGACCGCTAAAAATCCCTAATTAATCAACAATTAACCCACACTATAGATATCAAGAAATGACGAGCAGATGTGAAGTTAAAATTTATTTTTAACTCTACATAAATGATGTATAGAAAAAAGTACGTAGAGAGTTCGAACACAGGGAGCAAGGCAGGATAGATCCACAAGTGTGTGTGTGTGTGTGTGTGTGTGTGTGTGTGAAAGTGATGTGTTGTCTACACTATGCAAATGTAAATATTTTTGTGGGTTTTTAATTTTAAATATTTTTTAAATTTTTTTATTTTGTATTTTGATTTTTTTTAATTTTCTGATTTTATATTTTCTTTTTATATTTTAGATTTTTTTTCTTTTTTTAAAATTGGAATATATAAACTATATAATAAAAGAGAGGATAGAATATTTATAAAAATATGCAAAAATGCTCAAAAATTCAGAAAAAAATCTTTTTGGTCTTTTTATACTTTTTTACTGTTTTTGTGATTTTTGGGGGTTTTTCAAAATCTTTTTCGTATTTTTAAAAATTAAAATGAAGCAAAACAGTGAATTAAGATTCTGACTGAAATTAAAATAGGAAGGAAAAATATCAAACAGTCACAAAATTTTCCCAGATTAATTTTAAAATAAAGAAAAAATAAATGGGAAACTACAGGACTTGAGTTTTAATTTTTTGGAGTTTTCTGTAATTTTTTTGATTTTTTGGAAGTTTTTGGGTATTTTCTAATTTTTAAGGTTTTGGTTTTGAATTTTTTTGTGGTTTTTGGATTAACACTATAATACAATAAAATAGTTAGTAGGTAATTTTTTTGGAATTTTTTAAGGTGTTTTAATATTTTTTGGTATTTTCTAAGTTAGACAGTAGCTAAAATGCATGTTTTTTATTTTTAATAAATATAGAAATGCAATAAAATGCAAATGCAAAAATATGAAGTTAAAGTGCAAGTTAACAGGAGCCTATATGAATTTTTTGGTAATTTTTGGAAGTGATTTGATGCGTGAAATAAATAGAAGAAGCAAGCAAAAATGTATGGCCTGGCAGGGGTATAAGTGCAAATAACAAAACATCCAGAGGCACGCATGCAAATTTTCCACAAATTAAACACTGAATAAAATAGTTTCTGGACCAATTACAAAATATAGGACCCGCAAGGGTATCCTTACAATATGTCCACCAGGGCGCGTGACTAGCACGCGCTTAGGAAGGACCTAGTTGCAATTTTCAATACGCCCGAGGGCTTACATGCAAAATCACCAAAACTTTTACTCTTGATACAAAAGTTCCTGGTCCTAGACGAAATAAACAAACGTTCGGGGGCCTCGCTGAAAAAAGCCCCACACCTCACGTGAACTGGTCACGTGAGGTGACGTGGCCGAGGACCTAAACGTAAATACTAAAAGTTCAGGGGCCTAAGTATAAATATTACAAAACTTTTTAAACTATCCCTGAAAGTTTATAGACCAACTATTAAATACAAAAATACGTGGGGTAGAGTTTGCAAAATACCCCACTCGACGCAATCCGACGGCTGATGCGATTCCACTTGCCACGTGTCGACGATCTGACCGTCGATGACGCTTCGCGTTGGACAGCAAAGATTAGATCCTCGGGTGAAGATCTGACGATGGAGATCGGGCGCGATCCAACGGCAGCTGTGCGATCTGGGTCTCCGCCTCGATCCAACGACGTTGAGGTCCAGAGCAAGAACCACGAAGGAACTCCGGCGAGCCGAGGTTCTCCGAGGTCCAGCTCCATCTTCGGCGGGCTTCTGGGCTTCAAAATGAGGCTGGAGGTTCCTCTGCTCTTCCTCTATCTCCTGAGGGCTTCAAAATACCTCGGTGGTGGCCGAGGCTCGCGGAAGAGGGCGGCGGAGCTGGAGAGCTCGACCGAGCTCCGGCAATACTCAAAAATGCACCCAGGCACGAGTCAAAGGGTGTTGACCTGCAAAGCAAAGTGAGAGGGTCTAGGGCAAGTTGCATGGACCCCGCAGAGGTGAAATAGCGGCGCGAAGCGAAGTGGAGGTGGTTGGCCGGAGGTGCGCTCCGGCGAGGTTGATGGGTAGGGTGACTTGATCAATGAGTGATGAAATTTCGAGAGGGATTTTACTCCTAAGTCTAAGGCGAATGAAATGCAATAAAAATTAGAGGGAAAGGTGGCTACCTCGATGGTGGAGACCAGAGGGAAAGGATTGCCTTGACGCCGGTGAAGGCGGTGGTCGTAGAGCCTCCTCAGGCGACGCTCGACCCATCCGAAGGGCTCGCGAGGAAGCTGTCACCTTCCTGAAGCCTTAGGGCACGATGAGGGGAGCTAACCTATGGAATGAGGGGTTTGAATTTCAAATCTTAGTTGGGTGTTCATTATATGTGGTTTGACCCAGCGACCGGAATGCTCCAAAGACCAAGGTGGATCGATGCAATCGCTGGTCCTCGGCCCAATGTAATCATAGGGCGAGCAAGGTGGAAGGTTGAGGCAAAAGTTTGCAGAAGGAATCGGGACGAAAGGGTGAAAGGCTTGACCTTGAAAAATCCGCAAATGCGGGTCAAAAACTAGGCCTGACACGGGCTACAGAGGGAAGGACGGCCAGTTGACCGGGGTCAACTGGGGCCGTCTCCTGATTGGTCCACGTGGACCAATCAGGAAAAATCCCTGAAAACGATTTTGTAAATTTATTTAAAAATAGAAAATAAACGAATTAGATTTTGGTTATAAAATAAAAAATATTTATTTTTTTATGTAGTATTTTATTCTGATTTTTAATTATTTTTATGGGATATATTTTTACAAGTTTCCTATTATGCCCTTTATAGTTATAATATCTATATATTTTATTCTTTTATTTTTATTTCTGTGTTTTTAATTTATTTATTTTTATTTAGTATTTTATAAAATCATAAAATACCTTTATACACACAAATATTTTTTTTATTTTTCTGATATGTTTTGCATATTAAATAAAATAAAAGTATTAACTATATAGATATGTGTATAGTTCTTATACCTGTGTATTAGATATATATATAGGTATTTTATTTTGTATTTCTTTTATGTTTTTATTCTGATTTTAATACACATACTTATTATAAGTAATATTTACATAAATATAAAAATATAAAATTATAAAATAATGAATAAATAATAAATTGAATATTTTAATCTGTACAAGTATACAATGAGGGTCCAAAACTCAACTTTCAAACCGTAGCTCCGCCAAATGCGAAACCACTGCCATTAAATAGCTTATTTTATTCTATATACAATCAAAGGTGAGTTTGCTGCATTTGGAGGTTTCATTTGTGAGATACGGGTCTGGGAAGTTGGGATTCTGGATTTTTATTCAAACCATAACTTTTTATCTGTACATTATTTTTTCAGTGAAATAAATTTTGTATTTTTGTTTATTAAATTATCTACAAATTTCATGTTAAAAGTTTCTTTATTTGATGTATAAAAAGTGGAACCAAAAATAGGTCCCAAAATGAATAAAGAATGAATGGAATGAATAGGTATTTATATTGTATTTGACCCTTATCTCCCCCTACTTTATTCCTTGTCGACCTATTCATCAAGATACCTAGGTCTCGGGGTTTTGGGTCATAAAATATTTACAATATTTTATTCTTTTTCTTTTCTTTGGTTTATTCTATAATTTTGACTTTAATTACAGTAGTTTATACACTATTTACACACATATGCATGGATGCTAAGATGAAGAATTTAATGTTATTTACACACATTTACTAGGGTTTTTGAGGCCAAAATGATAGAATAAAGATGATGAAATGTGGATTCATCATCCCCCTATACTTTACCTTTGCTAGTCCCTAGCAAACACTTATGCAATAAGTGCAAAAAGAAAAAGAAAGAAAAGAAAAAGAAGAACTTGGATGTAGTTTAATTATCAAACTTGTCTTTACAAAATCAAAGTTTGGAGCTTAAGTCGGACCTTTGGAGTTTTAGTGCGGGCGGAACCTTAATGAGAATCGAATTTGAAATCCAACAGTCCTTGAGAATCCCAAAACTCTATCCAAGTCTCCTTAATAGCCAGGTCACAAATATCTCAACTCATACGCAAACTCTTACGACTATGAATCTGACTCGTACAGTGTAAGTGATGGTGGCTGGCTCTACCCAACCAGAATGACAAAGGAACTGACTTCTCCGGTACAACAACCCAATGATTCCCCAATCCAACAACTCTATCCTCGAGGAGCGGGCTATTCCCTTCTAAGTTCAAGTGGCAACCAGCTCAAGAGGAGGGGGTGAAGAGAAGAATGGACGGTAGCAAGTGTAGCTACCTATCCTGGAATGCAAGACCAGTGTAGTCAAGTCATCCAGCTGCAGGCTCACATATCTAACTTTGGAACTCAAGCTTGCTTATTGTCTTTACAACATTTGTACATACTTTGCAGGCTTTTTATTTTTGTACATGCATGAACTCTCTTTTTTTCTAATACTATATACAGCAGCATTTACATAGGGAGTTTTTCCTCTTGAGCCAGTAGACTATCCCTCTTTTGAAGCTTTATCGCAACCCACAGCCCCCTGTCTTTAGACTTCCTAATCACTAGATGGGTTGGGGTGCACTTCCCTCCCTATAGGAGGACAAATGTTTCCACTTGTGTGTGTCTCATACCGGCAAATCCAATCCCCTCACCATTCCAACTGAGTTGAGTCATGTGAAAGGTGCAGGTGTCCAAGTTAGGTCATTATCAACAAGAGTCGTGTGTGTGATCCGAAATACTCTACTTAGGCAGTCAAGAATCCATTGAACCAAGTCTCGTGATCCTCAAAGAATTAAGTCAACTAGACCTGAAGTACCTCAAACGCAATTCCTATGAGGTTCCTGTTATTAGGTAGATTTTAAGGTCCAATCAAGCTCCAATCTCCGGATTTTACTTAGACTCGTTCAACTATCAAACTCAATCCGAAAAATGCGAAAGCTATGCAATGCAATGCAGAAAATTTTTTTTTGTGATGCAATTTTCAAGATTTTTGAACTTTTTATGGATTTTTGAAAAGATGATGATGATGCATATGCAGATGCATTTTTTCTGTCTTTTTCAAATAGATTTTCAAATGTTTTTGGATTTTACTTTTGCAAATGTTTTTGGGATTTTTGAAAACAAAAAGATTTTTGGCTGAAAACTAGGTGAAAATATGTACACGGGAGTGCTTCTTTATATATACAAGAAGTGGATTTTAAGACTTTACAAGGGTAAGTTATCAATTTTATACATATATATAATGGATTTTAGTGAGATGTATGTATTCCTCAAACTTACTTGACACATGTTTTTCAAAGAATTTTTTTTTGAAAACTCTAGTCCAAAATAATTTTTGCAAACAATTTTACAAACATGTACACACATTTGAAATTCATTTTGCAAAGGTTTTCAAAACAGTATACATAGATTTTTCAAAATATTTTTGCAACCATTTTTCAAACCATTTGCAAATCATTTTTCAAACATTTTATTTCACATAAAGAAAATAAATTTTACAAACCACAGATTTTTACAGGTTGAAAACATGTACAAAATATTTTCAAAATAGTTTTCAATAGATTTTTCACACAGATTTTCAAACTATTTTTCAAACATTTTGCAAAAAACATATTCACCTGATTTATTAATCAGTACATACAAAAAGAATTTGAGGAATGGTAACATCTTTTTATTATGTATTTTAATGAATTTTAAAGACTTATTAGCCATATTATTACGAAAATACGAAAGTACGAGTTATGGCTAAAGTATATACGTAGTATATACGACCCCCTATACTTAGCTTGAGCTATGTCCTCATAGATCGGAGAGAAAAGAGAAGACATAACTCGTACTAAGTATAGGCAAATCTAAAGAATAAATAAATGAAATGAATCAATGAGAAGTTGACCGTCCCCCCTATACTTAGGATCAAATAATCCTAAGTATAGCAGACTTTACACAACGCAGGGAGGGTCAAGGGTGGGAATGAACAGATCGTACTCAGATTGTCTCCCTCTATACTTAGGGTAAGATATACCTAAGTATAGACAAGAAGAGGAGACAATGGAGAGGATCGAAAAGAATAGAACCACTCGGGGTGCACACCCCCCTATACTTAGGACAAAGTATGTCCTAAGTATGGAAAACTGTCTACTAGGGCGGCACCTTTTTGATAGATAAAGAAAATAAAAAGGAAAAGAAGAAAATAAGAAAATAAGGAAAGAAATCAATAGATGAAAGAGTGATATAGACAGATGGATCTATACAGCGGAAGATGGAAGTGATCACCATGTACGAGATGCAAATGATATGAGTCAAAGAACACATCTCATACCAAAAGAAATGGGGCAACGTCAATGGTCGGCGGGTCATGATCTAGATATAGTTTCAGGCGCTGACCGTTGACACGGAAAGTAGAGGAAGATGACGGTTCGAATATGTCGATACTGCCATTGTCATGTACCTTCCTGACCACATAAGGACCTTTCCACTTGCTCTGTAATTTCCCTGGGAATAATTTCAGCCTGGAATCAAACAACCATACACGTTGATCTGGCTCAAACTATTTATGGCTGATGTGAGAATCGTGCCATGTCTTCACTTTTTCCTTGTACTGTAGGCTGCTGGAAAAGGCTGTATCTCTTAGTTCCTCCAGGGCTGCCAACTCTGCTCTTCTCTGTTCTCCTATACTCTTGGGATCTAACAGTAACTCAGTGACTGCCCAAAAGGATTTATGCTTGATTTCCACTGGTAAATGGCACGGCTTGCCATAGATGAGACGAAAGGGAGATGTCCCTAATGGATTCTTGAAGGATGTCCGATAGGCCCACAAGACCGAGTCCAAAAGCTGTGACCAATCTTTTCGATGTGGGCGGACAACCTTCTGTAGGATAGTCTTTATCTCCCAGTTCGATACTTCAGCAAGACCATTAGTCTGAGGGTGATACGGTGTGGCAACACGATGGTCAATGCCGAACTCGTCTGCAAGGGCCCTAACCTTGTCATTGATGAAATGAGACCCCCCGTCTGAAATCAAGACTCTCGGTACCCCGAACCGTGAAATGATATTTTCCTCAAAAATTTGCACACGGTTTTAGCTACTGCGGCTCGGGCAGGGATGGCCTCAACCCATCGGCTGACATAATCTACAGCGAGCACATTGTGCTCGAATCCCTGACTCTTAGGAAATGGGCCCATGAAATCAATCCCCCATGCATCAAAAACCTCACAAAAGTGAATGGGTTGCATGGGCATCATGTCTCTCTGTCCGCAGGTTCCCATCTTCTGACAGTCAGTACATCTCTTCACGAACTCATCTGAATCCCTGAAGAGAGTAGGCCACCAAAGGCCGGATTGAAGCACCTTTTGTGTTGTCCTTTTCCCAGAATGATGTCCTCCTGCCTCAAGCTTGTGGCAGTATGTAAGGACGCTATGCTGCTCTTCTTGAGGAATGCACCTCCTCCAGATGTTGTCCCCTCCTTCATGATAAAGGACGGGATCCTCCCAATGGTAAAGCTTGGCCTTCGCCAGGAAGGTCTCGAGCTTCTGCCTGGGCCAACCTTGTGGAACCGTCTTAGCGACAAGATAGTTCACAGTGTCGGCGTACCATGGGAGCGAGGTGATAGCCAAGATCACCTCATCTAGAAACGTCTCTATGATAGATGCGCTGGGCTTAGATTCCTCAAGGTTCTCCAAGCGGGAGAGATGATCCGCCACCACATTTTGACTCCAGGCTTATCCTTAATCTCAATATCAAATTCCTGGAGCAGAAGGATCCATCTGGTAAGACGTGCTTTGGCATCCTTCTTGGCCATTAAGTACTGGATGGCGGTGTGATCTGTGTAGATTGTCACTCTAGATTCGAGAATATAAGATCGATACTTATCCAAAGCAAAGACTACAGCCAGCATCTCTTTCTCAGTCACGGTGTAATTCCGCTGAGCGGCATCCAAAGTCTGGCTGGCGTAGTGAATGGCAAATGGCAATCCATCCCTCCTCTGTCCAAGCATAAACCCAACGGCAAAATCTGAAGCATCCGTCATGATCTCGAATGGGAGAGACCAATCGGGTGGCTGAAGGACAGGAGCCGAAACAACCATGCCTTTGAGAGTCTCAAAGGACGCAAGACACTTATCATTGACAATGAACTCGGTGTCTTTCGTCAGCAGATCAGTATGCGGTCGGGCAATCCGATTGAAGTCCTGAATAAACCGTCGGTAGAAACCGACATGCCCCAGAAAAGACCGCAGTTGACGCAAATTGGGCGGTGGATTGAGTTTTCTAATGATATCCACCTTGGCAGGATCGACCTCCATGCCCCTGTTGGAGACGATATGACCAAGGACCGTCCCTTGAGTCACCATGAAGTGACTCTTCTCCCAAGATAATACAACGTTGACTTCAATGCAGCACTGAAGCACACGTCTAGGCAGTCAAGACAAGCATCAAACCCGTCGCCATAGACCGAGAAGTCATCCACGAAGACCTCTAAACAGTCACCCACCATGTCCGAGAAGATGGACAACATGCACCTTTGGAATGTCGCAGGAGCGTTACATAGACCAAAGGGCATCCGTCTGAAAGCATACGTCCCAAACGGACAGGTGAATGTCGTTTTCTCCTGGTCTTCGGGTGCAATGGACACTTGATTATAATCGAAGTACCCGTCAAGAAAATAGTAATGACTCTTCCCAGCTAGCCGCTCGATAATCTGATCAATGAATGGTAGCGGGAAATGATCCTTCTTGGTGGCCTCATTCAATCGTCTGTAGTCCACACAGACCCTTCAAGAAGTGGGTACTCGGGTAGCGATCTCCTCTCCATACTCATTCACAATTGTAGTGATACCCGTCTTCTTGGGTACCACATGTAATGGACTAACCCATTTGGAGTCGGAGATGGGGTAGATAAAATCGGTGCTCCACCACCTCGATATTTCTTTCATGACTACATCTCGAAGATTCGGGTTCAGACGTCATTGGAACTCACGCGACGGCCTAGCGTCGTCCTCAAGATAGATGTGGTGAGAGCACAGAGCCGGACTAATCCTCTGGAGATTAGCTATACTCCATCCTATCACCTTGCAGTTTCTTTCAAGAACATCCATCAGACGAGGTTCTTGAACTCCAGTCAAACCTGCTGAGATAATGACTGGGTGCATATCTGGCTCACCCGCAAGGAATCTATACTTCAGCGACTGCGGCAGAGGCTTCAGTTCTGGACAACTGGGAGGTGGCAGATCTGGCTTCTGATATGTTTGTGTGAAGGCAACCAGGTCTGCATGGGAGAACTCTCGCTCTGCATAAATCTCTGATGAAGGGCGGCCTGCTGAATCATCAATACACTGCACTGGCTCGAACTCGGTCATGGCTGTTGGCTCAAAAGGAATCAGACAAGGTAAATATTCATCAAAATCATACCAATCAATGTCTGAATCCGAGGGATCTGAAGTAGATGAACAAGAGTGAAAATCATCAGCACCACTCGTCCCAACACTGTCAGCCTCAGGTGTATCCTCATCCAGGGGTGTGCTCTCCAGGCTCTCGACTGCCATAAGCTTTAGATATAGTGAACCTATAGGTAGGGCAAGGGTCTGTGCCACGGGATCTGTCCAGATAGATTCATCATCTGTCATCACAAAATCACACTCCTGGTGGATGTCTGGCTCTTCCTCTATCATCTGCGTGGCTTCACTGGACTGCTCCGAGCATTCAAGTTCTTTGGCTCTGGTTTCCTCGATTGTCTCTATTTGTATGGTTTCGCCCTCTACGCGAAAACATACCTTCCCGATATCATGATCGGCCACCGCCTTGGTTGTGGCCAAGAATGGACGTCCGAGTATGATGGGGGCATCGGTTACCGATTCAGGGATCTCCATGTCCAACACAACGAAGTCCACGGGGAATTTCAGGCCCTGAATGGTAACGACCACGTCTTTCAATAACCCCTTCGGCCTCTTAATCGATCTATCAGCAAACTGAAGGACTGTCCTGCTCCTAAGAAGAGGACCAAACTCGAATCGGTCGAGTAAGGCTGCCGGAAGAAGGTTAATTAAAGAGCCGCTGTCTAACAGAGTACGATCAAACTGCTGCTCCTGAATCTCGCATCTGACATAGGGAGCTCCTGCATCTGGTCTCTTGGCTGGCAGTTTGTTCTGGATGGTACAACAAGTGTCATGGGAGAGCATATGGATTTGATCTCTGTACCTCTTCTTCCTGTGGACCGTAGTCGTCTCTTTTAAGTTCCTTTGAAGAGGGGGATATGCTAAAATGCCTCCCGTAGAGTCAGCTGAATATGGAATCTGTCAATCATCAGATTGCTGAACTCTACCTGCTGGTTCTTTTTTGGATTTTCTTTTTTATTCCCCTTTCCCCGGCGGAGTGCTTATAGGAAGGGGATGGTAGGGGCCTCCTCAAATGGAGGACTAGGAATAGGTTCTTGCGCTTGTGAAGGAATAGAATCCATACAATGATCATCATTCAACACATATGGATCCGCAATGTGTACAGAAACCTTCCCTTTATTCATATTTTTGTTTTTCTTGTCACCATAGTCCATAGATACAAAAGGTGGTAACACCACAGAAGGAAGCTCAACAAAAGTAGATGTGGTGGCCTCAGTACCACCACCGGCACCTGTCTTCGCGGCATCAGCACCGCGCTCTAGCTCTGCATCCAAAATGGTGGCATCAACACCACCATCTGCATCTGGTATCACGACGGCCTCAGTACCGTCGTCTGGCTCTCCATTATGGGTGGCATCAGCACCACCGTCTTCAACATCCTCATTAGTGGCATCAGCACCGCTACTCTACTCATCTGGCACTCCTAGTTCAGCTTGAGGTTGTCGCTCAGATGAGGCGCTGCCGGCTGGCATCCTACCGCTCCAAGTAGTCACAAAATCAGCATCATACAAAGAAGAAGTCATGTCACTCAAATAATCACTAGGAGAGGTATCCTCTGTAAACTCTACCTGCTCAGACTTCCTTTTCAGATTGTTCGGATTTGGTTCAATCTGTGCTGGTATGGCGGCCTTACCCTTGATCAAATCCCTCACCTCCTGCCGGAGCTCATCCATGTCTCGCCGGTAGGATTCTCGATGTTCCGAGAGCAACCGGGCGAGGTCATCTAATGCTGAGTTCTCAAAAGCGGGTTCCTGAGAACTGGACGGGTTCCCTTGCGGGAAGTGAGGCTGCTGCTACTGCTGGTACTGGGGAGGATGGGGATAAGACTGATGAGGCTGCTGGCGCTGCCTCCACTGCCGGTTGTTGTAGCTGGGACGAGGACCATTCTGGTATTGCGGCTGGGCGTACTGGGACTGCTGCTATGGCTGGTGGCTGTTCTGTTGTCCTTGAGCTGGAGGTTGTTGCTGAGATGAGGATCCATCGTTACCCCAACGAAATCCGGGGTGATCGCGATGAATCCCGGGCTGAGGGTACCGATCATACCAAATCCCATTGACTTCCATCGATGGTTTCTGCTCGAAGGGTGGTGGAGGTAGAACTGCCAGTGGCTGCTCTGGCTGATAGACCACCATCTGAGTGTCCTGAGATGGCGGCTGCGCTGGGTAGTATTGTAGCAACGGGACTGGCTCTGCCTGGATGTGATTAACCTAGCGGTACGAGGCAGAGGGTTGGTTGGAGCTGCTACTGCTTGGATCAGCACGTGACCTGGAAGGCTGCTGGGAAGAAGTCTGTGCCTCCTGGATGCAAAGAATCTGCGTCTTCAAATCACTCATCGTCTTGGCAATCTGGTCCATCTGGGTCATGCCTTGCATTTGCTTCTTCTCGAGGATCTCGAGATGGTCCAGTTTCTCATTGATAATTCCCATGTCGGTTGCGGCTGATTCGGCTTGGGTTGCGGCTGCCGACGAAGTGTTAGGATCGGCATTGATGCGGGCGATCCTCTAAAATGATCCTGCTCCTTGCGGGGGCATTTGTTATGTGTAGACGCGGGCTTGGGCCATGACGGTTGAATTCTCTGCCATGCCTTCATAGATGGCCCAAACATCGTCTTCACCCTTGGAAAAGTAGGACCCACCGCAAGAGGCGTTAACAAGCCCCTGCAGCTCCGGTGTCAGCCCACAAAAGAAGCTCTGAACTAGATTGGGCTTGGAGATATCATGATGTGGACACCGATCAATGAGCTCTTTGAATCGATCCCATGCTTCATGAAACTGTTCATTAGGGATCATGACGAAGTTGTTGATCATCACTCTAGCTGCGTTCGCCCGGCCGAGAGGGTAATACCTCTTCAAGTATGCGGTCCGGAGATCTGCCCAAGTGTCGATGAATCTCCCCAGGTGTTTGAGCCAGTATGCGGCTCTGTCAACCAAAGAGAAGGGGAAGGCTATCATCTTGATAGTGTCCTCAGTCATCAGCCTACCATGAATTGTGTTGCAGATCATTTCAAATTCTTTGAGGCGGAGGTGTGGCTCTTCGGTCGGCAACCCATGGAATTTGGGCAGAAGCTGAATAGTGTGGGGTCGAAGCTCGAAATCTCCATGGATGGGAGGGAGTCGGATCCACCGATGTGTGAGGGAAGCTACTGGATTGTGCAATTCTCACATGATGGTCTACGGCGGCCTCTCTTGGTTGGGTTCTCCTCCCTGGTTTTTGACAACTGGTATGTCACCTCTACCGCCACCGCCCCCAGGTCTGTTCTCTCGCATCTGTGCTATTTCTCTCATGAGATCACCCATAAAGACTCCCTAGTCACGAATCTGTCTCCGCATTTTCTCCAGGGATGCTAGCAAGGAATTATTGATGGTGTCTTGATCAAATAAGAATGGCGGGTGCTCATGGTCATCTGGATGCTCTCCTCTGTCAGCCATGTCTGGGTTCTCTGAAAAAGAAAAAGAACCCATCTCAGGTGCCGTCAAATGCTCTGAGCTCTATGATGCACTAAATTCTGAAACTCTTGGACTGATGGAAGGAGAAGGGTGGTCAAGGGGGAACAGGGTGGATGTGAACTCAGGCTCGGAGAGCGGGCTCTCCGAGGTTGCCCTAGATGAATAGGGAGGAGTGCTAGAAAGCGGTGCCGACAAAGTCGGCCTAAGAGACCTCCGTCCCATCATCTTGATTATTCTGGAAGAGCAAGGTTGCAAAATGAAGAAGAAAGAAGGGAGAAGCAAAATTGCGCACAATTGTGTTGTGTTTTTGATCTTGACCTAAAATTGACTAGCAATCAGACACAAAGCAGGGGAGTTCACCACTCAACACATGAAGCCGTGAAGGTTCGGCTTTTATCTTATCAATTTTAGCTTGAATTCAGGAATTTATCTTATAATGAGTCCTTAGAGCGCTACGCCTATAGGAGAGAGAGTACTGCCGGAAAAGTGTTCCCGTACTTGTCCTCCTCCTGTGTAACCTATAGCTTGCGCTTTTTTAGGTCCTTGTAACCCTTCTTGGATCCCTACTCAGCCAAAGAAGAAGAGGGAGGAAGCCGATAGGCGAAACCGATACTTCGGACCTCGCTCGCAATGGAATCACCCGTGAGCGTGCAAGATCCTACTCGGACGCAGACGGTGAGACAGACACACCCGTGAAGGCGTGGCCTATGCTCGGTACTTCGGACAAGGTCGATGCTCACACAATAGCGAGTCACCAATGGTGACCAAGCCCTACTCGCCAACGTACGATAGTAGCGCCAATATTTCGGAAATCCAGGCAATACACAAGGCAGCCACAAGCTAGGTGTTTGGCTCTAATCCTTACGAATCACTCAACTCACTTGGAAGGAGACCTTCCCATGCAACCTGAAGACAAGTGAGGGTGTGACTCTCCCCAATCAATGAGTCCAATTACCAATTTTTATTTAGGTCAAATTTTTCTTAGCAGTCCCTTTTTTAATTTTTTTGGTGTTATCGCTTCTTTTGAGTAGATTCAAACAAGCGCCTAACGATTTTGTATTTTCTTTGATTTCTACTTGATCCAAAAACAGAGGGAGGAGAGTCGGAAAAGCCAATGCAAGTCGGCACCAAGATGGAAATCTCACCTTTGTGCCTAAATGATGGATGCAAAGATAGAAGACTTATAGTGAATCCCAGCTCTCTCCATGTGGGATGCAAAGCAGAAATTTATAAACCTAAACTACATGCCGATATGCAAGCGGAAATTGTCCTAAACAGGAAATTGCTACGTGAAGAACCACAAGTCAACCACCAATCTCCAATCCTAAGGTCCGGTCTAGACTCACCCCTCCTCCTCTCGACACATCGAGTTCAGGAGAAGCGCTTGGCGGGATGAGATCACGGCGTGGTGGATCAAAGACTAATGATTAATTGTTTAATTAAACTAAGTCCAAATACAATCTATAGGTGCATGCAATGATAATTAGGGTGTTTGGACCTAATCTAATCGATCAATCAATGCCTAGAACTAAGGGCTCAATCCACAAAAAGAAATGAAAAATGAAAACAAAATCGGCAACTGACAGTCGTGAAACGTGATAAAATCCGCGGTGAGCCCCCAGGTGAACAAACACCCGGAAATTGGGCCTGAAGTGTCTGAGAGTCCAAGTCCCTGTATTATTACAAATTAATAAATCTCTCTCTCACAGAAATAAAATGCAAACTATTCTAACACTCTCTCAAGTCTCCTGCTCTCTCCTACTGGCTTGGCTTAAGAAAAGCCGGCTCCGCTTCCCAAGGTTGCTTCGTATCCCCTAGACGATCTGCCTCGCTCCGTGGTCCCTCGCAAGAAGACAAAAAGAGAATGGTTAGGAAGCTCACAGGTATATATCAAAATCAAGAGAGATGAAATAGCAAGCAATGGTAGACAAATAAACACAGTCAAACAAAAATGTGATCTACTCATTGTTGCTCCCCGGCAACGGCGCCATTTAATAATCAGGAATTTCTAACGGTCTTGTATTCCACACAAGGCAGGAACACAAAGGTCGTTGCGGTGACCGCTAAAAATCCCTAATTAATCAACAATTAACCCACACTATAGATATCAAGAAATGACAAGCAGATGTGAAGTTAAAATTTATTTTTAACTCTATATAAATGATGTATAGAAGCAAGTACGTAGAGAGTTCGAACACAGGGAGCAAGGCAGGATAGATCCACAAGTGTGTGTGTGTGTGTGTGTGTGTGTGTATGTGTGTGTGTGTCTGTGTGTGTGTGTGTGTCTGTGTGTGTGTGTGTGTGTGAAAGTGATGTGTTGTCTACACTATGCAAATGTAAATATTTTTGTGGGTTTTTAATTTTAAATATATTTTTTAATTTTTTTATTTTGTATTTTGATTTTTTTTAATTTTCTGATTTTATATTTTCTTTTTATATTTTAGATTTTTTTTCTTTTTTCAAAATTGGAATATATAAACTATATAATAAAAGAGAGGATAGAATATTTATAAAAATAGGCAAAAATGCTCAAAAATTCAGAAATAAAATCTTTTTGGTCTTTTTATACTTTTTACTGTTTTTG
Organism: Ottelia alismoides; assembly: GCA_037367405.1. NCBI lineage: Eukaryota > Viridiplantae > Streptophyta > Magnoliopsida > Alismatales > Hydrocharitaceae > Ottelia > Ottelia alismoides. The sequence goes on along the minus strand of JAZKJV010011847.1, from coordinate 607,422 downwards.
TGATTTTTGGGGGTTTTTCAAAATCTTTTTGGTATTTTTAAAAATTAAAATGAAGCAAAATAGTGAATTAAGATTCTGACCGAAATTAAAATGGGAAGGAAAATATCAAATAGTCACAAAATTTTCCCAAATTAATTTTAAAATAAAGAAAATAAAAAGAGGAAACTACAGGACCTGAGTTTTCATTTTTTGGAGTTTTCTATAATTTTTTAGATTTTTTGGAAGTTTTTGGGTATTTTCTAATTTTTAAGGTTTTGGTTTTGAATTTTTTGTGATTGACTGACACTAGAATACAATAAAATAGATAGTAGGTAATTTCTTTGGAATTTTTTAAGGTGTTTTAATATTTTTTGGTATTTTCTAAGTTAGACAGTAGCTAAAATGCATGTTTTTTATTTTTAATAAATATAGAAATGCAATAAAATGCAAATGCAAAAATATGACATTAAAGTGCAAGTTAACAGGAGCCTATATGAATTTTTTGGTAATGTTTGGAAGTGGTATGATGCGTGAGATAAATAGAACAAGCAAACAAAAATGTATGACCTGACAGGGGTATAAGTGCAAATAACAAAACATCCAGGGGCACGCATGCAAATTTTCCATAAATTAAACACTGAATAAAATAGTTTCTGGACCAATTACAAAATATAGGATCCGCAGGGGTATCCTAACAAAATGTCCACCAGGGCGCGTGACTGGCACGCGCTTGGGAAGGACCTAGTTGCAATTTTCAACACGCCCGAGGGCTTACATGCAAAATCACCAAAACTTTTACTCTTGATACAAAAGTTCCTGGTCCTAGACGAAATAAACAAACGACCGGGGGCCTTGCTGCAAAAAGCCCCGCACCTCACGTGAACTGGTCACATGAGGTGACGTGGCCGAGGACCTAAACAAAAATACCAAAAGTTCAAGGGCCTAAGTATAAATATTACAAAACTTTTTAAACTATCCCTGAAAGTTTATAGACCAACTATTAAATACAAAAATGCGCAGGGTAGAGTTTGCAAAATACCCCACTCGGCGTGATCTGACGGCTGATGCGATTCCACTTGCCACGTGTCGACGATCTGACGGTCGATGACGCTTCACGTTGGACGGCGAAGATTAGATCCTCGGGTGAAGATCTGACGATGGAGATCGGGTGCGATACAACGGCAGTTGTGCGATCTGGGGCTCCGCCTTGATCCAACGGCGTTGAGGTCCAGAGCAAGAACCGTGAAGGAACTCCGGCGAGCCGAGGTTCTCCGAGGTCCTGCTCCGTCTTCGGCGGGCTTATGGGCTTCAAAATGAGGCTGGAGGTTCCTCTGGTCTTCCTCTATCTCCTGAGGGCTTCAAAATAGCTCGGCGGTGGCCAAGGCTCACGGAAGAGGGCGGCGGAGCTGGAGAGCTCGACCGAACTCCGACGATACTCAAAAATGCACCCAGGCACGAATCAAAGGGCATTGACCTGCAAAACAAAGTGAGAGGATCCAGGGCAAGTTGCCTGGACCCCGCGGAGGTGGAATAGCGGCGCGAAGCGAAGTGGAGGTGGTTGGCCGGAGGTGCACTCCGGCATGGTTGATGGGTAGCGTGACTTGATCAATGAGTGATGAAATTTCGAGAGGGCTTTTACTCCTACGACTAAGGCGAATGAAATGCAATAAAAATTAGAGGGAAAGGTGGCTACCTCGACGGTGGAGACCAACGGGAAAGGATTGCCTCGACGCCGGCGAAGGCGGAGGTCGTGGAGCCTCCTCAGGCGACGCTCGACCCACCCGAAGGGCTCGCGAGGAAGTTGTCACCTTCCTGAAGCCTTAGGGCATGATGAGGGGAGCTAACCTATGGAATGAGGGGTTCGAATTTCAAATCGAAGTTGGGTGTTCATTATATGTGGTTTGACCCAGTGACTGGAATGCTCCAAAGACCAAGTTGGATCGATGCAATCGCTGGTCCTCAGCCCAATGTAATCATAGGGCGAGCATGGTGGAAGGTCGAGGCAAAAGTTTACAGAAGGAATCGGGACGAAAGGGAGAAAGGCTTGACCTTGAAAAATCCGCAAATGCCGGTCAAAAACTAGGCCTGACACGGGCTACATGGGGGAAGGACGGTCAGTTGACCGGGGTCAACTGGGGCCGTCTCCTGCTTCGGCCGTCTCCTGATTGGTCCACGTGGACCAATCAGGAAAAATCCTTGAAAAAGATTTTGTAAATTTATTTAAAAATAGAAAATAAACGAATTAGATTTTGGTTATAAAATAAAAAATATTTATTAATTTATGTAGTATTTTATTCTGATTTTTAATTATTTTTATGGGATATATTTTTACAAGTTTCCTATTTGCCCTTTATAGGTATAATATATATATATTTTATTCTTTTATTTTTATTTTTGTGTTTTTAATTTATTTATTTTTATTTAGTATTTTATAAAATCATAAAATACCTTTATACACACAAATATATTTTTGTTTGATTTTTCTGATATGTTTTGCATATTAAATAAAATAAAAGTATTAACTATATAGATATGTGTATAGTTCTTATACCTATGTATTGAATATATATAGGTATTTGATTTTGTATTTCTTTTATGTTTTTATTCTGATTTTAATAAACATACTTATTATAAATAATATTTACATAATTATAAAAATATAAAATTATAAAAATAATGAATAAATAATAAATCGAATATTTAATCTGTACAAGTATACAATGAGGGTCCAAAACTCAACTTTCAAACCATAGCTCCGCCAAATACGAAACCACTACCATTAAATAGCTTATTTTATTCTATATACAATTAAAGGTGAGTTTGTTGCGTTTGGAGTTTTCATTTGTGAGATACGGGTCTGGGAAGTTGGGATTCTGGATTTTTATTCAGACCATATATGTACATTATTTTTCAGTGAAATAAATTTTGTATTTTTGTTTATTAAATTATCTACAAATTTCATGTTCAAAGTTTCTTTATTTGATGTATAAAAAGTGGAACCAAAAATAGGTCCCAAAATGAATAAAGAATGAATGGAATGAATAGGTATTTATACTGTATTTGACCCTTATCTCCCCCTACTTTATTCCTTGTCGACCTATTCATCAAGATGCCTAGGTCTCGGGGTTTTGGGTTATAAAATATTTACAATATTTTATTCTTTTTCTTTTCTTTTATTTATTCTATAATTTTGGCTTTAATTACAGTAATTTATACACTATTTACACACATATGCATGGATGCTAAGATGATGAATTTAATGCTATTTACACGCATTTACTAGGGTTTTTGAGGCCAAAATGATAGAATAAAGATGATGAAATGTGGATTCATCACTAACACTCATGTTCCTTGAAGTCTTCATTGACTTTATCACATCCTCGAGCATCATTAGATCGGGTCTAAACTCAAATCTCCAGTCCCAGTCCCTCAAGTGATAACTCAACTCATCTCACCAATCATGCAATTGTGAAAGTGATGTGTTGATCGTATTCTTTGGAAGGTAGAGATGAAGACTGCAATATAGGGCTTAGATTTTTCAAACTAGGGAAGTGTGGATTATTAAGTTTTTAATCCCTAATGACTAAGGCTAATTAACTCAGACTCTTAAGATCTCAAAAATCAAGTGTCCTCAAATCCTTAAGCCTTGAGAGATAATGAAAGTTTTAGGAATATACGAACTCCAAAGGTAGTGAGATTTTGTGATTTTTGAATTTTGCAATTTTTATGGAATTTTTTTTATCTTAAGAGAGATAATGACTAGCCAAGCTCATATGAATAGTTGCATTCTTTTTCAGTCGGTATGGGTGTAAGTACGGACCGTTAGATGGTTGCTCGTATTACTTCAAGACGGTACCACTCGCATTGTCTTTTAACCACCCACTCTACAAAAGGAGACCGTAGTTCCCTCACTGAGAAATGTCTACTCATTTTTAAGCTCAGTAGTCGTAATCGCTCCTCATTAATTTTTCAGATTTTTAAGGGATTTTGAATAAAGTTAATTGTAATTACAAAACAAGAAGTTAGTCCCTCAATTTTTGAAAATATTTTCCAAACCATGTCACATAATATATAGATTTTTAAAACAGTTTTCAAATGATTTTCAAAATGAGTCAAATCCTCATTTTTCAAACTAGTGTCAAACATTTTTCAAAACAATGTCACACAATTAGAAAATTTTCAAAGTATTTGCAAACATTTTTACGAAATCAGTTCAAGATTACTTATACCCTAGCCCCAAAAACTTCGAAAATTTTCAAAATACGAGTTATGGCTAAAGTATATATACAATATATATAGTATACCCCCTATACTTAACTTTGCTATGTCCTCATAGCACATAGTGATATGAAGCCATAGCTCGGATCAAATACAAGGTGATATAACAAAACTAACTCAGACGATCCCCTATACTTAGGTTAAAATAACCTAAGTATAAGAAGAACAAGAAGAGGGAAGCAAATAATTGACTTGGGTCCTCTTATGCTTAGGCTGAGAATAACCTAAGTATTATATATGCAATAATGATGGAGGGATCTTAGCAGTTGTACAAGGTTCCCCCGGAATCGATGTGGAGCAAAGGACCACCTCTCTAAGAAATGCACAGCCCCTGCTCCATTGTGCTTTCATTGTGGGTGCCTACGCCATCGATGAAGGGAGTGCACAAAGAGGGGCTCACGGTCGATTAAGAAGGGTAATCATTCCTTTGAGGTGATTGTAGTGTTGGAACCTTCTCAAGCGACTGATGTGTTGAAACCTCCTCAAGCACTCCCATCAGATGTAGTGATGGGCTCACTTTCGTTACATCTATTTAAGGAAACATCCACAGAGACACTGTTGGATGGCCTCGCGATTAGAGAAGGGTCGAGAGAGGAGTTGGGAAGATCAGAGAAAGGTTAGGGTTGGCAAGGGACTCTGGAGTTGCGGTTGATGCAATTTGGTTCCCAGGAGGGTTACTTTGCATGAGGAGCATGTCTTATATAGGAGTGAAGGTGATGCTCGAAGGAGCTCTGAGAGAGAGGAATAACACTAGATTTGATGGTAGCTCAGGGAGCGAGAGCCCATTGTGGAAGATGAAGGTGGGTGGGATAACCCTTGAGATGTTGAAAAATAGAGGCTCTTCGGGAAGCCCTAGAGCCCATTGGTGAAGTCATGGAGATGACATACTCCGATTTATACTCGGGGAAGGTTCCAAAGTGATGGTCCTAGTTCAGGGAACCAAACCACCTTCCCCACAATGTACGACGCAGAAGATCGGGAAGAGAATGGTGTAGCTTCAATTTGTGGTGTTAGAGAAGCAACCTCTGTGCATGGTATCCACCGAGTGGATGGTGGCACGACAACGATCGTCGGAGAAGATAAGGAGAATGACTTTATGATAGGAATACAAGAAGTTGCATTTTCTACGGCTGATGAAGGAGACACACTCGGAGCTCATTCTAGAAACCCTAGCGATGAGAGGGTTCGCTTGGAGGCAATACTCATCGGGGCTTCAAATGAAGCTTCGTGTTCAAGTAATACTGTGAACCTAATAACTTGTCTAGAGTTTTAAATCATTTAGGGAAAAACTCACTCTTTCTCAAATGCAACGTGGGACCAGGTGGTTCAGGAAATGCACATACCATATCAGTTCTGGTTCCTTCGGTGGGTTTGGAATTCTCAGAAACAACTTTCGGTCTTAACCCGAATAGGGAAATGCCATGTCTTCTTCAATGGGGAGTCTACTTCACAAATCAAGAAGCACCTCGTGTCATACGACTCAGTTTTCATCGATGGTTTCTCTTTAGAGCTCGGAAGCACCATGAGATTTTCTACAGTAGGCGGTGGTTCTACTTGATGGTGGCGGAAATCTTTGATGTGGGTCGGAGTCGGTGGAGGAACCTACTATGATGGGAAAGGGGTTAATGGTGTTGTATGTGGGGGAGGAAGGAGGGACTCTGAGCTAGGTAGGTGATGAAAACCCATTTCATCACCTTTGTTCTATCATTTTGGCCCTAAAAATCCTAGTGATGAATCTCGTATTCATCATGCTAAAATTGGTCAATTAGGATTTGTTCCCCAAAATTAATGTGCATTTAACCATTTATAGAGCATCATTAGCATTCATACATGTGTAAATAATATTCGCATTCCATCATGCATACTTGCATAATATGTAAATTAGCCAAAAAGTGCTAACTTCTCATATTTTTAATTAATTCATCCTACCTCAGATTGACCCCAAACTACTCCATTGTGTAGATATTAATAACAAGAATAAATAAAAAAATACAAAAAAAATAACTAACTCAAATAACTGTCTAATAATCCAAGTCTAATTTCACATCTGACGGACTAAAACGTGCATATCTCCCTCATACAGTGTCCGATTTTGGTCTACTCACTTTTAAAGTACTCCATTTTCAAATACCTTCAAAACAAGCAATTTCATAAAATTCAGAGCTCATATGTGAAAGTTGGGTTTTGGGCCTCTTTTGCGTATTTTAACTTTTTGCGATTTTTGACCTAAGTTTTATGTACATAATTAACCCTTTGAATTTTATTTCTTCTTCATTTGTGTTCTTTGATGAAAGTTTTATTAAACTGCTTGAAAATCCTAATCTATTTCAAGACTAAAATTAAAGAAACTGACTATGTCCGAGTGTCCGTTGTGAGTCTGTACAAAAATTGTGTGTTTCGTACTTCTATTTCATTTTCCTATTTTCTTATTTATTAAAAATCTAAAAAAATAGATTAGTGTGTAATTAATTTTTTTATATTTATCATAATTTTCTAGATTTTTATCATCTTTTAAAACCATCAAAAATTACAAAATCCCAAAAAGCAAGTTTTCTATACACATGGAGAACCACCAAAAATATCACTTTGTACAAATGACCTCTTCTGCTCATGTGTCCTTCATGAAAGTTGTAGATCTCGTCGAGATGAACAACTTTTGTAAAGCAAATTTTTCGATCTGAGCTCTCCTTTTATTTCTTTTCTTTTTTTCCTTCTTTTAATTTTGAAATTTTTCGGGTGCCATGTGGCAGCCCCTGGGCACCCCGCTCCTTCTCTCTCCAACACCCAGGTCACGTGCCCAGCATGTGCCTCTTCCTCCTCCCAGCCGTTCTTCCCTCTCCTCCCCTTCATGCAATGCCTCCTCCCCTTCCCCCGCCACCACCCTCGTCGTTACGCGCATCCACCCCGCCTGCGTAACGTCCTACCGCCCTCTCAACCTCACCAGCCATTACAACAACTCCTATAAAGTCCTCCCTCGTCGGCCTTCCACCTCATCCGCACTCCCCCCTGCGCTGCCGGTGACAGCGGCTTGGTGCTTCTCGCGACGTAATCGAGAGCCACAAGCTCTGTTGCAGCTTCTCGGGTTGTTGTGCTCGTCACCTCACCAAGCGACTAGAGCGATCACCAGGAGTTGTACCTCCAGTAGCTCCTCCCCAAGCGATTTCC